>VZRV01008568.1:31127-43536 GCA_013398115.1 Falcunculus frontatus | reverse complement strand
GTGAGGGAATTCTGGATGATCCTTTGAGGGTATTTCAGTTGTGAGGGACTTCTGGATGATTCTTTGAGGATATTTCATTTGTGAGGGAATTCTGGATGATTTAGAGAGGATATTTCACTTGTGACAGAATTCTGGATGATCCTTTGAGGATATTTCAGTCGTGAAGGAGTTCTAGATGGCACTTTCCTGCCCTTGTGGCAACAGAAATGTGTAATTGTGTGTTTTCCTACAAACACTGAGCGAATCCAGGCTGAGCTGTGCTTCCCCCCCAAGCTCCAGAGACCCCAGACCTGCCGAGGGCCTCGGCGCAAGTGTCCATGCCCCATGGCCTGTGCCTCTGCTGCTGTCGGCTGTAATTCCCTGCCGTGCTGAGCCGTGTCCCTCTCCCCAGGTACATGAAGTACCTCTACGCCTACGAGTGCGAGAAGAAGTCGCTGAGCTCCCCGGCCGAGCTCCAGGCCGCCATCGACGGCAACCGGCGCGAGGGGCGGCGGCCCAGCTACAGCTCCTCCCTGTTCAGCTACTCGCCCTCCACGCCGGGGCCTCCTTCCCTGCTGTCCCCCCCCAAAATCCGCTTCCCCATCATCGGCGTGGCGCCAGGCAGCGGGACCAGCAACCCCCGGGTGTCGCCGGCCGCGGCCGTCAGGAAAGGTGAGCTCCTCCTGCCCGCAGCTGGGCTGACAGCACGTCCCTGTCGGTGGTTTCCATGTTATCCACAGGGATGTGGCACCAGGGGGTTGGGAACAGCCCGTGGGTGCAGCGCTGGTGTGGAGTGACCCCTCCTTCCCCAGGTGACGGCGTGCCCCTGACCGTGTCCATGCCAAACCGCATCGCCGTGCCAGTGACGCTGGCAGGACAGCAGGCCACCGTGGCGGCCAGGACGGCCACCCTGGAGCAGCTGAGGGAGAGGCTGGAGGCAGGAGAGCCCCCGGAGAAGAAGGTGCCGCGGATGACGGAGGAGGAGCAGCGGCTGGTGCAGCAGGCGCTGCAGCGCAACCTGTTCAGCATGGCCCGGCAGATCCCCATGAAGATCAAAATCAACGGCAAGGGTGAGGCACGGCGGGAAAAACCTCGGGAAGCGGCAGGGAGGGAGAGGCTCCCGGCCTGGAGTGTCACACACACGGGCTGGGGCATCATCCCAGGCAGAGGGCAGGGCAAGGAGGTCTTGGGGTTTTCCTTTGTTGGGTTTTCCTGCTGGGTTTATTATCCAGCTCATCCAAATCCAGGATTCAGAAGGGCCTTTGCCATGTTCTCAAAGCTCCAAGCTGGTCAAACCCCCCAGACCCCACCCCATGCTGGTGGCCCTGTGTCCAGCGCAGGAGGTTCCTCAGGGCCCGATTTATATGATTTATAGATGATATTTCAGTTTTGAAGGAGTTCCGGGTGATTCTTTGAGGGTATTTCAGTTGTGAGGGAATTCTGAATGATTTATAGACTCCCACCCCCACAGAACTTGCACCCCCTTGACTGATGGTGGAGGCAACAGCTCAGTCCAGGCAGCAGCTGCAGGAGCCTGGGAGAGATCCCCAGGAATCCTTTCCCAGGGATTGGGATGAGCAGGCTGTGAGGAGCAGTGTGCTCAGGGCTGTGAGCAGGGCAGGTGATCTGCACCCACATCTGCACAACCCCAGGGCAGAGCAGAGCTGCTGGCAGGGCTGGGTTAGGAGGTCACACCCGAGCAGTGTCCATGGCCTGGGAAATGCTCTCCTGAAATGCTTTGGGAGAGGGGAGCCCCCCTGGAAAGGTCAGTGCTGTCCTAGATCGGCTCCCAGAGCTGCTGAGTGCTCTCACCAGGCAGGCAGAGCCCCAGCCCCCACAGCTCCAAACCTTCTGATCCATGGGAATGAACGGCCTCAGCCCCCTGGGTCATTGCAGGTTTGGGAGGAGGCACAAGGCCAGGCAAGTTTGGCACGGCCTGGAAGGAAGGGAAGAGCTGTTCTTGGTTTGAGCCACAAATATGGATGGGAAAGGTCAAAGCAGAGCCCTCTGACCCAGCAGCAGCAGCTGGGATTGGGATTCCCAGCTCCTGGCAGCTCTGCATCCACCTAAATTTCACATGCAAACCACAGTAGCCGGTGAAAGGGAATACAGATTCTATCCAGTAATATTCAGTCCCTCTCACCTCACTTTGCTTTTACCCTGAACTTCCTAAATCCAAATGCTGGGAACTACTGCAGTCCCTACAAACAGGCACAGGCTGGGCCCTGAGGATTCAGGGATGGCATTCCCACCTTTGTGAGCTGGATGTGGGCAGGGCTGTCGTGTCTCCCCTGCCCTCATTTTCCTCACTGCACCACAAAAATCAGGCTGAGCTTTGGGAGGGGCTCGGAGAGGTGCTGTTGATAAGCACAGCACAGCTTGATAACAGTGTTTAGGTTCAGTGTTAATAATGTGGAGTTTTTAGCGGAGTATGGTCTTGCTGCCCTCCGTGGAGGAGCAATCCAAAGTCCAGGCTCACCCTCGTGGAGGTTCAGGAGCTTCTGGAAGAGTTTGGGTGTTCAGCTCCACTCAAACACCGCTGCGAACTCAACCCCTGCTCTGCACTGGTGCTTCCCGAGCTGCCCATCACTGCCCAGGCCGAGGATATGGAGGAAAATCCCGATTTTCGTGGAGTGTCCCTGGGTTTTCCCTCCCTCCAGTGGCCACTGGAGCTGCTGCAGTCTGAGCACACCAAACTACAGCAGCTCCCAGCCACCCAAAATCCAGCTGAGAGTTAAATACGGGCTCGTCTCGTGTGCTCCCAGCCCTTCCTCGGGAGAGGAATGGGAATTTGGCCCTCAGGGAAGGAATTCCAGATGCCAGTGGGCTCCCAGCCTCACCAAAGCACTTCAGCACCTTTGTAACCTTGTCATGGAATGGTTTGAGTGGGAAGGGACACTTTCCATATCCCAGGGTGCTCCAAGCCCTATCCAGCCTGGCCTGGGGCACTTCCAGGGATCCAGGGGCAGCCACCGCTGCTCTGGGATGTGGACATTGTGTGGGGACTTCCCCAGCAAAGAGGGGACAGAAGGAGGGCTGTGCTCACCTCTGGGATCTTGCCCTCTAACTCTGCCTCCCTCCCTTCCTGGGACAAGACAAGGCCGACTCTGCGGCAGCGGCGCTGAACCTGTCCCCCAATGGCATCGGCAGCATCAACATGTCCGTGGAGATCAATGGCACCACCTACGCTGGTGAGAGACCCCTCTGGGACTGGGAGAGCCCTCTGGGACTGGGAGAGCCCTGCTGGGACTGGGAGAGCCCTGCTGGGGTCAGGATGGCTGGGATGGGGGTGGTCCCTGCCGAATCACAGCAGGAGGAGGTGATTCCTGCTCCCTTTGCTGGGCTGGGCAGGATGAGCCCTTCCCTTGGGGTTAGTGCTGTAAAATCTGAGGGGAGGATTTTACAATCTCTGTGGAAGTGTTGCTAGGAAGGATCATTATCCCTCTGATCCAAGGAGGGGCTTTACTCGGCTTTCCCAGCAGGAACTGTCACTTGTGCTCCGCTGGAGCAGGTTCCCTTCTGCCAGTCACACCTGAGCATCCTTGGGCAAATCCCAAGTGGGAGGCCTGGCTCTGCTCAACCCTGCCCCTAACGGGAGCTGCTCTGAAGGCAGAAGCCATTTGGGATCAGTTTCTGCAGGAACAGCATCCCCGTGCCAGGCTCCAGTGGCAGGGAGCGCTGACTCCGGCCGGGATGGGATCCGTGGGGTGGGAACGCCTTCCCTTTCCCCGGCTGTGCCAGCCCCTGACCCGCTCTGTGCCCGCAGGGGTGCTGTTTGCCCAGAAGCCCGTGGTGCAGCTCCTGGCCGGCTCAGGCACGCAGAGCTCGTGCAGCAGCAGCAGCAGCAGCAGCAGCAGCAGCTCCCACTGCTCCCCCAGCCCTACCTCATCACGGGGCACGCCCGGCGCAGAGCCCTCCACCAGCTGGTCCCTCTGACGGGCACTGTCCCGGCCCGGCCGGCTCCCAACCAGCCGGGCGGGAGTGCACAGATACCTCATCTCAAGGAACCTGCTCTCGTGGCTGGCCAGCAACAGGAGGATGATGATGGTGGTGGTGGTGGTGAAACCTTTCCATGCCAGCGAGTTTTCCTTCATCGTCTCTTTGTCCGGCCTTTTTTGCTTTGTTCCCCCCCCTTTCCTTCCTCCCTTTTGCTCTTTGTTTCTCCTCCTCCTCCTCCTCGCAGGGTTTGCGGTGTTCCCGTGGAGGGGGGGCACACCTGGCGTTTCTCAATCAGGGATGGGCTCCCGGCCGCGGGTTCAGACGTGGCCGGGACATCACCAGGGCAGGGAAAGGGCCAGAGCCGGGGCAGGGAATCCTGGAATCCTGGAACCAGGGGCCAGAGGGCACTTCCCACCCACAACTCTGTGTTTTGACAATCCTGAGAGCCGGGGGGTGCCTGGCTCTGTCCTCCCGTGGCAAACTGCTCATGTCCCTTCCCGCTGTGTCCGTGTCCTCATGGGAGGCTGCTGAGCCTCCTTCCTGCTCCTCTCCGTGGTTTTGGCAGCACCAGCTGCTCGGTCCTGGCTGGCGCTGCCTCACCCCTCCCGTTCAGCCGAGTCCTGAATGCCCCTGAGTGTCCTGTGTCCCCTGAGGGGCTCACCCCAGTGACACTGACAGCCCGGGCATGCTGGGGCTCCGTGTCCTGCCCCTCTGCCCCTGTGGCAGCGTCACCGGGGTCGGTCCAGGCTCCCTGGAGCAGCTCTGGAAGCTCTGCAGGGCTGTGCTGAGCACAGGGGTGCTGATGGAACCCAGCTGGGCACCTGTGCAGGTTCATGTGACCCATGGGGGATCTGGGGCTCTGAACAAACCCCCTCAAACCCGAGCAGGGGAGACCTCCTGCTCTCTGGAGAGAAGCAGAGCACAGGAATCCAGCCCTCGCCCTTTCCCTGGGAGCCCCGGCTGGAAGCAGAGCTGGCGTTCCCTGGCTCCGTGAATCAGTTGCTCAGGTGGCCTCCTGCTGCCCCCCTGTCCCTCTGGCCTTTCCCCAGCCCGGAGCCCATCCCAGCTCTATCCCCTGCCCTGGTGACCTCCCTCCCATCCCTCCCGCCCTGGTGACGTCCTTCCCGTGCTCCAGGCCCAAGTCAGGTTTTTTGAGCAGATGAAATACCTCAGATATGTACTTGTTGTTGGGTTGGTTTTGTTTGTGTTGGGTTGGTTTTTATAACCTCTTCAGGAAGTATTGGCATATCCTATCGCTTGGGGGTTTAATAGGTGGGTTTGCTGACTTTGTTTTTGCTTCTATCTGTTCTCGCTTTCAAATGTATCACCAAAGACAGGAGGTTCAAACAAGGCTGAGCGAAGGAGCAGTGGCTTCCCCACCCTCCGGGCCAGCAGGAGCTGAGCTCCAGCATCATCCCCCTCAGGATGTGTGCGTGGCAGGACAGCGGGACAAAGGGCAGCTCTTGGCCCTTGGAGCTGTCTGCTGTCCTCACTTTCCCCAGCCCTGGGCTCTGTCCTCGTGCTGCTCCGTACGCCGGGGTTGTCCTGCCCCCGCAGCCCTGAGCTCTCTCTGGGATCAGAAGGTGGAAATGCACAAGTCCTGAGAGGGATGCTGCTCCCAGCTGTGCCATCCAGCTGCCTTCAGAGGGAGCCGTGCCCTCCCCGAGGGCGGGGGAAGCGGGGCTGACCCCGCAGGCTCCACGGCATTTCATCCTCGCAGACTCCCTGAGGATTTTCCAGCCTCTGGGACTCAATCAGATGATTTTTCCCCCCTTTTTGTTTGTTTTCTTTTGGTTGTTTTTTTATTTTATTCGGGGGTGGGGTTGGGGCTGTTTCCTCTGAGTGGGACTGGGGCACTTTCTGCTTTTCCCTCTGCTCTGCTCCCCGGCCCTGGGGAGCAGAGGCTGCTCCGGGGTGGGGTTGCTTTGTCTCACTTGCTAACGTTGTGTTTTCTTGCACAGAAAGGCACTCGAATCACTGAACTGCTTGGACACTACTAGAGTATTAATGTTTATAAGCTTTACTCAACCTAGACTGGAACTAGCCAGGGACTAACAGATTGTTTTGTATCCAATTCAGGGAAAGAATCAGGTCGGGAAGCGTAACAGATACCTCAGTTAAATAAGCTGCAACAATAAACGGGTCCTTTCCCAGCCCAGGGTGAGAAGGACCATCCAGACTGTGAAGAGTTAACCCTTTCCCTCAGCCTGGCTTTGGCCCCGGCAGCCTGAGCTGCGGGTCTCCTGCTGAGCTGCCAGGCTTTGGGTTCGGGGTGCTGGAAACCAGCAGCAGAGCGGGGGAGGCTGAGCGGGGCCCGCCCCAGCCCGGTGTAGTACTCAGGGTTTGATGCTGCGAGTAGGACGTTCCCGAGGGCAGTGCTCCGCTTTGCGGTGTCGCTCCATCCTCCCCCAGCTCCGCACACCGGCCGCGGGTTTGGCAGCGAGCAGCCAAAAAGCCCCTCCAGCCCCCAGCTCGCTCCCCGCGCAGCCCAGGGGGACAGCGGCCGGCTGGGAAAAGCAGCCCGAGCCCGCTGCGGGGAGGGCGCAGAGCTTGGGCCGAGGGGGAGGCTGCGTGTGCCCGCTCGGCTCCCGCAGTGACCGTGTCACACCGAGCCCTTCCGGCCGCTGCACGGGCGCGTTCCCAGGGGACTGCGATCAGATGTTCTCTCCAAACAGCTGCAGCAGCCTTGCTACTAGTTTTCTTACCTATTTAAAAAAAATAATAAAATAAGTAAATAAAAACAAATGTGATAGCCTAGGCGGTGGATAAATACCTCAACGTCTCCTTCCAACAAGTGTCTGTATATGTTGTTGTTGGGTTTTTTCTATCTTACAGGTTATCTGAATGTTTATATTCCAATAAACTTCTACCTCTTCACACCGTGACCCCCACGCCTGCTTTGTGCCCCCGCCTGTCTCCCTGCGTTTAAGGAATTCCCAGATATTCCCGGAGGCTGGAATTGTCCTTGCAGGGGCCATGTGGGCTGGAACGATGGCGCTTCCAGGCTGGATCCTGACGGGAACCACTCGGGATCTCCTTTCCCAGGTGTCGCTGGAGCTGTCCCCGCCCCTGTCCCTTACCCATCTCCCAAATCCCTCCTCTGTCACCACCTGCTCCCCACAAAAAGCACCTTTAATGCCTCCCCGCAGCTTCGCTGTTTGCACAGCGCTCGACGCTGTTCTTCCAGTCATTGAGCCAGTTCGGCGGCGGGAGGGGAGCTGTTCCCCGTCCCTCCCGTACCAGCCTTGCCCCTGCCCCGTGCCCGCATTTGCCTTGGCCGGGGGCCCGCCCGTGTGGGCCGGGTGCCGGCGAGGGGATGGAGCCCAGACCTTCCTCATCCTCCCCCCGCACTCACCCCGTGGAATCAGAGCCGCTCCCCTCCCGCTGCAGGTGAGCTCCGCACACGGGGACAGCAGCCGGGCTCCGCTCCCAGCCTATCCCAGCCTCTCCCCCACCTCCCGTCCCGTCCTGCCCACCCCTCCTGGCCTCGGCTTCTCCCAGCCCCGGCTTTTCCCCTGGGGAGCGCGGCTGAGGCGGCTCAAGGACTCCCGCGATGCCTGGAGCAGGTAAGGTGGAGTGCGGTGCCACCTCCGGCGGGGTTCGCTGCGGGGTTCATCCACCGGCAGCCGGACAGGGCTCTCCGCCGGCCCCGGGGGTGCGCACACACCCGCGCTCAGGGGAGAAGCGGCTCCGTGGTGCTCACCCCGAGCCCCGCAGCCCCTGCCTGGCGGAGCTGGTCCCTGCACGGGATCCTGCAGCCCCACACTCCAAAGTGGGCATCCCAAGGGTCCGGTGCACATTCCCACCCCCAGCCCTGCAGATCCCCGTGTGTCCGTGCGCCCGGGCTGGACACGCTCCGGCCCTCCCAAGCCGCTCTCCCAGGGCTGGACGGCCGCGGGCACCGGCAGGCGCTGTTTGGGCTGGAACATAATCCCTCCGGGCAAGTTCTCACCCTGGCCCCTTCCCTCCATCCCGCCCTAAACGCCGCCATTCAGCTCATCCCAGCCACGACCTGGCTCCCGAACAAACAACAAAGGGCTGGGGAGAGCCCAGCGCGGATTAAGGCACCTGGGCAGGGAGGCCCGGCCCCGCGGGCTGAGACAATGCCTGCTTTTCTCCTTCCGACGTCCCCATCCCACCGTGGGACCCGGCTCAGGCTCTGGCACAGCTTTGTCCCGGCCCTGTTCTCCTTAATCCCTCGCTCCAGTGCCGGAGGCAAAGCCAGCTCTGGGCACAGGGAGGTTTTTTGCCAGCACAGCCACACAGATGCCAGCTCTGAAACCCAGGAACTAAATTCCAAAGGAGTTTCAGCCCCGACGTCCAGGAGTTTGCTTCCCTGCTCCCTAAATGCCCAATATGTCGGGATGCCATCCTTCCAGGGAGCCCAAAACCCCGCGGGCATCGCTGCTGGGAGGGACAAAGCCCAGGTCATCACCCACAGGGACACAGCTCGGGGAGGAGGCTCCCCTCTTTTGGGACCGCGCTTGGGTTGTCTCACCCCTCAGGGGCCGCTGCCGCTTTGAATCCAGCCCGGACACCCCAAATCCCCCTTGCAGGTGCCCTCACTCACCTCCACACCCTCTGAGCCCCCACCAGCTCCCGGCTGATCGTGCCCGAGCTGCGTCAGCCTGGCAGCGGCGCTGATAACTCCCCGCTTTCCACGGCCCTTATCACTGCCGGGGTGAGGCCGGGTTTGTTTTAGCCCCGACCCGTGTCAGGCTGCCCGAGCGCGGCGCCGGCCCCGCCGGCTCCTGTCCCCCCTTCTGGCTTTGGGATGTTCCAGCTCAGCCCCAGCTTACAGAGAGCGGGGAGGGGGTCCCGGGGGAGGGGGGCACCCGCGTGTTGCCCGTCCCGGTTGCTGCAGCACCCAGGGAGAGCCGCGCTGGCACAGCCCTGGTGAGAGCCGGCTGCTGACGGTGCCCATCTCTCTCTCTCTCTCCCCAGCGCAGCTGCAGGTGTCCCTCGGCGCGGGGCTGTCCCTCCTCTGCCTCGGCGTCCTCCTGGGCTGTGCCATGTGCTGGTGGCACCGCCGGCGCCCGGGCCGCCCCCTCGGCCGGGAGCGAGTGGAGCTGAGGGCGGCTCTGCCCGCGGCCACGGTGCCGGTGCCCATCCAGCAGCGCCACGGGGAGGTGACGGGAGAGGCGCAGGGTGCCCGGGCCAAAGAGATTTCCCCGGCACCGCCGGCATCCCGCGGGGGCTCGCCCCACGGCAGAGCATCTCTGCCCACCCTCCCCTTCCTTCCGCAGCTGGCGGGGCTGTGCCAGCGCCGCTGCACCATCTCCAGCACCAAACTCCTCTGCAGCGAGCGGAGCCGGCTGGTGCCCCCCGTCCCGGGATCCCCACCGCTCTCCGGGCAGCGTCCCCGGCTCCACTGCGACCTGTGCTACTCCCTGCCCGAGGCCACCCTCACCGTCACCGTCCTCGGCGTGTCGCACCTGCCCCAGGGCCACCAGGGCTCCCGGGTCAAGGTGTCGCTGGTGCCGCGGCCGCCGCTGTCCCCGCGAGTGGCCGTGCGCCGCCGGAGCCTCCGCCCCACCCGCCGCGAGCCGCGCCGGTGCCGGTTCGGCCCCTACGGCCCGGAGGAGCTGGGCACCTGCACCCTGCGCTTTGCTGTCTACGCCAGGTCACGGAACCTCCAGGATTCCTTCGTGGGCGAGGTGCTGTTCCCCTGCGCCGAGGCCTCCTGGGACCCCCGGGCCCCCTCCAGCTACTCCTGGGAGCTGGCGAGCACCAAAACCAAGCTCAGCAAGGTCAGCACGGCCGCGGTTTTAGTGTTTGGGCTGAGTTCTGCTCGATCTGAGAGCCCTGGAACTCCATGGGCAGAGGCAGAGCCTCCTCCAAGCACCACCAGGTACCCCGTGGTGTGTCCATGTGGCAGTGCCTTATTCGGGGCTTCGCACCTCCTCCTCGGGGGGGTGCTGGGGTGGGAGGGGCAAACGCAGAGCTGGCACCATCCCTGCAGTGACGGCGGGCATCAAGCCCACCTTCCTGAGTCATTTTCCCCCATCCCTGACCTTGCTGGGGGCTGAGCACCACCAGGCTGGAAGGGCTGGATAAGGTCGGAGGTGGAAGGGCTGGATGAGGTCAGAGCTGGAAGGACTGGATGAGGTCAGAGCTGGAAGGACTGGATGAGGTCAGAGGAGGTTTCACAGCATCTCCTGCTCTTCCCTCCCGTTCCAGTGCCGCAGTGCCCACGGGCTGAGCTGCAGCGTCCCCTCCTCGCCTCCCAGACCCCTGGGCCAGCTCCTCCTCCTGCTCCAGCACCAGGCTCTGGCCGGGCGCATCAAGGTGCTGCTCCGCAAGGCAGAGGCCCTGGGCCGGCTCTCCCGTGTGCCGGGTGCTCCAGGTAGGGCACAGGGACCAGGAGATGCCCAGGTGGGCACAGGGAACATCTTCCCCTCCTTTTGCTTGGCAGATTCTCTTATTCCTCTCAAACTTCTCTCTCCAAGCATGAGAGAGGATTGGAATGAGAGGATCTTTGGGGTCCCTTCCAACCCAAACCATTCTGTCATTCTGTGACTGTATGAAAATGAGCACAGGGAGCATAATTCAGATCTAGGTATCTCCAATGGCCCCAAAGTGCTTGAAATATATTTATTTATGGTCAAAAATCAGCATGTGGCTTTCTGTCCTGCTGGCTGCTGTCACCTCTGGCTCTCCCTGCTCTCGATGTGGGATGTGGGCAGGGATGTGAGCTGAGGGCTTTGGAGGTCCCTGCTCTCAAGAAGGGAGGGGTGGGTGAAACCTCAGGAGCTCTGCGCTCTCCCCACATCTCCACAGAGCCCCATGGGGGTCCTGTAGCCCCCCAGGCACCACTTGGGAACCCCCAGCCTCCCTCCCTGGCTGTGTCCAGAGCAGCTCCCTCTCTCCAGGGCTCTGTCTCCATTTCCAGGCCACTACGTCATCATCCACTTCTACCGCGACGGCCGCATCGTCGACACCAAGGAGACCAAATCCAGCAGCGGCTACAACCCCGTGTGGAACTCGCCCTTCCTCTTCAGCGTCCCTGCTGGGGACATCCAGGAGCAGGAGCTGGCCTTGGAGTTCATTGTCATGCAGGTGAGGTGACCTGGTTCACCAGTGCTCCTGCCCCCGGCGGGCTCAGCCCCCGCAGGAGCTGATTCCTGCTGCCCACGGGAGGTTTCTGGGGTGGGATGGCTCCTCTCGGGATAAGGGAAGGCCACCAGCCGTGTCCCCCTGCCCTGTGCTGCCCCAGGCTCGGCTCCACACCCGCGGCTCCACGCTGGGCCGTGTCCAGGTGGGCCCAGGAGCCGCTGGCACCGGGATGCTGCACTGGAGGGACATGTGCACCCGGGCACCGCTGGAGTCGGAGCGCTGGCACCACATCCTGCCTGACGCGCCCGGCCCCTGATCCTGCCACGGCCCACGGGCACGGCTTGCCCAGGACTCGGGAGCGAGCCAAGGGGGCATCCGAGCTGTGGAGAGGGGAGGTGTCACCCACACACCCTCGGGGGAGAAGTCTGGGCTCCATCTCCAGGGCTGCGGATCAGTAGTGGCTGGCACAAGCCCGTCCTGAACGGCTCCAGAGGGGACCGAGCCCGTCTGAGGCGGCCTCAGCCTCGGGGGAGAGCAGAGGAACTGTGTCTGCTCCATCCACTGCCCCCAGCTCAGAGGCTGCACCCAGAATCCCGGCTGGGGAGGAGCCGGGAGGGAAAATCACCCAGCTGGGATCCCTGTGGCCACCACGGTGGTGGCATCTCCTGCCCCACCACTGCCACTCCCACGGGCTGGGACACACCTGAGTGCAGCCGCAAGGACATGCCAGTGTCACCTGGTGATGAAGGTGTCCATCGGCATTTTTATTGATTGCTGGCCCTAACGAGCGGTGGATAAATAAATAAAGGGGTTGGGAATGATCACATGTGTGGAGCTCTCTCTCCTGTCCATGGGCCACCATGATGAAGGACATGGGAGGGACCTTGGGAGAAAGGCCGTGGCGAGGGTTGTCACTGTGGGGGTCATCACAGTGAAGGTCATCATGGTGAGAGTGACCACGGTGAGGAAAGGCTCTGTGGTGAGAGAGGCCTGCAGTGAGACAAGTCGTGATGAGGAAGACCATGGCGAGGCAGATGAAGACCACGCTGAGGGAGAGGCTGGCCATGGTGAAGGCAGACTCTGGTGAGGAAGGTCGTGCTGAGGACAGCTGTGGTAAGGCAGACTGGGAGGAGGAAGACCCTGGCGAGGAAGGCTGTGAGGACGGTGAGGATGGCCCTGACGAGCACCGTGAGCCAGAACAGGGGAGGAAGCTGTGCTGAGGGTGAGGATGGTGGCAGTGAGGAAGATCACGCAGAGAAGGCTCTGGTGAGGGGTAGAGCAGTGGGGTAGAGCACGCTGGGGAACGGCACGGTGGGTCAGAGCAGGGGAGGAGGCCAGGGTGAGGGTGAGGATGGTGGCAGTGAGGAAGAACAGGGTGAGGAAGGACAGGGTGAGGATGGTGGCGGTGAGGAAGAACAGGGTGAGGAAGAACAGG
>VZRV01008568.1:0-30724 GCA_013398115.1 Falcunculus frontatus | reverse complement strand
CGGCCCGGGCGGGCCCGCGGGTAACGGCCCCGCAACCCCCGGGAGCCCCGGGCGGGCCTGGCCGGGCGGGCCCCGGGGGCTCCGGTCTGAGCCCCGGGCTGCTCTTGTCCCCGCAGATGCATCACTGCAGGAGGTTCCGGTCCCCGGAGCAGGACGGCGAGCTGGGGCACCGGTGGAAGCGGCGGCGGTCGCGGAGCAGGGAGTACGAGGGCAGGCTGCGGTACCCGCCCCGCAGGGACCTCTCCCGGCGGTCGCGATCCAGGAGGTGGGAGCGCTGCGGGCAGGGTTATCCCCGACACCCCCGTGCCGAGCCCGCGGGCCTTCCCCAGCTGGCGCAGATCGGCTTTAAAGCTGTAAATCCCGGGGATGGAAGCGAACGGCTTACTTTGTGTGTGTGTGTGTGTGCCTTCCCTGCCAGGCTAAAGTTCTTCCCAGAGCCACGGCTTTCATGTTAACGAGGGAACAGCGTGCCCTGGAATCACATTTCCATGCTGTGGAGGCATTAAAGTCTTTCCTGACAGCCCGCTTCTCTCTGACAGGATTAAAATCAGATTTAAAGCAACAACACTCCTCCCTCACATCAGAAAGGATCCCAGCTAAAGGATCCAGCCACTAACTGATCTTTCCTGCTTTGGTTCAGGATTTTACCTTTGATCCTCTCTTTGTTCAGCATTTCCCCAGGGACAATTAGGTGCTGGAAGCGGGATAAGGCCTCTGATAAGAGGAGGGTTCTGGAACAGAGGCCGGAGCTGTGCGGCCGCAGCGGGCTGGTGGTGGGACTGGGGCTGGTGTGGTTCCACTGGTTGGACTGGGCAGGTGCAGCCAGGCAGGAGCTGAGCTCATCTTTAAATTCCTGAAATGCTCTCCAGATTAATTTCTCTCCCCAGCCTGGCTTTTGTTTACTTGAAGGAGGTGGATTGTGAAATAGAGCTGGCGCACACAACGGGCTTTTCCATTTTTTTTTTTTCATCTGATGGGTAATTTGGGACAGATTTGGATGAAAACAGGCTTTTGTTGGGTGAAAACAGTCTCGTCCCTTTAGTCTCAGCCTCTTTGAGGAGACCTGAGCATTTGA
Source organism: Falcunculus frontatus (assembly GCA_013398115.1). NCBI lineage: Eukaryota > Metazoa > Chordata > Aves > Passeriformes > Falcunculus > Falcunculus frontatus. The sequence continues at coordinate 29,649 of VZRV01008568.1, read as the reverse complement.
GTCCTTCAGGTCATTGTTTCTGCTTGCTGTGTCCATCCAAAGCAGCCAGTAAAGCTGCACCACGGTGTGTCTGGATCGATGCTGGACGGAGCCGTGGGGTTGTGTTTTGGGTACTTCAGCAGTGACCAAGAGCCACAGCTGCCCTGGCACGGTCTGGAGTTTTGACCCACTCTGGGATGAGCCCCCACGTGCCCCGCTGAGCTGCCAGCAGCAGAGCTGGTTGTTGACAGGGCAGAGAGGTGCAAACAGCAGAAATTCCCCTCTCTGGGCTGAAGGTCTTGGCCGGCAAAGCTGTTGCTGGGTGATGGCATCGACCTGGCCCGGAGCGTGCCCAGGGTTATTATTGGGAAGCCGAAGCACTGCTTTTATTTCAGAATTGCAACATCTGCTACCTAAAACACAGCTCCTTTCTCAATGGGGTGTGAAGCAAGACTCCAGTGAAAGCTGGTGGGGAAGGCAGAAGCAGAGAGAGCTGCTCTCATCGTTGATGTGCCCTCATCGTACCCAAAACCTCGTGTGTGACAGCTGTGTGTAAATACCAACACAGCTGAGCTTGGTCTCAGGTCTCCTGGCCCTTCCTGGTGCAGAGCTTGGCCAGAAGTTTTCCTGATGTCCTGGGAGGTTATTGCTCGAGGGGCAGGAGCTTGGTTACAGGTTTTCCTTCTGGCTCTTGCTGAGGATCTGTGGAGCTGCTGTGTGTTGTGTGTGCACACCGAGTGCTTGGGGCTTTGGGACCTCCAGTGCCCCCTGGGGTGACAACCAGAGCCCTGCTGCTGCTCCTCATTTGTTTAAGAGCTAATGAGGCACCTTCCCGAGGGAGGAGGGAGGATGACAAACACCCTGTGTGGTGGCACCGGTGGTTCAGGTGACGTGGAATCAGAGCGTTGACGGGGTGGAAAGGACCTTAAAGCTCATCCAGTGCAACCCCCTGCCGTGGCCAGGGACACCTTCCACTGTCCCAGGTTGTCCCAAGCCCCGCCAGCCTGGCCTTGGGCACTTGCAGGGATGGGAGGCCACAACAAGGCAGGCAGCCCAGCTGGAGCTCTCAGAGTGTGGTTTTCCCTCAGCTCCATAAAATGTGGGAATGCTACACTGTTTTCTCCCAAAAACTTCTCCTTAGTGGTCCGTTTTCTCTCAAAAACTTCTCCCTTAGTAGTCCATTTGAGGCACAGCGGAGGGTTTGGAGCTCCTGCCACAGGGAGTGGGAAGTGGGAGCAGGAGGATTTCTCTGTGGTGATCAGTGACAGGAGCTGAGGGAACAGCAGGGAGCTGTGTCAGGGGGTGTTAGGTCGGATATTAGGAAAAGGTGCTTTTCTCCAGAGGATGGATCAAGCACTGAACAGGCTCCCCAGGAGACAGCACTCCCAGGCACAGGGTGGGATGGTTGGGGTGCCCCATGCAGGACTTGGGCCTCAGTGGTTCTCGGGTCCCTTTGACCTCGGGATGCTGCAGTTCCAGGATGCAGCTTCAGCGGCACTCGGCACCGTGGGCGCTGCCAGGCTGGTAAGGGCACTGTTCTCTGTGCTGCAGCCATGAGAGGATGCCTTACCACCGCAGATGCCGGCGGGACAGCGATGCCTACAGGTTCGAGGAGCGCAGCCTGTCCTTCGGGGAGGAATATTACCCGGCACGCCCGCGGAACTGGCGGCGCTCCAGGGGCAGGGAGCAGCACCGGCCCAAGAGATACCAGCACCACTACCGGAGACGCAGGAGCAGGTCTTGTAGCAGTGCCTCCTCGGTGAGTAGCATCCACAGCGAGCTCAGGGTTTAACTGTTCTTGCCTCCTTCCAGCTCCGAGCGCTCTGGGTGAGTACCTTGAACCCCGTTTCTGTGTTTGTGGAATGTAAAGTCCTGAATCTGTGTCGTGGTCAGCGGGGAGCGTTCGTAGCTGTTGGGTTTCACTGGGCCAGCCCCTGTAGCCTTAATACGTGAGGGAGCTAAGCCGTGTTCTTTAGGGCCGGGGAAGGGATCAGGGAGAGCTTCCAGTGGCACTCACGTGACAGCTGACGAGGGAGAGCCCTGGCCGAGGGCCAGCCCTGCTCCCAGGGATCCGCGCAGCTCGGCTTTATCCACAGCCAGGGATTCGCTTCTGCCTACGGCTGCTGCTGCTTCTGGGGGGGGTTTGGTGCACAGCGTTCCTCGGTTTGGCTTTGTGCCTGGATCCCCTGCCGGGTGGGATCCATCAGCCCGGGGCTCCGGAGCTGTTTTTAACCCCTGGTAGTTCTCAGAGGGAGTCCCACCTTCCGAGGGTACACTCGTGTCCTCGTTCCCTGTTCCCACTTGGATTTCAGCTTCTTGCAGACTTCACCCCGAAATGTAGCATTCCTCCCAAGGATTAACCGGGAATATTTGGAGCTGGGTGGGGGGGCTGGTCCCAGGAATATGCTGGAAGTGATGTGAGGTGTCAGACCGAGCACTTGAGCACTTCCCTGCTGTGAGGAGCACTCCCCTCCCACCTGAAATGTTACCACAACTTAATGAGCGGCTCTGATCCCGGCAGCTGGATAACCTGCACGGCTGGGAGCTCCTGAGCTCCTCCTTTTGGTCCCTTTCCAGCTGACTTTGGAATTTCACTGTTGAGGGAGCCAGGGCTGTGACAGAAGCACTGTGGGGGTGTGCAGTGGGGACGCTGAGCGGGTCTGGGCTGGCAGGAGCTCAGCCCTCTGACACCTCCCAGCTGTCCCAGCTCTGTTTCAGCTGATTTTTTGGGGGAGTTTTGATCTCAGCTCATTATTTTTGACCAGCTGGGGGGGGCTCGGGGCACAGAAGAGAAGCCTGCTAGAAGTTCAGGCATGGAAATGTCAAGGTTTCCATGAATTCCTTTGGCTGCAGGGATTGTAACTGTTTTTAAAGCAGACTAGAACCAAGTGAGGAATTAGGGCAGCTCGCTTTGTGGACCCCAGGTCCTTGCAGGAACGTTGGGCTGGTTTTCCAGTAGAAGCTTGCCAGTAGCAGGGGGTGAACGTCACCTCAGACCTTGCCTGAAGCGTTCCCTGGGGAGCCTTAGAAAGGCCCCTGAGGCCGATGTGCCCCAGCGGGTCTGTGAGCAGCCAGCTGGGCACGTGGATTTAGGATCAGTGTGGCAGCTGCTTCTGTCAGGAGGGGAAGGGCTGGCTCACAGCCAGGGCAGGACACAGCTCTGGGGAGCAGGAACTCCTTTTAGCGAGGCACAAAGAGCAGGATGCGCAGAGGGAAAACTGCTACTGTGGCTTCTACTGGGCAGCCTGTCCAAACCGAGCGCTCGTCACGCTTGCCAGCGGAGAAGTGACGTTCTGCTGGCCAAGGCCTCCTTCTGCTGTGCCTCTGGCAGCACCTCCGTGGGGAACGGTGGTGCCACGCCAAGCCACCTTCCCGCCGGAGCTTCCCGTCCCGCAAGAGGGGGCCGTTTCCCCGCCCGAGCGGCGGCAGCGGCACCAGAGGCTGTAGCTAATGAGAGAAGTTTTCTTGCCATACCTGTAGCTGTTGATGACTTTTCTGTTTTGAAGTTAGTTTGTGTCTTGACGTGTCCCTTGCAATATCCCTATCGTTATATATGCTGTGTGCCTTATGAAATGCTGGGATCTGGAAAATCCACCCACCGGCGCCCCGTCGTCCTCCACCTTTGAATGACCGCTCTGATTGCCGTCCCGGGGGGCGGTGTGTGCAGAGAAGCCAACAGAGCAGTAAGCGCAGCAGGAGCGTGGAAGATGACAAGGAAGGTCACCTGGTGTGCAGGATCGGCGATTGGCTTCAAGAGCGATGTACAGCCACCTTTCGTAAAACTTTACCTCTACTTTTACCCCCGGGTTAGCCCAGATCTCTCGTCCTGTACTGGAGGGGTCTCTAGTGTTTTATTTACTGACCAGTAACTTGCCTGAGGCAGAGCTTAGACACTTGAGTTTTAAAGAGTGTAGCAGTGAGAGACAATTCTTTTGTTTGCTTTGAGGTTTTATTGCTGTGAAGTTGCAGGAGCCCAGCTCTGGCCGAGCCCCCCCGGGCTCACACCCGCTGCTGTTTTCTCTCCTAGATGAAATCGTCGGCAGCCTTGGCGAAGGCACTTTTGGGAAGGTGGTGGAGTGCGTGGACCATGCCAGGTGGGCACCTTTCCTGCAGCTCTTGTCCCTTGAGCGTGAAGCCCAGCTGCTCACGAGCGTGGCAGTTCCACCTGGGCTCTGCGGGACCAGACTTGTCACCTTCCACGTGTCACTGCATTCCTCAGAGCGAGGGGAAGGAGCCTGGCTCAGACCTCAGCCCCCTCCAAAATGTACAGGCTGATGTGTTAAGGGAAGCAGGGGGTCATAGAATAGAATCATGGAATATTCTGAGTTGGAAGGCACCCACATGAATCATCCAAGTCCAGCTTCTGGCCCTGCACACACACCCCAACAATCCCAGCCTGGGCATCCCTGGCAGCACTGTCCAAACGCTCCTGGAGCTCTGGCAGCCTCGGGGCCTTGTCCATTCCCGGGGGAGCCTGGGCAGTGCCCAGCACCCTCTGGCGAAGAGCTTTTCCCTGATCGCCAGCCTGAGCCTCCCTGCCCCAGCCCCAGCCGTGGAAGGTTGCTGTGCTGCAATGAGCTCCTGCTGAGGGGTGGGCCCTGTGACCTCCTAATCTGCCAGGGCACTTCTCCATTCTCTCCTTTAACCTCCCCCGTGGTTACATTTGACCCCGGTGCCCTCCTGACCTCCCGTCTGGCTCCGAGCCCTGGGGTCAGTTTGCTGGGGGAGCCGTGGTGCTCTCCTGCCTCCTTGGGAATCTCTGGCACAGTTGGAGAGGGGAGGTGGCTGCTGGAGTCACAGAGAGCTGAGCTGAGGGACTGCTATGTCAGGAATGGGAGTGTCACCCAACAGCAACCTTCCACTTCCAATTAACCCCTGCCCGGGCAGCATCAATGGCTGGCAGAGCTTTGTTAGGACAAATGGTGCGTGAGAACGTGCCTGGAGTAATGGGATGTGCCTCTCCCCGTGGGCTGAGCACGGGTTTTGTGTCTGACTCCATCTTCCTGTCTCCTCCCTTGCAGAGGCAAATCACAGGTGGCACTGAAAATCATCAAGAATGTTGGGAAATACCGAGAGGCTGCCAGGCTGGAAATCAACGTCCTGAAAAAAATCAAAGAGAAGGACAAGGAGAACAAATTGTAAGTTGCCAGTACCATGTCCTTGCACACAAAGCAACACGGGGCTGAGGATGTGCCTCCTGTGCTGAGGGGGAACCGGTCCCATTCCTCTGCTGCCTTGTCCCTCTTGAACTGGGGAGCTCTCTCTGAAGGTGGCTGAGCAAAGCAGGAAGTGTCTCCCTGTGCTCCTGAGTCAGCTGGCTCGGAGCTCTGCTCACCAGCCGCTGCTGAAGTGGCCAGGAGCAGGGACAGTGGCTGTCCTGGGATCCCTGGAGGGGGTTAACCCCTGCCTCTCTCCCTGCACAGCCTGTGCGTCCTGATGTCGGACTGGTTCAACTTCCACGGCCACATGTGCATTGCCTTTGAGCTTCTGGGCAAGAACACGTTCGAGTTCCTGAAGGAGAATAACTTCCAGCCGTACCCCCTCCCACAGATCCGGCACATGGCCTACCAGCTGTGCCACGCCCTGAGATGTGAGTGACCCACAACGGGCTGCCAGGGAGCTGGGGAGGAGCTGCCTTGGCACTGTGCTGGGCAGAGCTGTGGGGGTGCTTCTCTCTGGTTCTTCGAGAGGTTTATTTCTCTGTCCTCTTCCCTCTGAGCAGTTCTACACGACAACCAGCTGACTCACACTGACCTCAAGCCAGAGAACATCCTCTTTGTCAACTCGGATTTTGACACTCTGTACAACGAGAACAAGGTGGGTTGTGTCCCCAGGAGCAGTGGCTGCATCAGGAATGGGCCTGCCTTTCCCTCCCTGCAGGAACTGCATCTTCCCTGCTCTGTGCAGGCCCTAAGAGCCTGTGGAGCGGGAACAAACTGGAACTCAGGCCTCTTCCTCCTGCCAGGCCTTCTAAGAGCCTTAAGGCTGCCTGGAGCGGTTGGGGGCTTTTCCACGACGCTGCTCTGGGGTGTTCAGAGCTCAGAACTCCACAGTCCCAGTCCCTGTGAGAAGCTGCAGCCAGGCCGGTGCTGGGGGCTCCTCTCACACCTGCCCCTGCCCTGTGCTTTCCCTGCAGAGCTGCGAGGAGAAATCCATCCGGAACACGAGCATCCGCGTGGCCGACTTCGGCAGCGCCACCTTCGACCACGAGCACCACACCACCATCGTGGCCACCCGGCACTACCGTCCCCCAGAAGTGATTCTGGGTGAGAACTGCACGTTTTTGGGGAGTCTCGGGGTGGGGGCACAGGGGAGCAGCTGGCCCAGGATGATGCTGGCTAGATGCAAACCAGCCTGGGAGCGCTCCAGCTCTTGGAGAGAGAATTTCTAGCTCTGAGTGGGATCCCTGTGGTTTCAACAAGGAGAGATGTGGTGGGGTTTGTTGGGAGCACAGAGTTAATTTTATTTTCTTTGTAGAGCTGGGCTGGGCACAGCCATGTGATGTCTGGAGCACTGGCTGCATTCTGTTTGAGTACTACCGTGGCTTCACGCTCTTCCAGGTAGGATTCTTGTTCCCTGAGAGCCCTTAATGTCCAAAAGGGCTCAGAATTAGGTGAGGGGGAGGGAGACGCACATCGGGCACTAAAAATCAGAATTGAGTGTGAAAATGAGCCCTGGCAAAGGGCTGTTTTGAGGAGTGCCTTGCTGGAAGGACAGGCTTCAGACTACTTCTAGGTTCAGGTTATTTCTATTCTCTGAGGAAAGGGAAAAGCAGAAGATGACAAGTAGGATAGGACCTGGTGGAATGCTTTCTCCCTTGTCCCTGTAGAGGTGACAAACCTTTTGTCATCAGCTCCCCAAGCTCTGACTAAGCACTGCTCTGTTCCTCTGCAGACCCACGAGAACCGTGAGCATCTTGTCATGATGGAAAAAATCCTGGGGCCGCTTCCATCTCACATGGTCCACAAAACTCGGTAAGAGCCTGGTCCTGAGCTCAGCCCAGGCACCTGGCTGGGGCTCAGGACACCAATCCTCTGCCCTCACCTGGATGGGAGGGAGAGATCCTGCCTGATCCCCACCTTCCCTGTGCAGGAAGCAAAAATACTTCCACAATGGCAACCTGGTGTGGGACGAGAACACGTCCGATGGGAGATACGTCCAGGAGAACTGCAAGCCCCTGCGGGTAGGTGCTGCCCCCTTTTTTGGGTTGAGGTGTGGGGCTTAGGGATGGGAATTTCCATTGTAACTGGTTGTTAGGGAACCCTAGCTCTTGTCTGCAGTGAGCCTAGCCTGGCTAAAGCAGGATGGGGATTAGGGAAAGGGGGGAATGCTGTATCTGGGATGGGAGGCAGCGCTGGCCCCGGGGTTCCTGAGTCCCTCTGGATATCAGGGACAGAGGGATGCTGTATTTGGGATGGGAGGCAGCCCTGGCCCCAGGGTTCCCGAGTCCCTCTGGATATCAGGGAGAAGGGGGGATGCTGTATTTGGGATGGGAGGCAGCCCTGGCCCCAGGGTTCCCGAGTCCCTCTGGATATCAGGGACAGGGAGATGCTGTATTTGGGATGGGAGGCAGCCCTGGCGCCAGGGCCTCGGGTTGAGTCCCCGTGTCCCATCCCTTGCAGACGTACATGCTGCACGACTCGCTGGAGCACGCGCAGCTCTTTGACCTGATGCGGAGGATGCTGGAGTTCGACCCCTCGCAGCGGATCACGTTCTCGGAGGCCCTCCTGCACCCTTTCTTTGCCGGGCTCTCGGCAGAGGAGCGGATGCTGTGTGGGCGTGGCGCCAGCCGGGACCTGAGCAGATGACGGCCGGGCTCTGTCGGGATGGATCCGTCGGGATGGATCCAGCTGGCCTCTGCAGCTCGGCCCTGCTCTCCTCCCTGAGTCCACAGGGGCTGGGGCACTGCCACAAGGACCCTGGGGAGGGCAGGGGGAAGGAAAGCTCCATTGGAAAGCACAGATTTGTCTATTTATATGTTGTAAAGTTAAAATAAAGTGTTTCTTATTGTTTGATACTTCCCTTGTAGGCAGGTGGAGGGTTATGTTGTCCCAGCTTTGCCTTTTCTGTAAAGGAAGAGGGAGATGGTGAAAAATCACCTGCAGTCAGTGAAGGGGAGTGGCCCCGTGTCTGCTGTGGCAGCAGAAAGGTTCTAGAAGGAGAGCAGACAAATAAACACTGCACACAATAGCACACATGAAGAGTTGCACTTTATTTCAGGGCAGCCTCCCCCGCAGTGGCAGGAATTGGTCGTTGCAAACATTGGGTCACAAGGGGGTTACCAAGCAGTGCCACAGCGCAGTGATCGCCACCCCTGCGGGCCCACAGCAGTACCCAGGGGCACGGCCTGTGGTGCTGGGGCAGCTGGGGGTAGGAACTATCCCAAACACAGCTACAGCGGTGCTCCACTCTTGGAATTAACTCCGGCACCGTGGGGGACGGGGAGGAGGAGACCCAGACCCCTTTCTGGGTCTCTGAGTGCTCCGGAAGTGCTGACACCTCACATTCCAGGTGTGGGAAGCCGGTGCTTCCTCAAGAAACATCTGCATGTGAGGGGAAGTACAGCCACATCCCCAACTCTCCCAGACAGTGAGCACAGCCCCATGCTGCCTGCTGTGCCCTAAACACTGCAGGGGTCGGGACTGGGAATCCCTGTTCCCTACACCAGGGGCTGAACCCTCCTCTTGTGCAACACCGTTCATTTTTCGCTTCAATGTGCGGAACCATTTCAAGGCTGGCAAGACGCAGGGTCTCGGTGCTTCCCAGAGCTCCATCCCTGCAAAAACACCGTCACCTGCTTCAGTGCCTTCCAGGCAGGGCAGCTTCACCCCTGGACTGTTCCTGCCCCGCTCCTGCTCCGTGTGTACAAGCTACAGTTCAACAGCCGAACCCGGAAAGGGCAGGAAAAACCTGCAGAAAGCACAAATTGAAACAGCAAGTCTCCTACTGAGTGTCTTGAGCAAAGAGAGTGAAAATAAGGGGACTAAAGCTAACACTGACTACAGCAACAACCTTTTTAACCCGCTGCTGCTCCCAGATAAACATCTGGAGCAGCAGCCGAAACAAGAAGAAAGGCAGAGGGAAACACTGTGTTTGTGTTGTCAATGACCACCACGCTGCCGTCCTGTCCCAGTCAGAACCACAGCCTGGGCCGTGCCACCGCCGCTGTGGCTGTCTGAGGGCACACCTCGCCCTGCCCACAGGATGGAGGGCTGAGCCCCGCCCCAGCACTGCCGAGTGTCCGAGAGCAGCGGAGGGGAACCAGGGCTGCAGCCAGCCAGGGCACAGCCCCTGGTCCTGCTGAGGTAGATATGGCAACGTGCAGGGGGAGAGCTCGGGGTGAGCCCCGTGCTCAGCAGCCTCCTGGGCCCTCCCTGGCGGCTCCACGCTCTCAGGCCACTCTCAGTAATGCTTCTTTCTGAGCAAGGAAGGCTCTTCCCTCCTCCTCTGAGAGCCTTTATTCTAACAGAGGAAACGGAAAGATGAGGGCCTGACTAAAGCCCCAGCTCGGGGCACCAGCGGGGCCGGGGGACTGGACCCACACTGGACTGGTCCCTGTGCTTCAGCCTCCAAAGGGATCTGGCTCCCCAGGACAAGGGCAGCGCCTGGAGCTCTGCCCCATGCCAGAGCAGGGGCTGTGCGAGGTGCAGGTGCCTGCAGGAGCCCTGGGGATGGGTAAAGGTGTGAGAGGAGCAACAGAGCTCCCAGCACCACCCATACTCCCAGCTCCTCCCAAGGAGCACCTCCCGCACCTGCAGCGTTCCCTGGCTCAGCTGGGGGCACACAGAGCCCTGCGGGGCACAGAGCCCTGAGGGGCACACACAGAGCCCTGCCGGGCACAGAGCCCTGCGGGGCACACACAGAGCCCTGAGGGGCACACAGAGCCCTGCGGGGCACACACAGAGCCTTGCGGGGCACACACAGCCCTGCGGGACACACACAGAGCCCTGCGGGACACACACACAGCCCTGAGGGGCACACACAGCCCTGCGGGACACACACACAGCCCTGCCGGGCACAGAGCCCTGCGGGGCACACACACAGCCCTGCGGGGGAAAACAGAACCCTGCGGGGCACACACAGAGCCCTGCGGGGGAAAACAGAACCCTGCAGGGCACACACAGAGCCCTGCGGGGGAAAACAGAGCCCTGCGGGGCACACACAGCCAGCGCGGCGGGCTCCAAGCTGATTCCCAAAGGCAGCAAGCTGGTGGCTCCTCAGCTTGCCCTGCTCCAGGCACTGCACCAAGGCCAACAAAACGAACACAGGCAAGGATAACCCAACGCTTCTGGCAGGGCATGGGATGGCAGTCCAGCACCAGAGCAGGTTTCCTACAGAAATTCCGCCCAGGACCCCTGCCACAGCCCTCAAGGAGCACAGCAGGTCTCCCCCTGCCCTCTCCTGCCAGCAAACAGGAACCAGCCCCTCCTCAGGCCGATTCCCAGCATATACACAAGCCCACCCCACACGCAGGCTTTGATTCCAAAGGGAATGAACAGATCCGTGAGCTACTTCCCAAACCATACCAAATACTGCAGGGATATTGGAAGGATGGGGGAACTTACCCCAATCATCCCCTGCACCACACACCGCCCCACAACCCCAGAGCAACCCTGCCCTGCTTCACTCCCCCGTCCCTGGTTCAGCCACTCGCTGGGCCAGCACAAATAAAGAACAAAAGAAAACAACCCCAAACCCCACAAGTAGCCTGGAAAAATTCTTTTCCATACCAGGCCACCATCCCACAGACCTGGGCTTCACCCACAAAGCGAACAAAGAAAAGCCAACAGTACATAAGCAATAAGGCCTAGCTGAGGAGGGACATCAGCGTTCCCAGAGCATGTGTGAGCCTCTGGCTCCTGACACAAGCGTTCTAAACAGGGAACCCTCTCCATGAGGGGCCAGGAAGGAGAGGGAGCTACAGCTGCCTTCCGGAACACAAAACAGGGGACGGGGCAGTCAAAAACAACATTGGAACCGAACAAGATTTCCCCTCAGCACAAGGGATTTCTACACAATCAAGGGGTGCTGTTCCCACCAGGACGTCCTTGCTGGGAATATCCAACCAGAAGGACCAGAAACACATCTGAAAGCTCCACACCACCCTTATCTGTACCACGTGCCGGCTGGGGCTGGGCAGCAGCAGCCAGCTTTGCCGGGGACAGACACCATCATCCTGAACGCTCCTTCATCCCATGGCACGAGAGAATGAAAACGGCTTTGCAGGAACATTCGCTTCCTCCTTCTTCTTTTTTTTGTTTTTTTTTTGTTTGCTTCATTTTATGATTATTCTATTTTTTCTTTTTAAATACACAGCGTTTCCTCTGGAAGGCGAACCCCTCCAGCACTTCACATCCTTGTTAAGGCGTCACGAGGCGTCCAGCTGGGATCCACTGGACAGCTTGGTTTCACAGAGCTCCTCCCCTCTCCCTTCAGAGCCGAGGGGCCGCACGGGCTCTAAGTGGAGTGCAGGGGGATGACGAATTTGCAGCCGAAGGGCGAGTGGTAGTTGATGCCCACCTCCTGAAAGACCTTCTGGGGGATGCCAATGTCACAGAGGTACACGCGGCCCGCGCGCTCGCCCAGCGGCAGCGGCAGCCCCAGGGCCAGTGACCACTTGGCGTCGATGCCCAGCTCCATCTCGCTGATGGGGGGGTCTATGCTCAGCACGGGGGCCCGGTTCTGGTTGGCCCAGTCCACCACGGCCTTGTACCAAGGCTGGTCTCTCAGAAAGGCATTCTCGTGACAATCCAGGCAGTTGATCACCAGGTCAACGGGGGTGTCTGGGAGGTCTGAAAGAAACACACACGGCTGAGAACCAGCTGCAAGCACCGGCTGAGGCTGCACCGCCAGCAGGTTTGGGGTTTGGCCTCCACTCTCGCTGCACAGCCTGGCCTTCCCTCCTGTTATTGCCATCCTCCTCCCAAACAGAGCAATACCACACAGCTCTTCAGCACTCTGGGGGACATCCCCAGTCTTGCAGGTACGGAACCTCACCCAGCGGGCAGCCCGTGAGCAGCCCCAGTGCTGCTAAGCTCACTGGGCCAGGCAGCCCAGGGGAGCAGCGGGGCTCTCTTTCCATCAGAAAGGACCCATTTCTATTCTACAAGGTGAAAATAAGGCTGTTTTTCTGGGACATAGCAACTGTGCTGCACTGCTGCCTGCCCCCCTGAGCTCTGTCGCTCTCACCTGCTGCATCCCCATACCTGCTGCATTCCCCAAACCTGCTGGGCTACAAAGTCCTTGGTGCAAAATCATGGAATGGTTTGGGTTGGAAGGGACCTTAAAGCCCATCTCATCTCACCCCCTGCCATGGGCAGACACCTTCCACTATCCCAGGGTGCTCCAAGCCCTGTCCAACCTGGCCTGGAACACTTCCAGGGATCCAGGAGCAGCCACAGCTGCTCTGGAAAACCTGTTCCAGCCTTTTACAATGTTTTACAGTAGGCGAGTAGCTCTGTCAGCACAGCACAGCCCTAACTACCAGGTTTGTTTCTCCCCAGAAGTTTAAATGAAGCAGGCTGGAAAACAATTGGTGCAAGGCCAAGCAGAAGCCAGCACTCTCACAGGAGCTGTTTGTCCTAAGGAATACCGAGATGGGAATCCTGACAGCTGCTGGAAGTGGCTCAGCAGAGCTGGCTGCTGGTTTGCAGCAGCAGCTGGACACTCATTCCCTCCCAGTTCCAACATGCTGAACAAGGCAGCCCCTTATCCTACAAGAACAGTTCCATACGGCAGCTCTTCCAGATTTGTTCCCACCGGAAACATCTGTGGCAGCACAACTGCTCCTCTGTTGAGGCTGTGAGTGCCTGCTGTCCCTGCAGCCTCCGGGCAGCCACCCAGGCGTGCCAGTGCCACTAGATGGTGCCAAGGGAGCGGGCAGGCAGCGGGAAGCCATGCTGGAGGAGCCAGCCCTCCTCCCCGGAGCACCCAGCCCTCCTCGGCCGCTCACCTTTGACGCTGGACACCTGCTGGCCTTGTGTCTTGCTGAAAAGGTTCAGCTCGTTGGTGATGGACTCCAGCATCTTGACGAAGTTGGGGAGGAAGAGGATGACGTGGACGTCGTGGTTGGACAGGTGCCGGCCGCAGCTGATGCCCTGGGCCCCCTTCACGTGGGGGCCGCAGAGCAGCGCGACCGTGGGCCGCTGGTGCACGTTCTTGGGGTTCAGTCTGAAACACAGGCAACAGGGACTGTGAGTTAACCCCAAAGTCTCTTACCTTCTTCCTGCATGAGAAAAAAAAAAAAAAAAATCAAAAAAACCCCATCAGTAAGATGCAAATTGCCAGATGTTGTGCAAATCTGCCATGGCTCTCGAGAAGCAACCCACATCCTTTTGTGGTGCTGACGCTGCTCCGCTCGCAGGTTCAGAGAATCACAGACTGGTTTGGGTTGAAGGGACCCTAAAGGTCATCCAGTTCCACCCCTGATGTGGGCAGGGACACCTTCCAGCAGCCCTGGGTGCTCCAAGCCCTGTCCAACCTGGCCTTGGACACTTCCAGGGATGGGGCAGCCACAGCTTTTCTGGGCACCCTGTGCCAGGGCCTCACCATCCCCACAGGGAAGAATTTCTTCCACATATTTAACCTAAATTTCCCCTTTTTAAGTTCCTGATGAAGAGTTCCTCTCAGGTTTCCTTGTAGGCCCCTTCAGATACTTGAAGGTTGTTCCAACCTTCTCTTCTCCTTCCCTTCAGGACTTCCCTGTACCCACAGCTGAGACCACAAGGTCCCAAGGTCTCTGACTGTCGAAGAAAGCTATAAATTTAGGATGAGTTTCCCCATCAGAAGAGTCATAATTCAAAAAGAAGAAAAACTATTTCTACTCCCTAAGCTTCATCAACTGCACAATAAAGTTCAGTTGGCCTGGAAGCCATCGGGAATTTCAGCTGCCTGTGTGTCACCACTTAGTGCTCTCCATCAAGTGATAAGGTCCTGGCAAAGTGCTCCTGAATCAGCAGATGGAGATTGCAGAGTTACCTTTCACTTCGAGAGCAAATAATTTGGAGCAGCTATCAACAACACAAAGATACAGGTGCAGTTCCTGCCCACGTCAACAGCTACGGAAGCGCAGGCAGGGAGAAGAGCTCTGTCAGAGTCAGCACAAATGTTCCTGCAAAAGGCACCGAGTGCACTCCAGAGCTGCTGCAAACAGCCCTCCAAAGAGCAGGATGTGCTCAGGTGAGCTGCAGATGCCTCAAAAGCTGAGTTAGCCTTGCAGAAATCCACGCAGCGCTCTGTTTTCATGGGCTGCCTTCTGCTTTTATTGACGTGGTGAAATTGTAACGTGCCAAGACAGCAAAGGGAAGGTTCATTTATGCGCAGAAAGGACGAGCTCATTACATATTCTGCAGTGGCTTCATCCACCTCAGGCAGCACCTGTGCAAAGCTCAGCTCCATGAAAAGCTCCCAGCAAGGGGAAGGAAAATCTCAGCTCTGCTTTGTCCGTGAGTCAAGAGGCACCCGTGGGGTGCAGGAGCCAAAAGGAGGCCCTTTGGCAGCAGTGAGCCGAGAGGCCCTGTGAGCCCCTTCCCTCCCCCCAGAGGCACCTCCTGTACCTGTTGGGCCCCCCGAGGAGGCTCAGGGCCATCTGGCTGGCACACACCCCTGTCATCTCCAGCCTCCGCTCCAGGGTCAGCCCGTGCTTCTCCGCCACCGACAGCAGCTTCTTGTGCAGCTCGTAGGACACGCTGGGGACCACCAGCCCCGAGTCTGGGGGTCACAAACAGGGCAGGGAGGCACAAATGGGGACAATCAGACACCCAGGAAGAGCGGCAGTGAAAAGGCTTGTTAGCTGTTGCCAAGGCTTTGCTTCACCCACGCTCCTTCCGAGGCCATCAAATGAATCCAAATTATTCCCGGTGCTGGCTTAAAATAACACTTCCACAAAAATTCAGCAAGCAATTTTAGCAGCACATGGACTGAGAAGGCCTTTGTGGCTTACAGATGGAATATTAAGGTTTTTCTTACTGGTCTCCAGGCCACCAGTGCTTTAACCCAGTGCTCCTGAGCACTGTGAAAGTCAGAAGAGCAGCTGTGAAGCAGATTTCCCACCAAAAAAAGCTTGGATGTGTTACACTTCCTGACACTGGTCCCCAAAATCCCAGATCACAGCAAAACAAGACATCCCACATTTGCTGGGAGGTGTTCCCATGCCAGAAGGGCTGCTCCAGACACAACAGCTGGATCTTGGCACACCGAAGCAGCAGGGAAATGATCAAATAAACTCTGCAGAAAAACACTTCCCAGGTGTTTTGGAAAGCCTGGGCTGGCATGCTGGGAAACACTCCAGCATCTGGATCAAGAGAAAAGAAACAAGAGAGGTTTTGTGAAGTGCTGAGAACTGTCCAGCCTGGCCTTGGGCACTGCCAGGGACCCAGGGGCAGCCACAGCTTCTCTGGGCACCCTGTGCCAGGGCCTCCCCACCCTCCCAGGGAAGGATTCCCTCCTAATACCCAATCCAAACAACATATTCCAGAGTATCTCCAGCCACAGCAATAAGCCTCTTCATTCTAACTTTCCTCCAACAAAAGTCTTTCACTCAGTGTTTAGGATTTCCACTATGTGGAATCAGAACACACTCTGTTCTTCCCTTGAAGTATCCTGCAAGGCCTGGGTGTCTTCAGCAGCACAGATTAATTCCCTTCCCTTGTGGGATAGCCACAGAGCTGGAGCACAGCTGCAGCAGGAGAAGCTCTCAGCTCCTTCTCTTTCAAGGAATACCAGCCCCAGTCTAGGTGCCAGCTCCCACTCTGGGACAGGTAGAGGAGGCACATGGGGCTCAGGCACCATGGAGCAAAAACGCCCAGGATCAAAAGCAATTCCTGCTCCAGCAAACATCAGCTCAAGAAGTGTGAACTCAGTCCCTCCATCAGCTCCTCTCCTCTCAGCTTCCCCAGTGTTCAGCAGCCCTGGGTCACCCCCACGCTCCCCGCTGCCCCTCTGCCTCTGAACTGGGGGTGACAGTGGCCTCCCGGGTGCTCCTGACAGCCCAGCTGGGCTGGGACTGCCCGTGCTGTTGGGAAAGAGCCGTGGGAATGTGACACAGCCTGCTGGAAACGCTCAGAGAGGAACAGGCACCTCTCACACATCCGCCCCGGGAGGAAACCCAGCCGTTACTCGTGGGCTTGGGCTCCTCTGCACACAGCAAACACAACGAGAACCGCTCCTAACGAGCCAGGGCCATGTGCAAATGAGAAGAGCAGCGTGGATTTGAGCTGTGAGGAATGATTTGCGCGGCTGTATTTCCCCAGGGTGCCCCACGTCACGTCAAGCTCCGGCAGAAACGGGAGGTTTTGCACATCCTGGGGTTTTCACAGTCAGCCCAGAGGTGCTCCTGCAGGGTCACAGCAAAATGCAGCAGAGCAGACACTGCTGAGTCCTCCTGGGCTTTGCTCCTGGCCTCACCGGCGAGGCCTTTGCAGACAGAGAGGGCCCAATGTGTCCCAGCACCTGACCCCGCACGCAAAGCGCCCATGAGGTCACCTCCGCTCCCACGCTCCCGGGCCAGGCCAGCAGCCCCCATGTTATCAGCCACCCCAGACTGCTGACAGCAGCCCTGAGCACCGCAGTCCCACGCAGCAATAACCCCGGGGCTGTCCCAGCAGCCACGCCCTGCCCCGTGCCCGCAGCAGTCACGCACCCGCCCCGTGCCCACACGCCCGAGTCACGCAAGCCCCGCTCTGCCACGCTCCCGTTCATGGCTCTGCCACTGCATCTCGTTTTTCAAGCTTCAGGGAAGATTTGGAATGAGTGACCCGAGGTCAGGATCTCTCCCAACATCATCTGCTGACCCCAAAAAAAGGGAGCTCCCAAACTCTACTTTTGCTCCATCTGAACCACTCACAAATTCCCAGCTTAAACTTTGCACCAACTCCCCAAACTAGGACAATCTACACTCCCGTATGCACACAATTTAGCACAGATCTTCTCTGTCCCCATCCACATCCCTCCCTCAAGCAGCAGCTTTAGGAGAACTGCATTTACCACGGGCTGGCTGCCACCAGTGGGTTAATCTGAGGGGGTTACTGGGAGGCAGTGATGAACTGGCATTTAGCACGCCACTCTGTCCTAATTGCTCCCTCTCAGGAGCAGGCTGAAATGCCAGGAGAACTTCCCTTCTTCGCCCTCACGCAAGGTCCAACCAGTCAGACTGGCTCATCAAAAGCAGGCCCAGGGAGTTAAATAAACTCTGGCAGAAAGCAATCAAGGAGGCGACGTGTAAACCCACAAACAATAACACCACTGCCACAAAACTGAAGCCCTGCCAACTTTAATTATGTTTGGGTTGGACAGGGCATCTTTATTGTTTGCTAATGAAGGCAATAAAATAAATTAGCCCAGGCCTTTTAATATTAAATAAATGTATTTTACAGCTGCCTGGGAAAAAAAAAAAACAACCAACCCACGAGGCAGATATAGACTAAACAGTTTTGTGACACGCAGAGTGACACTGGGAGGGTAAAAACATCCTATGCCAGCAGAAGGGCTGAGCTAACTCTCCAGAGGTTAAAGAATTGTGAGTTTTTCCCCAAACAAGCCCTGTAATGCTGCTGGAATGCCCAAATGCTTCCCAAGCTTGCAGTGGCAGGGAAAAAGGAGAGGGTTGATGCTAGAGGAGCTCAGTGCTAAGGGGCTGAGTGCCATCTTTTCCCCGGGCTATTTCAGCAGTTCTCTAGTTCCAGTTCTCTGCTAAAACAAACCCAGGCAAGCCACGGGAATGGATCAGCTAGAACTAGACTCAGGATCTCCTGCAAGCTGTCCTAACATCATTAACTCTTTCCTTTGGCAGTGAGTAATCCCAGGCCCCAGAGTCTCACACGGTCTGTAACTCCTGTCCACACCAGGCAATTGGGACATTCCCTGCTGCCTTCTGCCAGCTGCAAAGCTGGAACCACCTGCCTGCAGACTCAGCAAAACACATTTACTGCCCCTCCAACACCAATGATTTTCTCCACAACCTTAAGGGCTGCTTTTGTTAATCATCATTATTTTTAATTACGGCAAATCCTGCGGGAGTTCTAGCTGACCTTCCAGTGTGAGCCTCCCCCAGCATTAGTGCACAATTCCCTCCAGCTGAGCAAAAAAACTGCCAGAGGGACAAAGGGACTCTGCCCCATGACCGCTTTGTTTGCTCCTGCGGGTGGATAAAGCAAACTTCATTTGCACTCTCCTCAAGACAGCCCAGAACACTTCACACATTCAATATACACAGGGCACCCATCCAGCCACCCAAGAGCTAAAAGCTGCAGAGAGGAGAAAAGTCAGTCAAGGACAGGGCACTCCAAAGGAAAAGCCACACTCTTGGCATCCCCTCACAGAACACACCCAGCCTCGGTTCTGAGCTCTGATCCTGGCACAGAAGCTCTGCCTGCTCCTGTTTTCTTTCACCATCTCCTTATTGTGAAGAAAAAGGGTTGTTTGAGGGACAGACCCTGCTGCAAACTCCTCCGAGCTCCAACACCCCTGCACAACGTTGGCTTTGCTACAGGGACCCAGTCCCAAGACATGGAGATGTTCAAACACAGGAGTTGAGTGCCAGCAGGAAGAACAGAGACAGGCCTGAGCCAACACAATTTAAGTTCTCCAGCTGCACAGCTCTGGAAGTAGAAAAAGGCGGCTCACACCTCATACAAGCATCGGCCTTTTCAGGGAGGCAGTTTTTGCTGAACAGTTGCATTTCCCAGTAAATAAAGACACAGACCAACAGCAGCCAGCTCAAACTAGTGAAGACTAATGGTGTATTTAGGAGGGATTCACACGTGGACTTCCAGGGATGGACTCAGCTCAGCCACAACTAAAGACCTGGTAAGCTCCACTAGCTCCAGGTTTTCACTTCTGGTTGGAACAGATTCCCACCTTCTTCATTCCCTCCTTACTTCTAAAACACAGGGTTGTGCCTGCTTGACAGCCTGGCTCCACAAAACCTGCTCTCAGAAAAGCATCCCAGTGGACTCAAGTGTTTATCCCACACACACCAGCTTATTCCAGTCAGCAGTAAAATCCCAGGCTGGAAGTCCTGCAGATGAGTCTTTTGGGGAACTCAAAAGCCTGACTCAAAACTGACATCAGCAGTTCAGTTTTACCTCTGCACCATCCTGCTTATTCTCTATCTCCATGGCACCAAAAAGCAGGCAGGGATCCAGAGACAGGGATCCCACAGTGACAAGAGCTGGATATTAACTCCCTGCCAATCTCCAGCATCAGTTTTGTGCTGTTGCAGCAGACAGAGAATCACTGTCTCAGTCAGGGCTCTATTAACACAATCATCTTTCAGACTGGCCCAGGGTGAAAAAAAACCAGGAGAAAGAAGTGCTTTGTCATAACGAGGAAGTGCTTTTTGCAAGGAGAGCTTCCCTTAGGAAACCAGAACAAACTCTGGAGGGAAAATCCTGACACAGACACATTCAAAATCAAGGCTTTTGGAGCTCTTGGCACTCATTTAATCATAGCAGCTGCTCTTTGAGCCACTAAGAGGCAGGCTGCCTACAGCTCGGCATCCTCCTTCCAGCTGCTAAACAAAGAGACTGGGATGGGGTTTTTTCCAAGAGAGGTCCATCATTACTCCAGGCACACTGTCCCTCTGACTGCCAGGAACAGCAGGCAAGTTACAACTGTTTACAAGAGCCTCTGCTGGATGGCCAGCAGCATTCCCCAGGCAAGAGGAGACTTCCTCAGGGGACACACAGGAAGCCACCCTCCACGGGAAACCTCCTGAGGCACAGCCCTGGACACCCCTCTCCTCAGTGCCAGGCCTGTGGACGTGCCCAGCTCGGCGCAGACGGGCACTGCCCCCGGTGTGACATGCCAGCCTTTCTTCCAAACAAACCCACAATGCCCAGGGGACACCAATCAGCCAACAGCAGCTAATGAGGCCAGCAAGACCCTGCAAGGCCCGAGGGGAGTCCTGACCACCCTCCCTGGGCAGGCCTGCCAAGAGCAAAACAGACACTCTGCCTTTCGGCAGGCTCCCCTCAGCACGCTGCAAACCGGGATTCCAGAGGGCAGGATGACAGAGCGCAGCAAACAGGATTGTGTTTTCATCCCTGGATTTCCTCACTGCTGCTCATTGCATGGCACTGTTCCTCCCAGGAATTCTACTGCTAGAATCCCCTATCAGCCATCCTGCTCAGATTGGCTGCCAACAGTGGCTTAGCTTTTGTTTCAAACTAGACATCCGCAGAGGCCCTGTCTCCTCTCAAACAAGCCAGCTGAAGATGGATTGACAAGGAGGAAATTTGAAAACAACCCACAAAACAGATAGGAAACCACACACAAAATGAAGAGGTGCTTATTCACACAGCACACGGGCAATCAGTGCAGCTTCTTCCACAGAGAGATGCTGAAAGCTTGGGGAGATTTCAAAAGCAAGAGGTTAAATTAAGCAGAAAAAAGCACCATTAATACTGAACTCCCACTGCTGCCTCAGGAAGCGTTAAGATTGTGAAAGACAAAGCAGTGGGGGAAAGTCTCGCTGCACGTTTCTCTCACTTTTCCTTGAGGATCCCTGGAAACACAACACTGAGCTGCTACAACCCACTATGTTTTCCTCTAACTCGAGAGCAGAATGGAACAATAGGAAGAAGAACGACAGAAATGGAGAACTAGGACATTGTCATATCCCAGAACCACTAAAAAAGGACTTCTCAAAACTGAAAAGCAGCAAATGATTACAAATCCATCAGCTTCCTCCCCTGAAGCGTTTCACACCCCAGATGGAGTTTCCAGGCACAGGATGAATGACAGCCCAAGGAAGCTGCTCACGCTTCTGCTCAGGATATCAGTTGGTTTGAGTCCCTGCAAGAAGAGCTGAAATCTGATTTTATTCTGATGAGGAAAAGAAACATTCCTGGAATGCCAAATTTCCTTCACTGCTACATTTTGCAAGTGCTTAAAATCAAAGGCAAGATATCCCAAGGAGACTAAAGTTACCTGGAATTTGGAGCTAAATGTGCCATCAGTTCTTTTTATATGAACTATATTTAAACCCACGCAGAAAGGGAGAACTACGACCCAAGGAGTGCCAGAAGCACAGGAAATCTCCTGAAACCATGAAAGCACAAATCCTGAGACCATCCCTCTGCAGAGCTAGCAATCAAGTCCACGTGGGTTCACCAGGCTACTGAAATCAAAGCAAGGATTCAAACACCTTACTCAGTTCCCAACCATCAGCTTCGTTCCCTACTGGAGCAACACTTACCTTGCTGGCCTCTCTGAGTATTTGTTATCTCAGAAACACTGAAAATAAAGGTTGTGTGTAGACACACAAATCCAACCTTACATGAGCACTGCCCTTGCCTGGACCACGTTAAGCTGACAGACACCCCTTGGAGCAAAAATCCACCGTGTGTGCCCCCCAAAAAGCAGCGGTTTGGGTCCTTATCAGGAAGGGAGGTGGCATACCCGTGCAGAATTCCTTGTGAGGGTTGTGGGGTACCACAATCCTTCTGTAGACGATGGGCTCCGACTCCAGGATGTTCTCGTCGTGCCGGTAGCGAGCGGGTTTCTCGTTGGGGGTCCCTCGGGAGCGGGTGCCGCTCCTCCTCTCGTAAGTCTCAATCTCTTCAAACACAGCTGCCTTGTCAAAAAGGGCCAGGTTGCCCTCAAAATCAAAATCAGTGTCTGGGATCTCGTCGATGTCATCCCCAAAGCACTCGTCGTCCTTGCTCTTCATCTGCCCGTTCTTCAGGCCGCTCTTCTTCGGGGTCACCTGGTTCGGGTGGCGGCTGCTGGATGACCCTAAGCCAAAAGAAAAGCAAGTTGAGAGCGTGTCCTAAATGGAAAAAGGCACTTTCTCAGCAAATTCTGAGGGAGAGGGGAGCTCCTGCTTACAGCGCCCGCACTCAAGGGATACTCGCCATGAAGCTCATCCCTGGCATTACTCATGCTCAGCTAAGCCAGCAGGAAACAGAACAAGAGCATCAGCAAAGAGACTTTTGGGGACTTCCCACCAGCAAGGTTACAAAAACAAGCTTGCCCACAGTAGCAAAAGAGCTGTTTCTCCATGTTGTATTTAACCCCAGACAGTGCCACATCAGCAGCAAGGTTATCAGCTGTGACCTAGGAGTTCTCCTCCTCTGTCGAGCTCGTGTTCAGGCACATGTGTGACCCAAGCCACCCTCTGGAGTTTCCCTAAATTTCAGAAACTACTGGAGGTGTTTTCTTCCATATTACCAGTCTTTAAGGGAAAACTTCAAACCCTGAATATAAAGGATCTCTTTTCCCTCACCCTTGCTGTAATATGACACATAGTCCATTGCCTCATTCCTGTTTCATTCTCCTCCTTATCCATCACCTTGTATGTTGGAATACACTTCTTTCCAATCACAACTCATTGGGAAGGCCCAGATTCTCTGGAGTGAGACTGATGAAAGCCTCCTGCTCATGGCTGGAGATTAAGAACCGATGCAAATATACAAATATGAGGTCAAGATAACCTTTAGTTGCTTATTTCTTCCATTATTCTTCAGGTCCAGACAACATTAATCTGTTTGTCATTGCCAGTGTTACATTTGCAATTACTAGAAAATATTTCAGGCCAGTTCCTGCAGTTACAGGAATCACCTACAGTGTCCAACAGATGGAGTAAGTTATCAAGCCAGAACTGCTTGCTCTACTGAACTATTTCCTGTTGTTTAAGATAATCCCCTTTGTGAGGGATTTATACAAATGAGTTTGAGAGAATCTGTTTGATCACACAGAAACAAAGAATTTCAGGCCATCCAAGGAGACTCAGCAAACATCCCAAAAGATTTGCAATAGGCACAGAGCACCCTTAGAGTCAGCTGTCTCCTTTCTAAGTGCAGACAAGTCCAGTTTCAGCATGTCCAGCTTCAGCCACGCTGAAAGGTGACTTGCTGAGGATGTGTACTTGGTTTATTCCCAGTCAGAAATGCACTGTCTCAGCAAGGATTTCTTTCAGACAGTGTGTGGGGCTTGGTTTTTCTGGAGAACTGGTTAATGACTAACCTGAAAGCTTTCCCAGTCCCCACGGCAAGACCCCAAATCCTCCAGGCTTTGCAGAATAACCATTTCTCCCTAAGAAAAGAACCCAAACACCCTTCTCAAGTGAGAAGGGTCTATGATAATGCACCATTGTCTTGGAAGGACAGACAGCAGAATTCCAGAATTGTGGTGATCAAACAAGATTTAGGACAGAGGAAAGGGTAAGGCTGCCCAGGGAGGAGAATTCCAGTAGACACACTGTAACCACTCATTTCTGTGCATAGTTGTGAAAGCTTTTTGGTAACAACTTCCTCTCTGTCCTAGATGAAGGGTTCCCAAACCAAAGGCGACATTTAAACCACTCCAAAGCTGGATGAGATTTGGTTTGGAACTAAACTGCCACTGCTGAGGGAATCACAGCCCTGGCTGCTGCTGTGAAGGAGGAAGATGAGGAATGAAAACACAACAGGCCGAGTTTCCCCAACATTCAGGAACTGCAGGTCAGGCAGAAGCCAGGGGACTCTCAGGGCTCAGATGAACAAGCTGGAGCCTGCACTGCCACAAAGGCAAACCTGGCCTGCTCCTTGTGTCAGTGTCAAGTGTTTGGCCAGCTCAGGCTGCTCCTGTCACACTCCTTGGCAGATCCCTCTGCAAACAACTCCACACCCCCCTCAGCTGCCCCAAAACTCAGAATGCGGGGCCAGGCACCGCTGTGCAGCGGGACAGGAGCAGCTGATGTGAGCAGTGTGTAAATGCTGATGGAATAAAGAGCTGCACCAGAAAAGCTGCAGAACAATGGCTGGAAAGCTCCCTGCAGCCACAAACAATGGGAGCCAGGAGGCTTCCTCATCAAAATGAGCCCTGCTGGCGTTGTGGTGGGCAGCTCCCTAATCCACCCCCAGGGGTGCCAGCTCTGGAATACTGCTGACCCCACAGCTCTGCCTGCCTGCCCTACAGAAGCTGCACAGAACATGGCACAGGCCTGGAATGAGCTGGGAGCAAAGTTAGGAGTTGTTCCTCTTCAAGCATCGCCTTCTAGGCAGGAAAAACAACAGCTGCTTCTGCTCAGGGAAAAGAGAAGAGCCAAAAAAAGGGCAAGGGGAGGAAAGCAAAGTCAGGCTGCAGAAAGCCAGATCTCCTACTCCAGCTGCTTTTGGATCACAACTTCCAGTGCCTCTGCCCTGCACGAAGCTTATTGAGGAGGGCAGCTCCTCACCAAGCTGGCAGCCCTGTGCCGTGCAGAAAAACACCTCCCTCACAAGATAAACAATCCTTCCTGGGCTTTTTTTGTTTGTAAGGAATAAAAACCCTTTCATGTACAGCACACAAGCAAACAGCGAGCTGGCTGCCTTCCTGAGAGATCCCTGTGGGAGTGTTTGCTGCCAGCATTGGCACGACGAGCCCAGTGCCAGCACGGCACTGGAGCCATTGTTGGGAAACCTGCGTTGGTGTTTGTTGTTTATTGATTCCTGTCACACCAGCGCTCCAAAGGGGAATTCTGGCCCTGACTTGGCACGCTAGAGGCCAACAAGAGGTCAGCTTCCAGCTGGAGGAAGTTCTGGATGATATCTCAGCCCAGTCTTCCCTGGACTCCTGCACCCACCACCTGCACAAAGCCAGGCTCAAGTCCATCCCCTCCCAAAACTCACATAGCACTCACCCTATGCTCCAAACACACACATTTTACAGGTTAACACATCCCTTCTCCGCCTCCTTTATCCCAAAATGAACCCAAGCTAACAATCTACACCTAGGACCTCGCTCAACCTGCCTCAAAGTCTGTAAAAGTGACCTGTTGTGCTCATGTAAACCCAACATGAGCTGTTTGTGGGTTGAAGCGCTCTCTGCTCACCCCAAATCTACCAGACACCCTGGAAGGGGTGAAAATAACCCAGCTGTTGGTGGGGGAGAAAGACTTCCAGAGGACTAGGAATTTCTCCCCAAAACCACACCCTTAGACCTGTTTAACTGGCCTGGCCCACCTTGGTTTGTTTCTTTTCTGACTGCAAGAGGGGAAAAAATGAAGTAATGGAATTCTGCGGGATGCATACTGAGGCTTCAACAATTAAGTCATGGAGATATGCTGGATATACACTGACATTTCAGGAGCTGGATTATGAAGATCTGGAAAGGAAGATAGCTCAGGGGGCTTTGAGAAAAAAAGTGAACAAAGCCGGTGTTGGCCCGGTCTTGAAGATTTTATCAAGAGAAATAAAAATAACGAATGTTTGACTTTGGGATGCTCTCTGACTGTATCCTACATCACCCTCATTAATTTGTATTTTCAACAACACAGCCAAAACCCATTTGTAATTCTGTATGGGGTGATGCTGTAATAGGTTATGGGTATACAAGCCTTAAACAGAAAAGCTTGATTATATTGCAGTTTGTTTGCAGCTCCTTTTAGAGGAAAAGGCTGGAAGCTGGGCAATCTTCAAACAGGGAAGAGAGCAACCTGAGGAAATCTTCGGCATTAGACATCTTCTATGTAGACGGAAATATATTCTGTGTTAGAATAACACATGTGTGGCACAGGGGGAGGTTCCAGCCCCGTTTGCAAAGCTCTTGCTGAAGAAGAGGAGCTGCTGGAGCAGGAAAGCTCCAGGATACCCCCATACTCACAGGAATTGTGCCTCCGACGGAAGCCTTTGGACTGGCTCAGGGTTTCCATGTGTCGATCCATGTAGCTCTTGGAGCACTGCTGCTGTGGGGAGATGACAATGTCCTGGCTCTTCATGTCCGTCCTCCTCGGGATGTTCTGTGGGGTGCTGCTGGACATGGGCTTCTTTAGGACCTTGCCAGTGCCATTCTGGCTGGGCCCCACCTGGCACCCGACCCCAGGGATGCCCGTTTCCATCTGCTGCGAGTCCCCACATTGTCTGCTGTCCCCTGGCCCTGGGATCTCCAGAATCTTCAGCTCAGTAATGTCACCTGCCCTAAAAGCAGCACAAAAAAAACCCACCGTCAGGAATTTAGCACACACCTTGGCAAAAAAAAAACTCCTGAGGAAAAACATCCGGCATCGCCCAGTGGGACTGTTCCGATGCCATTCTCAGTAGGAACAAGGGAATAAAAGGGGTTTAATACTCAAACACAGAGCATTTTCACAGACAGCAAAATGTTAAACTGAAATGGCAAATCTTCAAAATAACCAGTATTCCTACACTGCACCTGGATTTTGTTTGGAAGGTTCTGTTCCCAGCTGGAACAGGAATCAGTCAAGCAAAAAACGGAAGCAACTGGCCCAGACCTTTGCAGAAATCTGCATTAATTTAACAGTTTCTAGCTAATTAACTGCTCTCAGCCTTGAGGCTACTATTACTTTTAATCCCTTTCTGCAGAAAGCTACCCTTAGACAAGTGCAGTTCATGCTCAGACAAGGATGGTACTTCCCACTTCCACAGAAAAAAAAGGATAAAGAAAACTAATCTAGCACTGGGCACAAGCCAAAAGAAAACAAAGGAGTGATTATAAAGACCTGCATTTGCACTGGCTGCAAGAAATACATCAGGAATTAAGCTCTTCTAGTTTTAACTCAGCATTTGTCCAAGTGGGATATGAAAGCAGAGAGACTTCCACACATTCCCTGGAAGGATGTGGCTGTTGTCCCCCCCACTGTCTCTCTTCAAAATCCAAGGGAAAACAAATAAACTAAGAGAATTGATTTGTGGAGTCAATATTACTGAAAAATAAGCGACTCAGAGCCTTAACTACAAATATTCCAGGGAACAGGAAAATGTCCAGTGATAAGTGACTCTTATCTATATTTTTTAAGCACGATGTTGCAGAGAACTGGTGGGAAAGAACTGCTAAGGGCAACGCTTTAAAAAAGTATGTCAGCCCCCTAAAACCCCAACAACAGAATGTACATACACAATAACAGATAAATTTATATTTGTATATATCCACACAGTCTGACCCCCAAATAACCCCTGAGCCTGAGCCACCCCACTCCAACCCCAGGATCCGAGCCAGGAATTAATCTCCCGCACACAAACTAACACAAACACCAGAGGCACTCAACAGCAGCAAGGAAATTCAGGGCAAAGAGGTCACGTCTGAGGGAAAAAAACCCATCCAAAGCACCTCCCCCAGCCCTTGCCCGGGCCAAGGCAGGGGGAGAAGAGGCAGGCACTAACCTGAAGGTGACTTCTGGCACGAGGCATTTGACCCCGTTGTGGAAGGGCCGCGTCAGGGAGATGGTCTGGCTGACCTGATCCACGGCAGACACCCTGCCTTGGTAGACTCCCAAGCTCTCTCCGCAGTTAATTGACACGATGCTGCCCAGCCAGTCTGTAGCCATATTTCTGGCACAGAGCTGCTGTGAAGAGACACAGGCCTGGCTGTAACAAGATGCACAAAGTGACAACCCGAATCAGCGTCAGCGCACCCCCGGCCCTGGCTCCTTCCCAGGCTCCGGCTTTGTCAGCTCCTCTCTCCTTTGTGGGGAGGAAATAACATCCCTACGGACACCACCGATCCCAGCAGGAGTGTAAATCCCTGGATGGGGCTTTGCCTTTCCCATTGTACGGCAGATCTTTGTCTGACTGA
The DNA here is from genome assembly GCA_013398115.1 of Falcunculus frontatus. Taxonomy (NCBI): domain Eukaryota; kingdom Metazoa; phylum Chordata; class Aves; order Passeriformes; genus Falcunculus; species Falcunculus frontatus. The sequence goes on along the minus strand of VZRV01008568.1, from coordinate 2,178 downwards.
CTGAATTCAAGACTGATGCTTCCAAGGGAAGTATTTAGTATTTCGTGCTGCCTGTGGACATTCTCCCTGTGATTTCAAACTGGGAATTTATCTTCGCTTCCCCTGTCAAAGTTTTGGCACATGGACATCGGGGCAGAACAGCTCCTGTGAACATTCAGCAGTGAGAGGACTGATCTTTGCATGTGCAAATGAAACCCAAAACCTTTAAGGGAACAGAAATACAGAGCAGGAGGGGAACCCCGACCAACATCTTTAAAGGAACAGAGAAACACAGGAGTGGGGAAAATCCCAAACACTGGAGTTCAGGACAAAAGCATCCATGCTCTGCAGAGGCAGGGTTAGCATCCCTGCCACAATCAAATAAATAAATTAAAAAATGGTTGCTCTCCTTCCCAGCACTCAAGTTCTGTTAGAATCAGGGAGGAAAAACTCCAATTTGTTTAGACAGATGTTTCCAACACTCCTGGAAGCAGCTAAACAGCTCCTTTGATCCGAGATTTCCTAGTGACAGGCTCACGAGCATTACGGAGAGCAAGAGACATGACAAGCTCCTAAATGTATAGATTTGCCTTTCATGCTGCAATCAAAGAGGGAGAATGTTTGATATTTACTGTGAGCAGCACAAAGAAACACAGGAGACAGCCCAGGGAGATCAACATCCATGTATAAATCACGTTTCTGGGAGAGGCAGTTGGATTCTCTGCAAGCTGAGCCTCTTGGAAAAAGATGCAAGGAAAAAAAAAAAACCTGGATGAGGAAAAAAATCTCATTTCCCCCAACTTTCACAGGAATGAAAACAGGGAATGCTTCAAAGGGAAGAAAACACTAAATGTGGTCACTAAGCCATAAATCCATCAGGAGCAGCCTCCTCTCCTTCCTGTGGCTGTGTGTTTATGCTAACCCACGATGACAATGTCTGCATTCCAAGGAGATGGCTGATAAAAAGCCCTCTCCAAACACAGATAACACATCCCAGGCTATCCACAGAAAAACTAAAACTTCATTCCATTTCCTGTTTTCTTTTTAATCTCCCTTAGGAAATGCGTGAAAGAGCTCAGCACACATCATCCCCTCACACGGATCCTTTCTAAAAAAAACCCAACCCAATAAACCCATGTTTGAGTGCAAATATAAATAAAACTATCCCGGGGTTGGATCAGAGGGGGCTGTGTCCAACCTGATCCCTGTAGGAAAACACAGGGGACCCCACAGGTAAATTCAAGCCCCCCCATAAGTACACTCAGACACCTCCCCATAGGTAGATCTATGGCCCCTCCAAGGTAAAAAGGGGGACCCCCAAGAGGTAAACACAGAGCTCCCACCACAGGTAACACACGGCCCCCCCAGGTAAACACAGGGCCCCTCCATTGGATAAACACGGGGATCCCATGGATAAACACAGACCCCCCCCACGGATAAATACAGGACCGGCCCCCCAAATAAACACAGGGCACCCCGTGGGTGAACACGGACACCCCCCAAAAGGTTAAACACAGGGACCCCCTCCCAAAGGTAAATACAGGTCCCCCACAGGTACACATAGGGCACCCCCAAACACGAGATCCCCCCATAAACAAACACAGCCCACCCCACAGATAAACACAGATCTCCACAGGCCCCCCAAGAAGTAAACACAGGGAGCCTCATAGGTAAACACAGGCCCCCCGTGAGTAAATACAGCCCCCCATAGGTAAACACAGGGCCCCCACAAATAAACACAGGGCCCCTACAGGTAAGCATGGGGGCCCCATAGTGAACACAGGCGCCCCACAGGCCTCGCCCCTCCGCGGCTCCCCCGGCCACACCTCCCCACGACGGCACGCTCAGGCCGGGCAGGGCCTGGCGCCGCGGCCGCGCCTCACGGGAGTCCAGGAGCGGCCCAGCCCCCTGGGAAGGCGCCGTGCCACCCCAGCCCGCTCCCGGCGAACCCCCGGGGCGCCGGGCCCCTCACCCACTTTCCTCCGTGCCCCTCACCCGCCGCCGCCGCCGCTCCCGCCTCACCGCGGCCCCTCCGCCTCTGCGACGCTCGGCGTGACGCCACTTCCGGCCCCGCCCCCCGCGCGCGGCGCTCCGGCCTCCGGCGGGGCCATAGAGACGGCGTGGGAGCCGCGCTGCGCGCATGCGCAGTGAGCAGGGCCGTGGCGGGAGCCCGAGACCTCCGGCATCTGTGTCACACAC
>VZRV01008554.1:81801-99968 GCA_013398115.1 Falcunculus frontatus | reverse complement strand
TGCAGAGACAGAGGGGAAGCAGGGTCAGGCTTTTATTTCCGAGCTGCATGCTGGGGAAAGTGTGAGCCAGCACCGACAGTAGAAGTGGTTGAGGCACAGCTTTTAATCCTGAGATTCTGCACCCAGGATAAAGCTCTGAAGGAAAACCCACTTTACAGAGGCTAACATTCCCCTTCCAAGAAAATAAAACAGTTTTTCATATACAAAACCTGTTCCCAGCATTACTTGCACACACACAGAAGGAGGTTCTCCTCAAAATCAAACCTAACAAGAAACACCAAAGGCAAAATGGGGCCTCTTATAAGACAGCAAATAATGACGGCAGACTTGAGTCCTGTTCTCAACCCTGCCACTGTCCACATCACCCTCACAAGTTGCTGCTTTCGCGTTTCTGTCTTCCCTCTTGCTATTTACCATTTATAATTGTTTAGACTGAAAGTTTACCTAGTGCTCATGGTGCTCTCACCGTGCATAGGGACCTTCACCTCACCAGGTCCTGAAGAAAATAATGAACAATTTCTCAGATCTAGTTCATACACATCAAATCAGGTCACTACCTGAAAGTCTCTCAGTATTTCCTCCTGGGCCTCTTCTCAGAATCTTTTGTCTTTACAATGTTTTGTCAATGGACAAATTCCACAGAACTAAAAGAGTGCTACTCTCTGTTACCTGATTGTTCTGCATCTTGGGACTACAAAGAAGACACACAGTGCTTCTCTGCTTTCATCCACGCAAAGAGGAGCATGGAAACAGTTTGCTGTCCAAGACTGAGTGCCAGCAATCAGCAAGCAAGGTGCCGACAAAACCACAGACTAAGTCCACAAAGGATTCCAGATCAGGCTGATAGGAAGGATCTCAGAGGAGCTCAGTCAGGTGGCAGTGGGAAACGCTCCTACCACTTGCACACACTGGCAAGAGAAGCAGTGAAGCAAGATGCTGTTCAGCTGGTGGTAAAACGAGTCGTTGTTAAAAAAGGAGTGAAGGTACCAGAGAAACAGTCAATCCATGTTTAACCAAAGATAATAACCATCAAAGACTATGACAAGCACATTTAAAATATTTTCCAGGTGCAGAGAGAAGCAGCCTGAACTCCCAAGAAATTCATACCTACCTTCAATTGTGCTGCCTTCCTTGGAATTTGCAGCGAGCCAGATGGGAATCTTCTTGCAGTCTCTGTAATAAAAAGACCCAGTTATTCTCCTGTGCCTTGTAGACAGTGTTTAGATGCCACACCGCAACCCAAAGAACTGCTTCCCTTAAATGAGCTTGTACAGTGCACACACACACAGAGGACAGCTCGCACCGACGTGCCTCGGTCCTGGCGCCGCGGAACACACGGGCTTTCCTCCGGGCCGTCCCGGACACGCCGGCGAGCAGCGCCCCAACGCCGGGCCCTTTGCTCACCGCTGCCCCGCTGCCCTACCGCTCCCGGAGCCACAACGAGCCGGGCGGGGAACGGCAGGGCCCAGCACCAGTGCGCGGGAAGCCGACTCACCCCCAACGCGGGAAGAAGGAAGCGGCCCTTCAGGCGCCGGCCCGACCCCGCCCACGGCCCCGGAGCGGCCCCGGGCGGAGGCGCGGAGCGGCCCCGGTGCCACCGGGAGGCACCGGAAGCAGCGCGCCGCTTCCGTGCCCGCTACGGGAGGCGGCGAGGGACAGGGGAGTGGCGGGAACTGGCGCGTTCTGCGCCCGCGCACCGCCGTGTCCCCGCCGTCCCTCAGAATCCCAAGGTAGGTCAGGTTGGAAGGGATCACAGTGGGTCATCAGTGGGTCATCTCAGAGCCTGCTCAAGCAGGATCATCCCAGAGCACATGGCACAGGATGGTGTCCGAATGGTTCTTAAATACCCCCAGTGAGGGAGACCCCACACCTTCTCTGGGCAATCTGTCCCAGTGCTCGGGCACTGCACAGTAAGGAATCTCTTCCTCATGGTCAGGTGGAACTTCCCGTGCCTCAGTTCCTGCCCGTTGCCTCTTGTCCCATTGCCCGGCACCGCCGAGCAGAGCCTGGTCCATGCTCTGACCCCTCCCTGCAGACACTGACAGACATTGATGAGGTTCCCTCTCAGTGTCCCTTCTCCAGGCTGAACAGGCCCAGCTCCCTCAGCCTTTCCTCACAAGGGAGGTGCTCCAGTCCCTTCATCGTTTGTCACCCTCTGCTGGACCCTCTCCAGGAGCTCCATGTCTCTCTCATCCTGAGGATCCCAGAACCGGACACAGCACTCCAGATGTGTCTCACCAGGGCTGGGCAGAGGGGCAGGATCACCTCCCTGACCAGCTGGCAGTGCTCTCCCTAATGCAGCCCAGGATCCCGTTGGGAATGTGCCACAAGGGCACTGCTGGCTGCCCCACACGGGTCCCTCAGGACAGCTTATGGCTCCCAAAGGGGTTTCAGGCCTGAGCTGGCACCAGGGCCATGAGTCACAAAGCTGTCGATCCCCCACACCAGCTGCAGGCTGCACACCAGGAAGGGTGGTGAGCGCTGGAAAAATGTGAAAGATTGGAATATCATCTTTTTCCCCCGGCTAATGTTAGAAACGAGAACAAATGGAGGTTGCGAGCTGAAGAAGGCATCTGCTAGAGCGAGCTGCTTTTTGGTAACGTGGTAGCGTTGCGCTGTGTGTTGGTACCATTTCTCTGGTGATTAATTGTCTTCGTCAAGGGCTGTAGCAGGATGGTGGCAGGAAGGCTAAAAGCATGTCATGTCAGCACTAATATTATTACTGCAAATGCACCATAAATCAAGAATTGCAGTGCAGCAATGTCAGGCCCGTGGCCCTGGGGTGGTTCCAGCCCTGCACCCACCCTCCATCCTCCCCATTGGCTTCAGTGACAGCTGTGCTGGCTCCCGACAGGTTTGGGGCTCTGAGACTGCCCTGTTCTCAGTGTCGCTGGAGAGCCAGTTGAAGCCAGCTGCACACAAGTTTGGCCTATTTCCAGTTCCTTTCCAGCTTTGGTGTCACACTGATCTGAAATGCCCGTACCATAAAATCTAAATTCTTCTCCTTTGCCCATACTTCCCTTCCTTGAGGTGCAGGTTTCTATCAGTCTGATAACATTTGTTTTAAATTATAAACAAACATTAAAATCATCAGCTAACTGGATGAGACTTTGCTTTCTTACCTGATCCTGGAGCAACTTGTATGTGCCCAACCTAATTTCTACCCTCAGTACTAATGCAATGGATTAAACAATTTCCATGTTTTATAATAGCAATCAGCAATTAATTCAAACAATATAATTGCAATTAATTATAGGCTGGATAAAACAGTGCTGTGCTGCATCAGTTTGTGGAGAGCATCCTCTAAACCTGTGGCACCAATGGTGGACTGTAAATGTTTGTATTTCCAAGCCACACTCTTGATGTATCCATTAGTACATGTAATCTCTGTTGATGCTATTAATGCTCCCTTTCCAGAATCCCATGGATCCTCTTGAAATCTCTGTGTTCTCAATTAATATGTCATTTTCCTTCCCCATTCACTACCAAGACTTCCTTTTTGTGACCAGGAGAGGTTTTCTGTGGTATTCACACAGCCTGCTTATGTCTTTGCTCTGATGGTCTCAGCACCATGCTTAGTAGGTCCATTTATCCTAAAAATAAGGATTATATCTGTGGTATCTTGCTCCATGGTACATAAGTGACACACAGCCCCCTGTGCACAAGTGACATGGGACAGTTTGTGCTGAAAGGGGGTTTGTGGTGCTGAACCACGAGCTACACCTGTGTAGGCATGGGGGTGGTTGTGGTGTAAAAGTGAAGCACCTCACCTCTGAATGGGGAAAGAGCCATTTCAGCTGTGTTTTGCTCCTAAGCACTTTCTGTACAATCTTCTCCCTTCCTGAGGTATTTTCTCCAAACTGCACACTTTTATCAGTGCTAAGCTTTCCTCACACTGTACTGGCATCTGCTCCAGGACCTGATGCTATGGAATGGCCAGCAGTTGCATTTTTAGCTGGCATACTCTGGCCCCAGCAGCCTTGGTGATTATGAGCCCCTCTCCCTTGGGTTTCATTCACCCCTTTAGACACTTTACTGAGCCTCCATGTGTCCTTGATCTGGCTTCTAGGCCTCTGCCTGACTTTAAGTAATGTCTCTCCAGTTTGGATTTTGAATATTGCTGTATCTTCTCACAGCAGTTTCCTGCAGGGAATTTAACAGTCCCCCTGCTCCTCCCTGTAACACCCGTGAATTAGAACAATTCTTTTTCAAAAGTCCCTATTCCTCCTCATTCCTGGTTTTTACTTCTCTTGACTGAGACCATGCCCTGCTCACCAGGGACATCGCTCCAGAGCTTTCAGGAAGGACAGCCCTCACAGCCCTGCTGTCAGGCACTGGCCCTCCCTAGCCCACGCATTAGCTGGGACTCCAGAGGGTTAAGTCCAGGTGGTCAGGAATCACCAGGGCAGGAGGCAGTAGGAATGGAGACTTTTGCAAAGAGCCCCTCTTTGCCATGTCATGCTCAGATAGGTCCCCATCCTCCTCAGTACACAAGCAGGAATCTGCCCCTGATCCCCATTTGCTGGCCCTAAGGTGGGCATCATCCCCTCCCGCAAAGCATGGTCAAGATCCCAAATCTGTGCACAAAATGATAACATTTATTGAAAGAGTAAATTTTTTTTTAATACAAAAGAAAGCTCTGTACATAGTACTGTGATTACTTCCACATCCTTCCAGAAACACAACCCTGGAAACTGGAGGGAAAAAAAAAATAATCCCACACACACTTATGCGTACACACACACACACACGCGCACACACACACCCCTCAAACCAGTAAAATGAACTAAAAATGTCACCACACAATAAATGCCATTTCATCCCTGATACACAAGTGTTCTTACAAGTCTGCACTTAAATAAAATACACCATTAGCGTTTAACCAGCAGTTGCCTTTTGGGGAGCCAGGGAGGGGATGCAGTCAGACACCCTGTAGCAGCAGGGGCTCTCCTGCCATTCTGGCCCAACAGCTCTGCTCCATAGTGCCAGCAGAAGCAAAGCAGAGCAAAGCCAGGCCACAGTGATGTGCTGGGGCAAAGGACAACACAAACTCTGACCCCATGCTTCTCCCTGGATGAACTCCTAGGTACCTACATTGTTTTGGAAGCATCACCGAGCAGTTTTCCTACACCGAGCCACGGGACATGGCTCAGCACTCCCACATGCTCCAGGCTGCAGGGTTTGCATCACTCTTAGAACAAGGATTCTAAGGGGAGGCAGCATGCAATGTCACCCTCACCAGATGGGCCACCCCACCCCCCACAAGCCCTTCCCAGGCTGCTAACAGATCAAGGGCTGAAAGTCCCTTCTGGGAATTCTTTGCACAGGGAGCTTGGAGGGGACCTGTCTGCATCTGTGCGCTGCAGAACAGCTGTAGAGGGGGAACTACAGCCCAGATCCTCAGCCAGGAGTTCAGGAGATGCTGCCTGCACAGCAAGCAGGGAGAACAGGGATTAGCCACTGCTGGTCACTCACCACAGGGAGGAGTGGGGATACCCATATCCCTTAGGCAGTCACAGGAAGCACTGCTCCGCACCAAGAGTGGTGACACAACAGCTGTAAGTCCCTGGACCAGAAGCGAACAGGGTGGTTCTAAGAAAACCCAGCTCGCCTCTGGCTCCTGGGCACACTGCAAACTCCCTGCATCTGAGGAATGGGTTTCCCACTTCCAGAGATCAGCCACTGCTTCACTTGCCTTCTGCCCATTAAGCCCAAAATTATGGGTATGAAGTCCTCATTACAGGTAAGTATGAAACAAGCATCCCTCTCGGTTCAGCTTGATCCCTGGCACATGCTGGTGGATGGAGAGTGCAGCTTAAACGCTAATGCTGAGGGAACATGTCCAAGGTTACAATANGTACAAACCCCATTAAAACTGTACAGGAGCCAAACTTTTATTCCTTAAAGAATTACATAAATACTGAGTTTAACACTTAGAAAAATAAAGTAATTTTCTTTTTTTTTTTTTTCTCCAAGGCTTCTTTTGTCTTTAACTTAAAAAAAAAAAAAGTTACAGTAGCTGCTTCTTCCCCTAAGGATTCAGCAGCTTCTCTCACTTGCTCACTCTCCCTCCAGGGACAGGGCTAGGTAGCAGAGCCATTCACAGCAACTCCCATGCAGGACCAAGCATGCCCCAGCCCTTCTCCCCCAGCCTTGCTGAGCCTATACAGGCATCACAGCTGCTCCCCCACGGCCCAGGATGGCCTGCAGGTTACCTTGGTGCTCAGAGGAAGAGCCTGCCACCTGCCCAGCAGCTCAGTGCCCCATGGGCTCTTCCCTTTGACATTTGAGTTGTTTCTCCACCTTGCATCAGACACAGAAATTTAGAAAGCGCTGGCTGGAGCTGCAGGGGGATGTAGGAAAGACCCAGCCACGTTCCCCTGGGTGTATGGAGTCCAGAAGCAGTGCGAGGGCTGAGAGTGTGGGGCTGAGCAGAGCACAGGGCCCCTGAGGAGCTCTCCAGGGCACCTTTGTGTTCCTGGGCATCTACTGACCACCTCATCTGTGCAAGGGCAGCCGCCGGGGCAGGGCCAGTCAGGCTGAAAATCTGCCAGGCAGCCCAGCGAGGAGGCACTGAGGGCAGAGGGCTCACTGTAGTGCATACGAGGAGGACAGGGCCACGTGCCACCAGCTGTGCCCTGCCCTCCGGGGAGAGGGCATGCAGGCCCAGAGATGCACATGCAAGCTGGCCCCTCTCTCCTGTCCGGAGCCCAGGGTGAGTTGCTGCGGCCAGGACCTGTCACCCCCACAAAGGCACATTGCTGAGGCCAGCAGCACAGCCACAACCCACTCTGCTCCAAGCTGCACCTGCACGATGGCTCCAGGTCTAAGCTGAGCCCCATGCAGAGTAAATACTCATGGGCAAGGTGACTCAGAGCACCCAGAAGGAGCCAGAGCCTCCAGCTGGGAACGGCCTGCAGTATTTATTTACAGTGCAGAGCAATCCTCCCCTCAAGAGACAAGTTTCTTTGGCTGGCGTGAGACAAGCACAGCTATTGCAGCATCCAAATGCCCCAAGCCCTGCATGGCCCCAGCACGGCTCCACCCCGGGTGGGTCCTGCAGCCCCACGCGCATGCCTGTGTGTGTGGGGGTGGGTGAGTGCGTGTGTGTGTGTGCATGTGTGGATGAAGGAAACGTGAAAAGGCAACAATAAATAACTGGTGCAGTCTGTACGAGAAGGAGTTGCTGCCAGCCCCGGCACTGGCACAACAAGCCAGAAACAGAAGGCCGGCAGCAGAGGCCTCTCAGTCACTCTTGGCGCTGTGTGAGGTGTCCAAGTTGACCACCTGCAGCTCCGTCAGGCTGCTGCCACTGCTGCTCTGCTGCCCGATGACAGCCATCTAGAGAGAGAAGGGAGGAGGAACCACTGGGGGACAGCACGCCCTGAGACCGTGTGTGCCAGCAGCCCGGGGGGGCACTGCCCTTCCCACCTGTCCAGGGAGGACAAGACTCCCTTACCCAAGGGTGGGTAGCACAGACTGCTTTCCCAGACCTGAGGATTGATCCTACCCAGCCAGGTCTGCCCAGACACACAAAGGATGTGCAGGCAGAAGAATAACCCCTGAACACCTGCAAGTACTACTCTGTGCCTACCTGGTGAAGCTGGACAGCTGAGACTGGGATCTGAACCGTGCCTGATGGGGCTGTCAGGAACACTTGGGGGACGCCACCTGCCACAGAGAGAAGTACAAATGACACTGTCCCTTAAGCATTGCTCCCCCATGGATCCTTTCTCTGAGCTCCGTGGAGCTACTCAAGGACAAAGCTGCCTGTATGCACACATGGAGACATTCCATAAGAAAGCCACATGCACTAGTTTTCCAAATGCTGGGAGAAGCAGGCACAAGGCCTCAATCCAAGTCTTGCCCATGTGGCTTCATGCTACTTTGCCCCCTCATGCAAGCACATATCCTCTCCAGAGCCTCCTGGCTCCCTCTGCTGCCTGCCTCACATGCTGCCCATCCCAGAAACCCTCACCCTTTTTACCCATCAACAGCTCATGCAATCCTTTGCACAAGAGAATGGCAAGACCTAAAAACACACATCGAGCATCGCCCTTGCCAGGCCTTTGTGCAGCCACTAGGACTGCTGCGAAGAAAACCCTTTGTGATTAACATATGGCATAAACACATGTGGGATGAGAAAAACCTGGGTGTCAGTGCACTCTCAGGGAGCAGTGACCTGGACAAGCTGCCTTACCCTGATCCTGGACCTGGCCGTGGGACACCTGCATCGCTGAGGGCGCCTGTGGGAAAGCGTTGAGCACCGCGAGCCCGCCGTCGGCGAGGCCGGAGGTGGGCGCGTACATCACCGCGTGCGGGCTGGGGTACATCATGTGGCCGCCCACGGTGGTTGGCACAGACGACGTCATGATGGTCGCTGGGAGGGTCACTGCCACCAGGACAGACGACACGTGAGCACACAAAAGGAACCCGCCGCGCTCACCCGCCTGCTCAGCACCCCTACCCCAAGCCACCCTGGAGGCGCTGTGCTGAAGCATGGTGCATGGAGATACCCATCTTTGTCTCCCCGGAGCTTGGGCAAGAACCCCAGAGATCAAGCAGAAGAGCTCAAACCTCTCCTTTCAAGAGTATGAAGGGGCAGGAAAACACAGTAGCCAAACATCCCAGGACTAAATTCAGCTCTATCTCAATTCTGTGATGAAGTCTTAACAGAGCTGTTGAACTAGATTCAGCCTGCAGCCAGGCACCTGAACTCAGATTTTGCTGACAAAGACATGTCTTCTGCATAGACAGTAAAAGTCTCAAGCAGATGTGAGCCAATGTCTTGTGCTAGAGGCAATGCTGGCTCACTAAGAAACCCCCTGAGAACTGAGCAACTCGTTCCCAGCTCCATGCTGCAAGTGAGAGCAGACGATGTACAGGGAGAGGCTCTGAAATCCCTCGTAAGGTGCCCAGCAGCATCTACTTAGATACAGCGTAGCACAGGACTTGGCAACAGAGATCAACACACCCGGGAAACTGTCAGAAAGGTTTGGATAGAGTTGGCCTAAAGGAGGAAACCGGGCAGGGAGCAGGCATGAGGCCTGTTGGTGTGGGTTGTTTTTAGGAAGGCAGACAGAAGGTGGTTACCAATACCTGTTCCGCTGGAAGAGGTCTGGGTAAGGTCAGTGCTGCTGTCACTAGAGGGAGACGTTTGCTGCGGTGCCTGGTGCACCTGGATTGCCTGGACTGGAACCTGCTGAGCCATGGTACCACCTGGGGAGAGAGAGGAGCCCATGAGCCTGTGGCTCCACAGGGATACAGGCACTCTGGGCCATGTGAAAGCCCCCCAGTCCTTCTCTGGCTGCGCACAGCTCCACAGCATCACTCTGTGCTGCACTGGGGGAGGCTACACAAAAGCAGCGTATGGCAGAAACCAGAGACCAAAACCTGCTCTTTCCTGGCACATGGGCCAAGAAGGGGTTAAGTGGCCTACAAAGCTCCAAGAGCGAAGAAAAAGCCACAACAGCTTTTGCCCAATTCCCGGCCATGGTTCAGGAAAATCCGGGACCTTCCTTGTCATTCCTGGTTCCACCAAGACACAGAACAGATGTGGGGAGGAGAGGGCCCAGCCTTTCCTCGCCAGTGCTTAGCCAGCTCTGCAAGGATCACCTTACTGCACCAAGCGGAACCACAAGAGCCCAAATGCCCACACCAGCTGGGCTCTGCTGCCTTCACACTCTGGACCCCAGCTCCATCCTCCACAGGGCACTCAGGGTGCAGCTCTCACCTCACTTGCGATCTTAAGGACAGTAAAGTGCCCTACACAAGGATTAGAGAACACCTGGTCTCAAGGTGTACATCCCAGAGCTGCAGGGGCCACACAGCCCCTGTCCCAGACCACTCCATGCAAAGCATTTCAGATCCAGAAACAGAGCTTGGCACAGAAAGCTCTCCTGAAGTCCTGCCTCCAGATGGAAGAGCCAGAGAGCTCTTCCAGAAGGGATGCCAGAGAGCAAGAATCACCGGCCACCTTGCTCAGACTGGGCATTTCCCCACACATCACACCCCAGAGAGACACATCAGTTATTCTCCTAGCTCCTCCAGATCACAAGGGAAATCCAGTCACCTTGAATGGGAGCCTGCTGTCTGCCAGGGCCCCCAGGAGCCTTAAGCATTCCAAGAAAGCACAGAGGTTATCAGAGTCATGGACTTGGGCACAAACAGGCAGGACATGAGAAATACTCATTGCTGGTCCTCAGATGATAGATGCCACTGCAAAGCAGTGCCTAGCCTCACTCTGAAACTCCATCCAGGAACATGTCCAGCTCCACAACAAACACCTGGAGAGCCTTAACTCAGAACAAGAAGAAATTCCTACAAAGGACAACGCACACAAGGCAGCACAGCAGCACCATTCCTCTGCTCTGGGTCTCCCCTAACCTATCCTCTGCACTGTGGGTCAGTGGCTGACTGCAGATACAAACACAGAAGCAAGGGCAGCTGCTCAGAGCCAAAAGCCAGTACTCAATAAACAACCACTGGGCACCTGAGCCCCTGTGCTATCCCTCCATCAATTCCGGCAGCACAGTTCAGCCTCAGCACAGCTGCACTAGGGACCTGTCTCCTCTGCATTTGTTAGCCACAGGCCAAACCCTGGGGCATGAGACTGAAAACCCGCTGCTTCCCTTGGATCCCCCAAGATGCTGCTCCTGCCTATGTCAAGCATTTTCTGCCCTGTCTTCCCATCTCTCCCCAGCAGCCCAGCCAGGGTTCCCTGTGCTGTGCCTCCTCTGTGCTCCCACCTCAGTCAGGGGTCAGCTCTGCGGCCAGGGCCAGGACCCCACAGACACCTCCATCCCCCCATCTCCAGCAAGAGGAGGAGAAGCGAGTGCTGACCTGTCAGCGACACAATCTGCCCTCCAGCTCTGGCAGGGAAGTGGAAGACTGTCTGCTGTGCCTGCTGCAGCTGTCCAGCTGTACCTGTGACCACCTGGCCCTGCTGGCTGGGAAGAGCCAGGGAGTGCGGCTGTAACTGAGTGAGAGGAATGGTAGGGGTCCCCGGAGAAAGGGAAGCACCTGCCAAAAGGAGGGAGAAAGAAAGGCTTTGTCACTACCAGCTCTTTTCACTCCCTCCAGGCGTCTTGGTGCTGCCCTGGGGTTCCAGCTCAGCTCCCTGCCACCTCCCAGCAGCAGGGCCAGCTGGTAGCACTCTAAAGAACCAGTCATTACATGACCCTTCTCCAGCTACTGGCCTGCCTGGGTTTGAGCACGGAATCACAGCCAAGCTCACCTTACAGCAGCAACCACTCTGCTTCCCTTCTGCCACTAGGTCTCCTCTCCCCTGGAGAGAACAGCAACACACTCCAGGTGCAGAGATGGACGGATGCAGTCCTCAGTCCCTAAAGGCACTGACCTGACATGAGGGTGAAGCCAGTGGGTATCGGCATGAGGCCCCCAGACGTCACGGCACTGGCTCCAGTAGTCTTCAGCACTGTCCCGTTGGCACTGGTGACGGCATTGGGGCTGATGCTGGCAGACACTGGCGCCAGGTAATTAGTGATGGGGAATGACGGGCCACTGCTGACCTGCATGGAGGTCGAGGTGGTCGGGGCTGTCTGGATGGACGTTGTTCCCGGCAGGTTGGTGACGGTGAACGCGGGTTTCAGGGCGTCCTGCAAAAGGAGAGATTGTGACAGCTTGGACCAGCCCATGAGACATCTGCCCATGAGACCAAACCAGGCTCTGTAGGTTGCATCCCCTTGCCAAACCATACCCCCCATAGCCTGCTGCCAGCATGTGGAGCAGAGCCAGGGGAGGAGAGAAGGGTTGCTTGTACAAACATGACGAGAGCTGGAGAGAGCTCTGCGTAAACTTTGGATGCAGGCCCAGGGCCACACAGGTCCCCTGAGAGCCTTCCCTGCAACACACCAGGGGACAAAGCAACCCTTCCCCTCCCCAGGAGTCCCCAAAATGTCGAAGAAGAGAATAGCCTCTTTTTGGCACACATCAGGCAAAAGCAGCCCTTGCAGGGACAAACATAAAGGCATACAGTCTCCTGTCAGGAACACACACCACTTCCCTTAAGGCAGGAAACACACGACCAAAAACAAGCTGAGAACTGGCTCTTAAAGGCAGCTGTACACTGGAAGTGACAGGGGAGAGGTGACTACAGGCAAACCTGGACACCAGTGAGGCCCAAACCCAGCCCTGACAGCAGCTTTGGCAGGCCCTGGGGAATGCCTCCACACATCTTCTGGAGCAGAAGCCAGGAGAACCTGACCGTAGGAAGCACCTATTTGCCAATCCACTGTCAGGAGATGGGCACGAGGCAAATGCTTCCAAAGGACCCCACGAGGTCACTACAGCCAGCACGGTCCTGCAAGGAGCATGGGAGCTCCGTGCCTGTCCGAGGACAGCATTGCCAGAGGAGCTGAGCACCAGGAAAAGGGCTCTGTGCTGGGCCAGCACTGGCCTGAGAGACTGGCATCCCAGGTCTGGGAACAAGGGAGGAATTTGTGTGCCAGGCTGCAGTAAAACACTAGTTTCCACAGCCACAAAGCATGTGCCTGGATGTGCCTTGGACCTACAGGAAACAACCAAGCCCAGCATGATTCCTGCTGCCTCTGGCAGTCACACTTCACCTAACATGCCTCCATCCCCCAAATCCCCTTTTGAATACCCAGGGTGCCCATGACTCCTCTCCCCTCCTGCTCTGCTCATCTGGCCAAGAGCACACTGAGAATGCACTGCTTCACAGGAGCCCATGTCACAGACCACAGGTGACCTGCTGTCCCCATGCCCTGACACAGCTGCCAGCACGCCTGGGAAGAGTTAAGGCTGCCACACTCCCACCCCTCCCACTGCAGCTGGTGGGCCCAGCTCTCCCACGTGCTAAGCCTTGTTCCCAGCTTGTCAAGCTGCCAGGAGCAAGGAATTCACAGCTCAACGAACAGCTAAAAAAGGGAAGGCAGCCCATTTTGGACAGGGGGATCCAATCCCAGGCACTCAGTCGTGCCCCAGGGCCCAGGGAGGGAGGAGAGCAACACCCCTCTGCCTTGGCACCGCAGTCCCTGAAGTCCAAATTAGAAGAGGCACGTGATAACAGAGCAAAGCCCAGCAGAGGCACTTTCCATTAGCTCAACCACAAACTCCTGCCATCCCACATGGGACATGGGAGGCTGTGGGTGCCCTCTCCACGTGGGTGACAGGGCAGAGCTCTCCCCAGCCCACTAGTGAGCCAGAGAAGAGTTGAGCAGGACAGGTGCTGTTCCCAGTTGGAAAAGCCAGGGTTCATCCCCAGCTATAGCCCTAAAGCAGTATACTCCTGAGATATAGCCCCAGGCAGCCAGGGCACTTAGCACCCAGTCATACTCCATACTCCCAGGCCTGGAGGAGACATCCCAAAAAGTTCACAGCACTCTACTCAGGGAGATTCCCAGGGCTCCCTAGAAGCACAAGGGCAAATCTCAGTACAAAGCAAAGGTGCTTGGGAGAGATGCTGTGGCAACAGACTTGAATCATGCACATCCCATCTCTGCCCTCCCTATTCTGACACAGGTGAGACTCGGATTCCTCCCATCTTTATTGTGTTTCTCTTGGGCTGCATCAACAGCTCCCAATACGGAAAGAGAGCTGGGAGAGACTTTGGGATTGGACACCCATTGCCATCTCCTCGTGACTGGGATGCCTCAGCGATCCCCTGGGCACCTTGCTCTTCCCAGCATCCTGCAAAGCCCAGACCATATGCATGAGGCAAGTCATGGATCATTTCAGCAGACATTACCCAAGGGGCCAAGGACAAACCCTGAGGCAGACACCAGCCCTGAAAACTCTTCCCTTCTTGATCCAGCTGCACATCCATTCCAGCTCAGTGCAAATCTCAGTGTCTGCGGAAGCAGCTCACAGCAGAGGTGCAGCACAGCAGCAGGTGTCTGCCCAGATCACACCACTGCTTTGCAGCATGAGTGGGTCACAGACCCACAGGGCACAGACCAGGCCAGCTGATGCCCATCCTGGACCACAGTAGGGTCTTGGGGACAGAAATGATCCCACTCCACAGCTTTTAGGGACTGCCTGAAGTGATGCTGTTCAGCATGGTCCCCTAGACAGAATTATTACACAGGTGTAGCAGGACAACAAGCCTTGGAGGTATATGGGAATCCCAATCTGGTCTCCAACACCGGGTCTGCATTCCAGATGTGGCAGAAAGTCCCACATTTCCCCATTCCAGAAAGATGACCAGATCAGGGCTACTCCCATGCTCTCACCCCAGTCCAGAGCCCCTGAGCTCCCTCCAAAATATCCTTTCCCACACAAGCACACTCAGGCGACCGCACACAGGCAGTGTTGTTTGGGGCCTGCAAAATATGAGAGAGGTATCATCATGAGGATACAGTTACTGTCTCAAAAGTACAGCATGCCCCAATCCCAGCACCACGGCAGGAGTTTGGGTCTGGCACAGCAGGAGGACTCCAGAGCTGCTGCTGGTGTAGCACAGAGGAATAACCAGCAGGCTGCTGACTGCAGGTGACAGCCTGGCTGCACTGTCTTCCCACTCCGGTGCAGCATTGGACACAAGCAGGTTTTGTCCATACAGAGATCTGGGAAGCAGAGTTCACACAGGAAGGCCAGGGAGTCTTTCGGAGCATCCCATGTGGCTGCACCTGACAGTCCAGGCACTGAATCTCCTGCCAGCTCCTCCAGTGAGGCACCTGTAACCCAGCCTTGTGCACCACCCACCCCTCAGCAAGCACCAGCCCCCCAGCACGACCCATCCACAGGCTCCTTTCATCCTCAGAAGACTTCTTGGTCTATGTGAATTGAGCTGGTCTCTGCCCGAGTACCAACCAGGCTCCCAGGCCTGCAGAAGGCACAACAGGACAGCCCCTGTCCCCAGCCCCAGGGCTTGCCATGACAGGAACTCTCAGCCAGCCAGGGGTGGGTTTAGTCAGAGTGTCAAGCAGGAGACAGGGCCATAGGGCTCCTCCAGCCCCACATCAAATGCTGGCTGTGGTCACAAAGCACCCCACACAAAGCATTAGCACTGGGATGGAGCTTTCAGGGTTGCATCAGACAGTGAGAAAAGAGAAGTTGTGTTAAGAAGGTCTCTGCAGAGTAACTGCACCCCAGGAGCACAGTTCCCTTGGGGCCAACTAGCAGTACTTCCAGGAGGAGTACAAAGGGATATGATGTGGACAAGTCTCATGCCAGGGACAGGTAATTTGTCTCATTGCAAAATGCCCACAAGACTTGTCTTTTCATCCAGGAGAAGCCCAGGAGGCACAAGTCCTTACAAACACAGGCTGCACAAAGGAGAGATTGCTGCTGTTAGAATGCTTCTTTGCCTACTGGAAAGGGCTGGCACAGCTCACACTAGCAATCAGAGGCACCCAGACATGCCAGACTGGGACAGCCATGACTGGTGCTGGGATCCCATCAGCAGGAACCATTCTCAGGGACTCTTCTGGGCTCCAGCACAGGGACTCCAGCCACACTTTGGCCCACCACAGCTCCTCTGCCTGCAGGGATCTCTGGGGCTGCTGATGTTTCTCAGGGCTCAGCAGCAATAAGCTTTTGCTTGGTGCAACACTGCACACGTGGGCAAGTGGACATTGAGAAATAGAGGGTACCCAGCAGCACCGTGACCAGAGCTGTTGTGCTGTCACAGCATAAAAACAGGCAGCTGAATACCCCTGAAGCCCTGGACATGCTGGGCACATCTCAGGGCTGCGCTCACTACCTTTGCAATGACAGCACAGAGATCTCCAGGTTCTGGCTGCTTAATGTCTAGTGGCTCCTGCATGGCAAGGATGTTGTGGCTTGAGCACAGACGGTTGGAGAGCTCCTATGACAAGGCCAATGGAAGAACACTTTTGCAGCAAGCCCAGTACCCACAATACAAGCACAGGTACAGCAGGGCTGCTCTAATTTCCAGTACCCAGTGGAACTGCACACAGGCCTGGGAAGCTGTGGCAGAGCCCCAAATTCAGCATGTCATCCCAGCTTTGCACCACAAAATTCCCTGCCTCCTATCTCCAAGCACCTGTGGATCTGAGCACCAGCCCGCAAAGGAAGCGGCAGGGATATGGGACACAGCTTTGAGGAACAGTGCCAGGGAGTGCAGGGACAAGACGGGGCCCTTCCAGCAGAAAAGCTGACTCTGCCCGACCCTGCACCCACAGCCAGGCCACCCTGGGCAAAAGGCCACAAGTAACACGGGCAGGCAAGGGCCAGCGTCTGCAGGGACAACAGGCAGGGAGCAGAAGTGGTCTGTCCAGCCAAATGTTTCCATTCCCCATGTCCTCCCTGCCCCCTTCCAAAACAGCACCAAAGCAAGAGACAGCTGCAGCTTATAAGGAATGTGAGGGGCCCTGCCAGGGACTCTGGCGAGGGAAACCAGGCCTTATAAGGCCATGGAGGCAGAATCAAATTTTTATCAATGAGTGTGAGAGCATGGAGACGCCTGGGGAGAGATAACAGTGCTGAAAGCTGGCCAGGGGGGTGGGCTGGGCCAGTGGGGAGCCATGCTGCAAGGGCCAGGACCAGGATACCTGCCACCCGCTTCCCTCCCTCTTTCAATCACTGCTACTATCAGCCAAGGAGCCAGCCAGCCCCGAGATGACATGACACAAGCTCGCTGCAGTCGCAGCAAAAGGGGACTCATCCTCAGCTCCCCACGCTGCTATTTAAAGAGGGCTGAGGATGATCAGGGCTCCCAGCACGGCCCACTCCTCCCTGGATACCCAGGATCATTACCTTGGTCTCCCCGCTGCTGTCCGACTCAGACACCTGGTAGGTGAGGTCCGTCTCCTCAAAACCAGTGGCACTCATGCGCTGGTCAGTGGTGGGGTCCGAGCGTGGGGGCGAGTCTGGGGAATTGAGGCATGTTTGGATCAACGCCTTCCCCGTCTCACTGGTGATCATGGGCTGCAGCTTCCGTGTAGCAAACGTGTACACATGGCCCGTCTCGCTGGCCACCAACAGCAGGACTTGAGTGCCAGTCAGCGTGGAGAGCTCATAGGCCTGCCAGCAGGACAAGGGAAGAACAGGGAGTCACAGGTGACAGGGACAACACACAGCACAGGACAAGCGTCCCTGCATGTCCCCACGCTCCCAGAATGGCTTTCCTTCTCTTCACACCAGCTTCAGCTCCCTCTCACCCCAGAGGAGCTGTGGCCTCTAAAACCAAACCAAGACTAGCTCCCTACAGGTTGAACTGCCCCATGGTGTCTTCCCATCCTCTTTAGCACTGCCAAGAGGCCCATGGGTAGAGTGGTCCCCTCAGTACAGTAGTCTGAGAACATGGGGACACAGGATTATCTCCATTCTGGAAATCCCACTGGCTTCTCCAGACATGTCTGGATGCCTCCCTCACCTCACCTCTGGTGATGTTACTTGGCACACATCTCTGCTACCTCATTCCCCTCACCAACACCCCTTCCAGGCTCCGACCCAGATTTCCCTCTCAGGCTCCAGAGTTCTGAGCACAGCTGCACCCAAGCACCCCTGCAGCGAGGCCACCGTGCCCCGGGTTAAGAATACCTGTGGACTACGAAGTGCTCTCTTCATATGCCATCACTGCACACTCAGTGGTCTCACACAAGCTTCTACAGACAGGATGGCCTCATTCTACATCCCATACAAGGGATCTACATGGTCCCATATAACCAGGATGTGCCCAGCAGTACCCCACACCCATTCCCATCTTCCCGGGGTGCATGATGGCCAGCTGAGCCGGGATGCAGCACTACTCAGTTGTTCAGAAGATGCTATGAGCACCACCAGGGATGCAGGTCAGCCAGCAGCATCTATAATCCCCCAAGTCCCCGGTCTTTGCACACCAGGAACCACGGATTGCACTCTGGACCGGCCGAGACGCGGCGTTGGTCCCTCCCGAGGCCGAGGCAGCCAGTCCTACCAGGCTCTTGGTGGGGCAGGGCAGTCCAGCTGTGCCACCAAACACTCGGTGTTTTTGCGGCGGCTCACAGAGAGTAGCCCCGAGAGCTGGACGCTGCACCGGGACGGGCCTCCCCGGGCACATCCCCCGCTTGGGGACAGCCAAGCACACCGACATCCCCCGGCCCGGGGGGCTCCCGCTCCCGGACACCCAGCTCCCTGCCCGCAGCGCCGCCGGGGGCTCCCGCGCAGCCCCCCGGAAGGGGCTGGTGCCGGGCCACCCCCCCTGGTCCCGCCCGCGGGACCGGGAAGCCGCCGCCGTTTCC
>VZRV01008554.1:7173-81351 GCA_013398115.1 Falcunculus frontatus | reverse complement strand
GGCCGGGTCAGGCCGGCCCCGCCATGTCCCCGCCGCGCTCCGCGCTCACGGCCCCGCTCCGCCGCCGCCCCCGCCGCGCCGCGCCGCCCCCATATAAAGCGATACAATGTTGCCTTTTATGGCGAAGGCGCTCCTTATATGGGGCGAGACGGCGCCCCGTCGGGAGGCGCCACCCCATTGGCTGGCGGTCGCCGAGCGCCGGTGCCCATTGGCCGCCGGTTGGCGTTTGATTTGCATACCCCCGTGCGTCACGCCCGGGTTGAAACACGCACGGCGCTCTTAAAGGGACAGCGCGGCCGGCGAAGGGCGCGGGGCGCTGGGCTCGGGGGCTGCGGCGCTGCGGGGAGGCACCGGGGGTGGCGAACGAGCGCTGGGACACCTCCGCTGCGAGCCTTGCTTCGGCCTCCCTTCCCACCGCCAGCTCCAGGCACGCGGGTCCTCGTAGGGGACACACCACGTGGCTCAAAGACTCCCTGCCTCGCCATCCTCGGGATGGAGCCAGGAGGGGCTCCGCGCCACCGCGCCTGACTCCCGGCGATGCCACCAGCTGTTGCTCCAGGCAACTCTGCACCCCGGCTGTTGTCACAGCCTGCAAGGGACAACGTGCTGTCCATTTGTCTCTGGTGGCTGCTGGGGCACCGAGAGGGTCTGGGGGCTGTGTAGGTGCTCGGGGGTGCGCAGGGCGCGGGACTGAGCAGGTATGTCCACAGCACACATTGCTGAAGCACAGGCTGACCGCTACACAAAAGAAAAAAGATTTCCTGTTTAAAAGGATGGGCCGCAGCTTCAAACCCACAGGAGGTGAGGAGGTGGTTCTGTACCGCAGCCATCCGTGGGTGGGACAGAGCACCTGTACAGGTGGCTGGTCAGACCCCGGCTCATGCCCATCAGATGGCTCCAAGCACTTGGCACGGGTCATCTGTGCAGGTGTGACCCAGGACCTCTCCAGCAGAGGCACAGCCCACACAGGACAACTGTGTGTAAGGCACACTGCACGTGGGTCAGCGAAGGTGCGGGAGAGACAGCACAGCCCCAAGCCCAAAGCTGTGAGAACAGACACAGAATCCTTATTGAGAAAAAGGCTCTCCCACACCCAGTCCTACAAATAGGAGCTGCAGCCTGGGGCAAGACCTCACCTCCGGCAGCAGCAGTCCTGCCACAAACCCATTTCGTGTCCTGGGCACTCCATGGAGGGTTCTGCAGCTCGCACAAGCCCTTTCCATATCTGCCTCATCACTCAGAGGACACGCACGCTCAGCACCAGCCCTCACAGCTGTCCCCCGCAGCCCAGGGCCAACCTCCTACAGAGCAAGGGAGTAACTGCAAACTCGAACACCCCCCTCAGTGCCACCACCGCCTCCCCCTCCTCCCGCCAGCCATGCTCCTCCAGTGAGCACACATGCCATTTATAGCTCCCAGCAGGGCTGCTGGAACTCACATGCCTCCCATCACATGCCCTGGCCACCTTCCCTTCAAGCTGAGCACAACCTACACCTGGCACAGGTGAGACCAAGGCCTCGCCATGTCCTGCCAGGCTGGGAAAGGGTCGGCAAGACCCTCTGCATGGTTGGAGGCACCGGTTAGGCTGGGAACAATGAACACATGGATCTGGTAGCCAGAGCCAGGCCCGTCTGCCTGCTTAGCACAAGTGTGCAATCACTGCAGGTACCAGGATCCGGCTTTCTCTGGCTCATGGCACAGCTACACACTCCTTTCCTCCTTCTCTTCCCTGGGCCTTCCGAGTGCAAGGCCTTTTGCTCCCCAAGCTGCAAGAACGTCTACACAGGCAAGAGGTGAGACCTGGCTCGTTCTGGGCTGGGTCATCCCTTCTGCTGCAGTCCTTTCCTTCCCAAGCCTTATCCTGGGGATGCTTTCCAAGATGCTTGTCCTGCTTGTGCTCTGAATGGGACCAGAGCTCCAGGCTGCCCCAGCTTCCTGGGATGGCAATCTCTCACCAGGGCAGTCAGACCCACGCTGGAGAGCCAAGCCCTGTCCCCAAGCCACCATCACCCACTGGACACAAGTTACCAGCAGGCCCTCCCTTAACCAAACCAGCAGCCACTGACAACTGGAAGCAGCTTAAAAGCAGGGATATTCTTCAGAGATACTCTCATTTACAACCTCTGCGTCATAAAATTCCCATTTCCAGCCCTGTTCTTACACAGCTTTAGGGCACGGCACTTGACACTATGCTTCAAAAGCCTCTTACCTGATTACCCATAAAGTTCCCTCCAGACAAGCTGCCTGACAGCTCCACTGGAGCATGGACCCTGCTCCCAGCATCATCCCAGCTCTCCACGTCCCCTTTTCAATCCTCCTCTAGGCCACTGCAACAAGTGCTTCTTCATCCTTTTCCAGCTCTTTATCCATATTGGAGCTGGGTGCTGGGGTTGTGATGGTTTCCATCCTGTTCCTGATCTTCCTGCTGCTGATACTCCAGCTTCTTCTTCTGACTGCTGCTGGATACAGTTAGCTGCTCTTTTTTTAACAGCCAGACCTCTTCTACGAGCAGGAACAACTAGAACAGAGGTACTGCTGCACATGTAAAACTAGGTTATGGCCTTCCTTAATGTGATTTTTTTTGGTCAACAGGCAGGTGCAGGAATGGAGCTGCTCCCTGAGGGGTGACCCCGTGTCCTCATGAACACACAGTATAAACACACAGTACCTGAGCAGAGCAGCAACAGGTGTTGGTGTCAGGGGCCATCCACAGAGCAAGCCATGGACTAAATCCAGCATCCACTTGGTTGTGAGATAGAGCCAAAATCCTGACTGGATAATAAGGCTACAATAATATGCCTAGAACACAGGGCTAGAGGTAAGGCCAGAACAGGAACACCTACAAGCTTGCTTAAAACAAACCTGAAAGCCCAGGCTTGAGCTTAAATGCAGCTCAAGAGTGTGGACAAGTCCCAGGTGAGGCTGCTTAGGACAATTAAGGCCCATTAGGTTCCACACAAGTGCCTGGCACAGCTGCAGAAGAGCCACCAGGCAGCAGAGGGAATCAGAGCAAACCAAAAAGCCCTTCCTCAAGCTGCACACATCTGTGCACTCATCGACCAGAGGTGCTTGAAGGATGCAGCAGTGCAGGGGGAATTTGGGTAACTTTATGGCAGGAGAAAACATGAGGGACTGCTGGAAATGCCCGGTTTGGAGATCTTTATGCTTTAGGGTGTTGTTAGTTGGGAGTAACACACATCTGCTTGCTGTTCTCTTAGACTGTCCAGTGAAAGTTCAATTTTGGCCACGGCTGGTGGCTCACTAGGTGGACCTGTGCTCTGATGGAGCCATGCTCTTCTCTCTGGCCCTGGATACCACACATTGTCTTCTGTAAGGTGTTCCTTCAGTTTGGGCTGAGGCAATTGGATCCCACCTCTGTCAAACACCCAAGTGCTCTCATTCTCCTGCAGGGGCTCTGATTCCCTGCTCTGCTCCACCACATTTAGCTAGGACTGTATTTGCTCAGCTTGCTGTTTCCAATTACTTTGGCCAATATCTGTCCCATCCCCAATGATACAGAACTTTTTCATTACATCACTTCCAAAAATACACAATCCTAACCCTTGTCATTCTGTACTTTTTGGGTCTGGAGTTTGTCCTAGCTTTGGTGACTTTCCATTTGGGTGCTTCCCTGTAGTCACCAGGTCTTGACTGCATGGCAAACAGGCAGTGGAGCCTCCAGGATGCGTTGGGATAAAGCAGAGCACCCGATCCTGATGCTACTCACAGAACCAGCTCACCGCAGCCATGCTATACCCTCCCACTACACGAGATGCCTGCATGCATAGAGCTGGCAGAACAAGGATGTTACCCCCGAAATCCTCGGCATCTCTGGTCTCTAGCCATGGTGTCGCTGAGATTTTGCTTGGCCAGGCCACCACAAGTGGCTTGGCTGCAGGAATCAGCCCACAGAGCGCAGAGTTCCTGCCTGAAAGGAAGGACAGCAGCCAGGAAAGTCCAGAGGAATGGAATAGGATGGGAGAAGCGGAACAAAAGGACATCAAGCAACAGCAAATGAAGGAGACAGGTCACTTGCAAGTTGGAGAGCACGGACACAGCAGTGCCACAACACTCACACGCTTCAGAAGGGTTGCACACACACTGGAAGGGTTTTGGGGAGCAACAAGAGGGGCATGGGGCTGCAAGGGGGAGAAGGAAAGGCACATCCTGATACCTCTGCCCCTAGCAGGTCTTCCCAGCGTGCACAGTGCCACCAGCCCCAGGCTGTGGCCAGGCCCTCTGGTCATGGAGGCAGCCAGGGATCAGGGTGGCGGGCACCTGCTGCCAAGCCCACTATGCCAAGGAGCACCAGGGCTAATGAACTGGACCTGGTTGTCCCCCTCTAGAGAGGGGTCCAACACCCAGCCACTGCCACAGCTTAGCTTGCCAAGAGGCCTTGGCTTGGGGAAGAGTCCATAGCTCCCAGCTGCAAGACACAAGCGTTGGAAAAGGGACAAACGCCTTCGATAACTGCCAGCAAACTTGCTGGCACCCAGTTTCCAAGCCTGGACCAAATCTGAGCTCAGAGCCAGCTAGCATATTCCAAGAAATGAGCACTTTGCCTCCTCCAGCATCTCCATAACCTCTTTGGGTAGCAGAGGTGGGAAAGGGATCCTGGACACTTCTGGTCCATCCCTGATTAAAGCAGAGCCAACTACACTGGGTAGTTCAGGACTTATCCGGCCCAGGATTGAGTACCTCTGATGATGATGATGGAGATGCCACAGCTTCTCTGGGACTCAGACCCATATTATCCACGAGAGGAAATGTTTCCCCTAATACCCAATATGAACGTCCCTTGTGCAGCTTATATCCTCTGCCTCCAGTTCAGCCCCAGCAGGCCTCCTGGAAAAGCTCAGATCTGTCTATATAACCCTCCAACACAGGGTTGTGCAGCCAAGTGAAACTGCTGGTCTGCAGCTTGGCCAAACCCACTCTGGCTCCAAGGGACAAGCCCATGCTGGCTTGGCTCAGGTTCATGCTGTGGGGCTGGGGCTTCTTGTACATCATGTGCACACCTTTCCTCTCCCAAGAAGAGACCACCAGGACCCTGCCACCGTTCTGGGCCACAGGCACGGAGGAGAGGGCTGCAGGCCACATGTGAGAGCAGGATATCCTCCAGTATCCCCATCCAGACCTGGCCCTGCCACCTCCTCCATCCTGCAAGAAGCAGCAGCTGAAATCTGCTGTCAAAAACCACAACCTGGGGCGGGCTGCAAAGCTGCCCCAGGCCACAGAGGTGGGTGCACCAGCCCAATTAGTACCTGAAGCGGGGGGAGCCCGTCAGCACGTCCATGAGTGGTTGTTTGCTTGGAGTCTGAGAGGGACATTTTCTCTTGAGACAAGTCCCTCCTGAAGAGCAACCCATGACTGCCCAGAGAGACAGCAAATGCTGAGGCAGAGTGCTCCCTCAGGGCACACAAGGCTGGGAACAGCATCTCAGATTCACCTGAGAAGGGGGCAAAGGGGTTAAACACAGCATAGATTTGCCTGAGGAACCAGCCCTAAACCCTTCCCAGGAGCCATGTGGAGGAAAACCGCTACCTGACAGCAGTTTTACAAAGACAAAAAAAACCAAAAAAAAGGCGCCTTCTTTATTGAGAGCAGCACATAAAAACCCAACAAAACCCAACCCTTCTTGGCTGCAGTACCCTCCACTCAAGCAAACAAACTAACCCACTCTAGGCTGCATTCCAGTAACAGAAATACTATGGTAGGGAGGAGTCAGCGCTCTGGAAGAGGGAGACAGGGGGCTCTGCCCAGAGTCATAAGTACAAAAAAAGGCACAGGGTAATTGGGAAAGGTAGTGAGCTCCTTCATATGCCAGGCACTTTGTGCTCCTGTTGGCTGGCCCGTCCCCATGGGGAAGGGGAAGGCAGGCATGCCTAGCACAGACGGACGGAGAGAGAGCCGGGCCAGGCCGGCAGAGGTGGATGTGGCGAGCGGGGACGCCCAAGCTCTCGCCGTGGGAGGGGGAGCTGCGCTCCATCCACACCAGCAGCCTAAGGGCACCGGGCTGAGCAGGCAGGGGGCAGGAGGCAGCAAAGGCTGTCTTTTGGGACCCACTGGGGAGGGGGGTGGGGCTGGGGTACACTGGCTTGTGCTTTTGAGTCCAGCAGCTGCTGATGCTGAGCTGCTCGCTGGCGCATCGGGGTCGGGCTCAGCAAGGGGCTGCAGGAGTGCCAGGGGCTCCCCAGGCACATACAGACCCCTGTCCACCCCGCCACATCCTTCACCAGCAAGGGCTGGAGGCTCAGGCTTTGCTGTCGGCTGGGCTGTCCCCAAGGGTGGTGGCGAGCTCGCTGAAGGAGGGCCGGTCCTTAGGGCTGGGGGCCCAGCAGCGCTGCATCAGCTTGGCCAGGCGGGAAGGGCAGCCCTCGGGGTGCGAAAGCTTCGTCTTTCCTGACTGCAGACCTGGCATGAAAGAAAAGTCCGAAGGGCCATTGGGAAGGGTTGTGATCCCCTCTGAGGGGTGCAAGGAGGGCAGCAGTTCTCCAAGCAGGCTGGGACAGCCTCCCCAGCCAGACTAGCACTGTCACACAGCCTGTCTGGCCCTCTTCACCACATGAAAAGCAAGTAGGCTACAATTCCAGGGACAGCACAAGGTACTCCACATACCTGCTAGGACCTCATCATCTGCCAGTGGAGTGTAGGGCATCTCCCCATGCGTGAAGACCTCCCACATGAGCACCCCAAAGGACCACACATCCGACTTAGTGGAGAACTCATCTTCCAGCACAGCCTCGGGTGGCATCCAGCGCAGTGGGATCCAGGCCTGGCGGAAATGGTAGTACTCGCTGCGGGCAGGACGGGCAGGCAGTGAGACTGGTGCCATTTCATCCCCTCCCATTCCCCTGTTGGGCTCCCTGACCTGTTGTACACATCCTTGCTGAGGCTCAGGGATGAGACCTTGACCTGCCGCTGGGCACTGACCAGGCAGTTCCTGGCTGCCAAGTCCCGGTGCACGAACCTGCCGTTGGAGAGGTGCTCCATGCCCAGGGCCACCTGTGTGCAGAGAGACACCTGACCCCAGAGAGATGTCAGCACTGGCTGCCCTCCTTAGGGTCGCCCAGCCCCACAGCACTTCCAAAGCTGCATGGTCACCTTATGTTTGGTAGTGAGTGGCTGTGGCTTCAGAGACTCGTCTTTGCTCTTGGAGATTCTCAGGAACTGCTTCAGGTCTCCCTGGAAGAAAGACAGCAATTCAGACTCAGCACCTCTACATACTGACAAGTCTCACTGGTCCCTGCAGTGCCTGGATGTGGCAGACCCACAGATCCTCATCTCCTTGTCCATGGTTCCTGCCTGTCCTACTGGTCCTTGCCTTGTAGGGCAAGCCAGTACCTTGTTTCCAGGCCTCAACTGGCTAAGATTAGGGTAAGCAAGCCTGAAATCTCCAGGTTTTTCATGCCCCTAATGATTTCTCTCCAACAAACTCCAGACTCCTCACAGCCCTCAGCAGTCACAGCCATTCTGCAGCACGGACTCCCACAACTTAACTTATGCAGCTGAGTACAGAACATAAACCAGAAATCAGGAGGATGTAGAGGACAAAGTTACTTCCAGGTCTTGCAGGAGACTCCCACTCCCCTTGAGACTCCTCCAGAGGTTGAGAACAGCAGTAAGCTCAGCCTGGTCTCCCTACACCTAAACTGCCCTGTGCTGTCAGCCTGTTGTCACACTTGCAGGCCTCATGCCCACTGCTGTCATGCCCTTGCTGGCAGGGCCCTTACCAGGTCTACGTACTCCAGGACCATGTAGTGTGGCTCTGCCTCGCGGCACAGCCCCAGCAGCCGCACCACGTTGGCGTGGTTCAGCTTCCCAAACATCTCCGCCTCCCGCCGGAAGTCCAGCTGCAGCTGCTCATCCCTCGTCTGCAGGCTCTTCACCAGCACCAGCGCTTCACCCTCACCATCTTCTGCACCTTTGGCCTTGGCCAGGAACACTTCACCGAACTCCCCCCTGCCTGGAAGTGTAGAGAAGCACATGGGAAGGCGCCGTGCATTAGGACAGCAGGTGTGCTTGGCAGTTCAGGGGCTGCAGGGCCCCCTGTACCCAGCACATCCCCTTTTCCGGCTAGGACAGGCTGGGGGCTCAGCCACAGGTTTCCTGCTGGAGTGGGGTCAAGGCCAGGGTGGCCCAGCATACCCAGGGTTGTGATTGTCTGCAGGTTGGAACGTGGGAAGTGCATCTTGTCGGTAGCGCTGTGGCGCTTGCTGGCCCCGGAGCTGCTGCCCAGGTTGGTCAAAGCCACTTCTTCCTGAATCTCTGCTGTCATCTGCCCATTTTGCAGCAAAGCACCGCCTGCGAGGGAAGCACAAACAGCGTCAGCATCCTGCCAGGACACACACTGAAAGTTATCCTGGGGCTCAGCCCCTTCTGGGGCTCTGACACTCCCAAGCACTCCAGCTTGATGTCCAGCCCCAGGCAGCAGAGTGGCCTGGCCTCAGTTTTTGCCCCATCTCTGGCAGCCCTGCAGCCACCCTTGAAATCAGATGCTGAGCAATGCCTTTGGTCCCAGAGCCAGCCAGCCCCATCTGGCCTTGTCCATCCCAGGCCCCTCAGTCATCCCCAAGCAGTGGCTACATCCAAACTACCATTGACAAAACTCTGCAGGACGGCAGCAGGAGATGGGATGGGTGAGGCAAAGATGGAGCAGATGGACACTGCTCGCTGTAACCACGATCTCTTGATGCCCAAGAGCCTCTCAAATCTGTCTGGCATCAGCTGCTGCAGTCTGCTGTCCCTGCTCCTTACTCACTACCCAGAAAGCCAGCAATGCTTACGTCCTTGGAAATGTTGAACCTGTAAGACCAAACCAGCCCGGATTTTAACTGGCTGGGTTAAAGCAGTGCTAGAAAGCACTGTCCTTGCAATCAGCCCCAGCAAGCTTTCCGCACAGGACCTTCACTAGAAATTTCCCTTGCACAAACAGAAGCCAGAGCATGGGACAAAACATGATTGCCTTGAGAAAAACCTGCATTTTACAGGCAGCTGGTAGGGAAATGACTGCACAGATCAAGGCAAACCTTGATTTTGGATGTATTTACTGCTTGGATCAGACCTAGTTACTAGGAAGCAGTACTTTCCATAAGATGAAGGCAGGAGTTGGAATTTAAAGCAGGGCACAACCCTGAGCGAGGGTCACTCACACACCTGCAGCATCACTCTGTACTACTGTGCACGCTCCATTTCAGCTGCTCCTGGAACAAGCACTAAGCAACAGCCACGAAAAAGGAAATCATAAAATTAAGACTTAACCCAGCACGAGGTAACTCCAACAGGGTTCCCACTGCCTGCAGTTTCCATCACAGGTCGTTGTATTGCAGTGTGTGTGCACGCCTGCTTACAATGCACGTGTGCAAGACAGGTACCAGCATATCCTGAGCAGGTCTGGCCACCATGGCAGGGACCATGGCTTTGTCATTGGTAGGACTGGAGCTGTGAACACTGAGATATGTTGACTTAAGAGCCATGGCTACTGACAACTGTCTACTCTCACATAGTGGAGTAAGATTTGCAAAGACAAAAGCAAAAAACCCCACCACTTATCCTATAAATCAAAGCTGGATGTTCCTTACTCTCTCCCTGTTTTTACACTCATTATCAGCAGGGCTGTTTGACCCTGTGCTGTCTGCACTCATGACTAATCGTATCTCAAGACTACAAGCTTGAAGCCAAGAGGATAACACAAGATGACCACTGCAACTGTGCCAAAAAAATCCTGAAGGCTGAAGAGTGAGTGTGCTGCCACTGAGAGACAGCACCAGCAGGCAGCAACAAGAGACACTCGGGAGAACAGACATTCCCATGTTTCACAGAGCTTGGACAAGTCAGTTGATAACAAAAAGACAGGAAGCTTCATTTATGTATCCAGCAGTCCAGAGGGGAACCAAGCATAAAGAAGGTGCCTGCTTTGCCCATCTGCCTGCAACACCTGAGCATCTTCTGGAGAAAGAGACACAGCCATGCTGCCCTAGAGACATCAGCACAGAAATCAGTCCCCACAGCCAAGAGCCTCCCCAAATGCTGTATCTGTATTCACGAAAACAAAAAGCAGCACAGTCAGACAGGGATACTGAGGGCAAGTTCTCTTTATAGAGGATGTGACACACCAAGGACGTGACCTTGGAAGGTAACTGGATGGTTAGGAGTGCACTGATCCATAGGAAAGATCCACTGCAGGTCCATGGGGAGGTTAAATCTGCCTGGACTCTGAGGGCACTGGAAAAGTCAGCTGGGCCAGGGAGCACTTGTAGGTACTGTGGTAGGTGCTGAAATACTTTGGGTCGCCCAGCTAACGAGGGACCACATCAAAAAGAGGCAAAGAGCCAGATCTTTGAAGACTGTGGTGAATGGAATGACTCCACTAGAGCTGACAGCAAACACAAATCACTTCTCCAGAGAGGCTATGGAAGTACCAAAAAGGACTGCAGGTATCTGGCAAGCTGGGTCTGCTTGTAAGAGTGAGGATGCACCTGGCAGCTGAACTGGTTTCAAATGAAGGGAATAAGAGGAGGCAAACTCTAGCAGAAGAGAAATGTAATAAAGACAGGCCAAGATAAAAATCTGAGACCACCTCAGAAAAGATTAAAAGAAATTCTTTCCCAGGAAGAGGATGCTGGCCAGAGCCTGCTGGCACAGGTGAGCTGCCTGTGACTTGTCCCTAGAAAGAGCTCATAGTGGTGACAGATGCAGAGCACAAAGCTGCTGAGATGCTCCTGCATCCCTGCTCCTAGGAGGTTCCCCACAGCCAGACTTGTCTTCTGGAGGTTTGGCTCTGTTCACAGTGCCAATGCAAGGGGAAAACCAGGAGGTAAACCCAGCAGTTACATTTTGTCTGCCCCTCACAGCAACTCACATGTGATCAGGACACGGCTGTGTGCTGGAGAACTGGGAGAGGAAACATCTGCATTTATGGGGAGTATGTATGGGGAGATCCAGGGAATTAGGGACAGCAAACTCAACTGCACCCCACCACTTACAAGTCCCCGGTGGAAATAACAGAGTGAGTTCAGTGAAACATCTTCCCTCCAGCACCAGGAGCTGCTGAACTGTGATCTGAAGAGGCCAGCAGAGTGCTACTATTTCATTACATTGCAACAGGGAACCTTCCCTCCCCTGGTACAGGTGATGCCATGTGCAGGTACTGGGATGCAGGAGTGATACATAACTCAGCAGACAGCCACAATGTGAAGCTAGGGTCCAGGTTTCACACTAACTTGCCTACTTCTCACCTGGCAGCAGGTCTCTGCCACCAGCCAAAAACAAGAGCGAGAGACAATGGGTTAGGAGTTGTCCCATTCCCTGGGAGCTCCCTGCCCCTCAGCCCCTCCAGCACGGGGATAGGGGGCCAGCAGTGAAGCCCCCAGCCTCAGGCGTACCGGCCTCACCATTCAGACACTCCATTTCAGGCTCCTCGCCCTCTGGGTGCTTCTTCAGCCTCTTGGCTTTTCTCCGCTTCTTGCAGTAGAACATCAGCCCCAGCACGATAATAATGTAGGCAACAGCTGCCCCCACTGAGAGCCCGATGGTCTGGATCATCTTGTAGGGTGTGTTGCTGCCAGGTCCCTCATCCTCTTCTGCTGGCTTGTCTGTGGGGCAGAGAGCATCCAACACATGGGGGTGCGGAGGCATTTCCCAAATCCTGCTCAGGAAATGTGCTGGAGGGATGTGAAAAGCCCCAACCCCCTACCCATTGCTGTGGCCACCTCCTCATCCAGCACATCCCACAGCACACTGTGCTGCATTCCAGTGGGGATACTGCTGTGACCACCTGGCAGGCACAACAAGGGCCAGAAGCAGGGCCTAAAAGGATTCCAGGAGGTCACGCCCCAGCACTGGGCACCTTCCTCACCTACAACATACAGGAAGGCCTCCCGGTGCTTGATGTTGCAGCTGTTGCCAGCGATGCAGGTGTATTTTCCAGAGTCCTCGGTGGTGACGTCGTAAATCACCAAGGAGCCATTGGGCATGATCTGAATCCTGCCAACCACACACACACAGAGCTCTTTGCCAACAGCAGAGGGCAGAGGTAGGCTTGGGGTACCCGCAGCCCCACCTCCCCAGGATGCCTTAGCCCCACATCCCCACTGCCAGCAGCCTCTACCTCCCCAGGATGCCTCAGCCCCTTGTCCCCACTGCCATCAGCTTCCATCTCTGGCTGTGCAAAGCTTAAAAACAGATGATTGAAGCTCAATCACAGCTTGGCAGGCTGTAGCAGAAAGGGAAACCCTGGGGCCAGCAGAGTCCAGGTCCTGGCATGTGGAGTCAGTTATGTGCCCACAAAGCTGGGAACCCAGGATTGCACCACTGGCACCCTTGTACTGGGCAGGCTTGGGAATGTCCTGCTGTGCCACATGTCAGTTTGGAATGGAGGCTGTGTACCTGGGCAGGAGCTTGCCGGGATCCAAAATCTTGTCCTTCCCTTTCCACTGGATGTGCGGTACGGGGTCCCCCTCTGCCTGGCACTGGAACATGGCTGTGTGGCCCTGGTACACCGTCATGGGCTCTGGCTCTAGCTTGAAGGTGACGTAAACTGAAGGCAGAGAGGCCGACACGAACGCTGTCAGCTCCTGGGAATGGTGCTAAGCTCCACAAGGGAGCACGGCCAGCACTGGCACAGTGGCACGTGCCCTCTCAGGCTGTATGCAAAGCACTGACAAACCGGACACTTGAGTGCCATGGGACACGGCTCAGGGCCAGGCCAGACATTGCTTTCTCTGCAGGGGCATGCCGGGTGCCCCCCAGGAAAACCCAGTTTTCCAGCAGGAAACGCCCCTGCCTGCCACAGAGCCCTCACCTGCTACCACGAGCTGCACGGTGGCACGGATCTCGCCCTGCGGCCTGTTGGAGGCGACGCACGTGTAGTTCCCTGAGTCACTCCTGCTCACCTTGTGGAAGGACAGGATGCCAGCATTGTGGCTGACGTGGGATGGCAGGCTGCTCCCATCTGCAGGACACAAGAGGATGGATGCAGCCGTCACGCAGGAAGCACTGGGCCACACTGCTGCTTCACCCATGCTGGAGGTGGGACAATGCAGAGTTCCTGGTGCCCCGGGTCAGAAACAAGACTTATCACAACCCAATCCCCCTGACCTGTCTTAGTCCACTGGATGGTGGGTTTTTCCCGGCCCGTGGCTGAGCAGGACACTGTGACCTCCTTATCAAACTCCATGCACTGCAGCGGCTGAGGTGGTGGGGTGAACTTCAGCTTCTCTGCAACAGACAGAGGAGATGTTTAGGTTCCCCGCCGAGGCACAGGAGACCCTGGAGCTGGAGTCATCACCCCTGCACCCACAAGGGAAAGATGTGAGGTGCTGTCAGCATACCCAGCACGTGCACCCGTGCGTATCCCTCGATGCTGCCTGCCGGGGTGCTGCTCACACACTTGTACATGGTCCCGTCGTACACCTCCACATTGTTGATGCGCAGCGTCCCGTTCTCCGAGATCTCAAATCGCGAGTCCTGCCCAGAGGGAGGGAAGGAGCGGGGCAGAAATGACACTGTCACCAGCCCTGGGATTAGCCCTCGCTTGTGGCACTGCTGACACTCCACATGCCACGCCATGCTTCAGATAAACGCATCCCTGCTGAGACCCACATGGAGAACTGAGACAAGCTGCCTGAAAGGGGACCTTTTTCTTGCCACTGCCCCAGAAGCACAGGGCTGATTGCCCCCCAAGTGGCAAGAGACAGCCAACTGTGCACCCACACATCAGTAGGATGGAGCTAGTGCCAGGAATATGGCCAAAGTGGGGGTGACAGGGATGCTGGGCCTAGGAACAAGGTGAGAAACAGCAGCAGCAGAGCAGGTGCCCAGCAGAAGTGCCCATGAGGGGCAGGGGCTTGCCTTGTTGCCTCACCTCAGAAATGGAGACGCCGTTGCGGTACCAGGTGACGGTGGGTTTCAGGGAGGCCTTGCTGAGGCAGTGCAGGTATCCTGGCTTGCTCTCCTCCAGCTGGCTGTCCTTGGGCATCTCCACCCATTTGGGTACCGCTGGGCACAAAGGCAAGGGGTTACACAGGGCCACTCACTACCCCTCTGGCCAGCAGCAGTGCAGAACACACAGGTAGTGTGCAGCCAGCCATGAGAGGTGCCTCTCTGTATCAGTGAGGTGATGAGCCATGCTGCCCAGCTCACCCTAACCCCCTATCCAGCCCCTCTTCAGCTCCCACCCTTTTCAGAAAGTTTCTTACTAGCCACAGTGATGCTCAGCTCCTGTTTCTTCTCTCCGGCCTTGTTGGCAGCATGGCATGTGTAGATCCCTGCATCCATCTCGGTGATACTGGTGAAAATGAGCTGCTCTGCCTCTTGGTACACCCGGCCAGCAGTGGGAACTCGTTCCTGGTTTCTCTCCCACCAGACTTGGGGTGTGGGTATGCCCTGTGGGGCAGTGCAGGACACGCGATGCCCCTGGTTCGCTGTCAACACTTTTGGGGAGAAGGGTGCCATGTCTTCAATCTCTGAGAGGAGCAAGAGACAAAAGGGCTCAAAGAGGGCAGGAACGTGTATGGCCAACCCACCAGCATCATCATTCACATGGGAGGCACCATTTAAAGCAGAGAGAACACAAACTGTGTTTGCTCCCCTCATCCAGGCAGCAAGGATGAACCACTGCACGGACTGACCCACTGCTGTATCATCACACAGCTCCAGAGTGACACTGGGACCCACTGCCCACCCTGTCACCAGCCCCAGGACCTCACCTGCCAGCCGCAGAGTTGCCTTCAGCACCAGAGTTTTCCCCCTCTGCCCACGGCCAACGCACTTATAGACACCGGTGCTGCGAGCCCTCACCTGGGTGATCAGCAGGGAGCCGTTGGCAAACACGGTGGTCCTGGGCACGTGGGGAGAGGAAGGGCTCAGTGGGCATCTCTGCAGGACATGGGCCAGAGCCACAGCACTGAAATGTCCTGCATGAGCCCGTGAAACCACGAGTGGGCCAAGCCAAAGCTTCCCAGCACACATAAACAAGGAGATGGTTGGGACGCATTCTTCAGGGAGGAAATGAGCTCATGGAAGCCTTTTTCTTGGTGAAGAGCTGCCTCCCACCAAAAAATGCATCACCAAGCATGAGCCAGTTCTGAGAGCACACGGAGCCAGGAGAAGGGGCAGGGGACACAAGGTGGCGCCCGGGGTCTGCCAGGCCGAGGACATCCAGCACGCAGATGGCACTGCCTGCCTTCCAGAGGCTGGCAGAGACACATCCCAGCTCCGGGATCACTGCCCCTGCTCTGCGGACTGCCCCATGCTTAGGCTGTCTGGGGCTCAGAAACACTCCTGGCTCTGGGGATCATCACGCACTTTTACGAGGAAGTGCAAGAGAGCCACGGGCCCAGTGATTGCTGTGCAGATGCTGGGGGCTGGGAGGCGTTCCCAAGTCTGCGGATCACCACGTGCTGGCATCAGGTACCAGGACACGTCCCTGACCGTGAATTGCCCTAAGTGGGTGTCTAGAGCTTGAGCTTCCCCGGCTCCATTGAATCACCACATCTAAGGCTGAGAAACATCCCTAACTGTGGGGCCAGCACGCATGGGCATCTAGAAGTGACAGCCCCACAGACATGTGCGAGGACAAACTCCTCCCTGAGTCTTGTTCAGATAAACGCCATGCACAGGGACCAAGTCCCTGCTAAACCCAAGCCAGCCAAACTGAGAAACCAATCCCCATGGCCACTCTGATGTTGCATGCTTGCCCTCATGTACAGACAGGGTTTGACCTCTCTCTTTCGGAACACAGTGCCCCTCTCCTCCCAGCCCTGCCCACATCACCGGGGTCCCTATTACTTGGATCTGTTGGTGATGGGGTTGTCTTCAAAGAGCCATTCCTGTGTGGGAGGGGGCACAGCTGCAAACTGGCAGTCAAACATGGCCTCTTCATTCTTGGTCACGATGAGGTCCTGTGGGATGACCACTGCCTGAGGAAAGCTCTCGTCTGCAACGGCAGAGACCACAGGAGGGTGAGAGGAACAGCGGGGCCTAAGGTGTCCCCCCACCAGTGCTCTGGGGAAAGCTTAAAGAAGAGCTGGGTGCACCCTGCGAGCCTGAAGGAGGCAGACATGCCAGCACAGCTGGAGTTAAGGACTCAGAGCCCAGGATCGCATGTGGGAGCTGCTCCGGGGAAAACCCCTTCGGCTCCCAGCAAAGCCCTGAGCACCCTGGTTCCTAGCAAACAGATAAAAGCTGTCACTGGGCTGAAAATTCCCTTGTCCAGCTCCAAATACCCCTCTAATGTCAACAATTCCTGCCCTCCTTGGGTTTTGCCTCCAAAGGCCAAGAGGGCATCTACCCACACAGCACGGTATTAGCAAAACCAGAAGCACCTACAGCACCCAGGGTGCTCCATCACAAGAGAAGACAGCATAAATCTGCTCCAGAAAGACACGGGGGCAAATTAACACCTGCAGACAGGGCTGGGTTCCAGCCCGGCCAGCATTTGTCAGGTTTGTCTCTGGCCAGAGGCTTTGCACAGAGAAAAGTCCCACTAGCCCGACAGTTCCCCTGCAGCCTGGCTCCTGTCCTGCAGAGGGGAGGCTGCGAGCAGGGCAGTGGAACAGCTGGGACACGACTCACCGATGACATTGAGCGTGAAGTTGTTCTGGCTGCAGACGAAGCCGACGGCACTGCGGGCGCAGCAGTAGTAGAGCCCATTGTCATCGGGGCTGGCGCTCTGCAGGGTCAGCGTCCGCTCCTTGCTGCTGACGGAGTAGGTGCTGCGGCCGTCCGGGAGGGGGCTGCCATCCCGAAACCACTGCCACGTGGGGCTGCAAGACGGGCAAGCAGGTGACCGGGGGCACGGCACCGCCAGGGCTCCCCCGAGAGCAGGTGTGCGGAGGAGACAGCCCAGAGATGGCCCATTTCCCTGGCTCTCCGTCCCCGCTGCTGGCCCCGACACAGACACGAAGCCATGAGACATGCAGCCAAGTGGACGGGACACGACTGGGAAGCGACGGAGAGTGACTGCAGCACACCAAGCAGCTCAGCAACTGGACTGCGACAGCCCGTCCTTACTGTGCTCCTCGCTACGCGGCTCTGGGGAAGCCGTTTGCCTTCTCCCACGGTGCTCAGCCACAGGCTCAATCCTGCCTTTCGCCTTCCCTGACTCTACTGAGTTCTTGCGGGAGAGAGGAGGGGAGGTGGGGGAGGAGGAGAAAGAAAAAGGTGGCGGGGGGAGAGGGAGGGGGATAGAGAGAGAGAGAAAGACCACACAGCCAAGGTGCAGGGGCCCCTGGCGGGGTCCACTCCTCAGGAGGCAACCCTTACCGTGGGTGGCCATCGATGTGACACCGCAGCACCACTGTGGAGGAGGGCTGGATCTCAGCTACACTGGCCGGCTGCTTCAGAACCACACTGCCTGTCTCAATCCCTGTGGGATCAAAGAATACCAACACAGCTGGCTCTCCAAACCTACGGAGTCCACGTGGTGGTTATTGGTGACTCACCGATAACCAGAGGAGGCAGCAAGGGCACAAGCATGCTTAGAGATACACATGCCCTCAAGCCAGCGTGGAGTAAAGAGACACCCACACTGCAGAGATCCCACTTTTTCCTGTGCAGCTGTTTTCTGAGGGATATGGCGAGTTCTGAAAGGACCTGCAGTGCCCAGGACACACTTGCTGCAGTAACGTCCCGGTTTCATACGCACAAATGGGAAAGGCGGCAGGAGAAAGCATCTCTCTGACAGCCTCAGGGACACCAGAAGACACAAGAGGTCTACAGGGCATGATGGACACGGTAGCTGGAGAGGAATCCTACTTGAGCAGCCCAAGCTGTCCAATCCCTGTCTGACCCACACAAGCATTAGCAGACAGCCTGGAAAAACTGTTTCCAGCCTCGGGCTCTCCCAAGAGAGTGCTTTTCCCTGTGCACCAGTGGGCAGCACCGGGCTGCAGCGTGTGCCTGGCTGCCCTCACCCCACACTCACACTTGATGTTGAAGGACGCGTTGGCCGTGCGTGCCTCCTCCCCGGTGAGCACATTTCTCGCCAGGCACTGGAAGACCCCAGCATCCCGGTGCCGATCCACAGCAGCAAATTGGAGGTTGCTGCCTTCCTTGAAGCGCTGCTCCGTGTCCTGAACGGGAAGCCCGTTCTGCAGCCACTCAAACTCCACGTCCGCTGGCTCCTTCACCTCGCAGCGGAGGATGGCGCCGCGGCCGTGCAGGGCATCCTGGGAGTACGGCTCTTTCGTGAAAAGGATGCTTGCCTGAGTCCCCACGGCTGCAGGACAGAACAGGGAGGGCACATTTAGAGCAAGGGAAGGAGAAGAATGGATCAGGTAAGTAAGATGTGTCGTTTTCAAGGGTGTCCAGACAGTCAGAGCCATGTGAGGAGAAACATATCCCAAAGCGCATCTGTCAAAACTAATTCAGAGTTTTGACAGATGTATGCT
The DNA here is from genome assembly GCA_013398115.1 of Falcunculus frontatus. Taxonomy (NCBI): domain Eukaryota; kingdom Metazoa; phylum Chordata; class Aves; order Passeriformes; genus Falcunculus; species Falcunculus frontatus. The sequence goes on along the minus strand of VZRV01008554.1, from coordinate 62,959 downwards.
GGGATGCCAGCATAGCTGCTTTAAGCCTGTCTGCAGCAATCAGTGGAATAGGGATGCCTGAGCCTGTCACAGCCAAGGAGAGCGCTCTGCTCTCTGGGGCCAGGGGCATTAAGAGGGAGCTCCCATGACCCACTACTGAGTGTCACACTTCCAGCCTGAACAGAGAGGTGTCTTGCAGTGTATGAGCCAGGAAGTCAGTCACCAAAACCCTGGAGAGCAAGCAGCTTCCTGGACAGTTCAGATGTTTCTTTGAGGGCTTCTTGTCCTGTTTTTTGGGATGCGTCCTAACTTCCAGCCTTGCATCAAGATTGCCCCGATCGGAAATACCCATAGACTGTTTCTAGGTTTTCCTCAAAGTCCCTCTCCTCAGGACTACGTCACTTCCCAGCAATTACCCAGAGAAAAACTGGTGTGGAACAAGGATTGTCTATGTGAATAAACACAGCAGCTGCTGGAACACAGCACAAGAGGATGCAATGGGGACACCACAAATTTGTGCTGGTGACTCAGCCCACTCGCAAGCAGAAGCGGAAACAACAAATGGCAGTAGTTGTCCTCGGAGTCTGGTAGTGGCCTGAGGGGCTGGAAGCATCTCTCTACAGTGATGGAAACCCCAAAGAGCCCTGATTGACACACTAATGCCCACCCAAGAGCTCGGGGTCCTGGGGACAGAGCAGCCAGTGCTTCCCTAGGCAGTGCCTGGCATGGCTGCTGAGGCACCACGCTCGCACATTCCCAAATCTGGCTGCTGCCTGCCCACAGCCAGCCGTGCGGGCGCTCTGCTCCGGTTACCAGCTGGAAAAGCAAAGGAAGCAGACAAAGGGCAATTCAGCACATGACGATGGCTCTTGGACTCTGTTACCAGCACCATGCTCTGCAGGGAAAGGGGCCAAGCCAGGCAGATTTCGAGCATCTTATAATGAAGATGAACAAGAACGTGGTCAAAACAGCGTGTTCCCATCACTGCAAGAGAAGCAGCTTCAGAAAGTGGTTGCCTGGACAAGTTACATGAGCAGGATCCAAACCCAGCTGAAAGGCAGTTCCTCTTTGGACACAGCCTCATCCGCCTACCTGGCATTTGTATAAAAGCCTGGTGAAGGGATCAGTTTGACAACACGTCTCAGTTAGCCAGAGCTAAGGGGTAAGGAACCCTTTTCCAAAAGAGATGTTTTGAAGACCACCAAATTCCAGAAAACCACAAGAGCCCTTCCCATGCTGGAGAGCGTTTGGAGCCTGCTACACAGTGCAGGGGCCAAGCAAAGCTGCTCAGGGGCACCCCGGTGTCAGCCACACATTTCCTGCAGGGCTGGTCTGAGCTCCCCTACTCACAGCAACAGCAAGGCACAGACACAGGCACTCTAACAGGATGAGGCTCCAATCCCCCAGCTCCAAACACATCAGCCAGGAGCAGGGGCACCTCGGCCTGTATCTGCTAAAACCCCTTCCCCCTAATCCAGCCAGAGAGAGCAACAAAGTCCTCCCACTGCGAAAACCACGGAAGCCTCTTCCCAAAGACACTGGGACACACCAAGCTGTAGTCCAGAGCCCAGAGGTCTTTCCTGAATGCAGCCCTTACAAGGTGTGACTGTGGGTACAATTCTAATTTTCAGTCACCCCAAGAAAGCCATTGGCAAGGAGGCAGCAAGGAGTTGGGAGGTCACAGGAACAGCAGTGCACAACAGCATTCTGCAGGGTCTAGGATGTGGACCTTGCTGCAGCCTGGCTTTTTACCTTCAGCATCCGATCGAGCTACTGACTTTGGCATGCAGGCAACATCCCCTAAGGACTGCCCTCAGCCAGGTGAAGTCCCACAGCTCTTGGGTTGATATCACTCGTCAACTGCACCCACAGAACTTAAGGTCATCAGGAGTAGCCACAGACTGACCCCTGTGGCCTGGGTGACAGAGCTGCAGACTGTGACCAAAGTCCCATTTTCCTGGGTCTCATACTGAGCCAAGTCCCATCAACACGCTGTGCTCCAAGGGTCAGCACATCCAGTGAAGTTTCCACAGCCAGTTCCACACACCTCCCCTAAAGGTAGGAACTATCCATCAGTCTGTGACAGCTGTCTCATGAACACGAGATGAGCACATGCCTCAAGGTGATACAACGCGCAGGAACGTGTCACATCAGATCTGTCCCACTGAGAGCACTCAGCAAGGCAGCAACCACCCAACCTCACTCAAACACAGCCATGTGCTCAACAGCCTAAAAGCTCCAGAGCATCAGGAGCTGAGCTCATGCCAGAACAGGCTGCTGGGTCAGACAGGCAGGAGGAAAGGGGAACAGAACAGCCAAATCCACTCAGGTTTGAACCTACAGGAGCCAGGTCTGTTATTTTCCCCAGACATGCCTCAGGACACCAGGCATATGTCCATCAAACCACACCTGTATGGTACAAAGCATGTGCAAGGTGGCAGGGTGCATAAAGAAAGCTCATGAAGTAGATGGATTTGTTCTCCTTTTGGGGTGTCAGCCTACTGGTCATGCTAGTGCTGGAGTTTGTGATGAGGCACCTCTCTCCTGAAGGTGTACACCATTAGGGTTTTAAGACATTATATTTTAAATTACATGCACTTCTAGCATTAAATTGTTGGCATTACCAATAACACCGAAGAGCAGCAGAGCTGCTGTCACCCCATCACTGACAGCACAACTGCTCTTTACTCAGCACTGACCATCTGAGAGCTTTAGCTGCCTCATCACATGCATCCTGCTGCTTCAGCATCCCCCATGTCCAAGCAGGAGGACACGGCTTTGTGGACAGAGGACACGACAAAGGCTTGGCACAAGTCCCCCATGGGAAGCAGGGATTTTACCAAGTGTCAGGAAACACTGGGATCCACCTCCCTGGTGAAACAGGAGGAACTATTTATATTGTTGTTTTCCATGTTGGGGAAATGGACACAACCATTTCAGCTCAGAACCTCTCATGAGGACAGGTGTCAAGGCAAACTGGGATAGATAAATGTTAAAGTGCAGCAAGAGCCATAAACTTGTGTTTTGTTTTGACAATGCAGCCATGGGTGAACTGGTTACACATACTGGAAACCATTGTCCCAACCACATACCAGGTTTGGGCTGCAAGGAAAGACCAGTAGCAGCTAGATGTGGTCCAGACAGTTTTGGGGTAGAAGACATCAGAAGCCCAGAGCTGGACACAGCTTTTCACAGAACTTCAATCCAAAGCACCAGGGCCCAGCGTTTGGAGATGGGAACTTGTGCACTTGCCTGTGAGAGCTGTACAACCCTGGCCCAGGGTTGTACAGCAGCCTGCAGGGTCCATGCACCCCCCCTCCAACTCCTGGGCTTTTGGGACAGAAGTTCAAGGAAGCTGTCTAAGGAGAGGGCTACTGTGTGGGATGCCATTATGCTGGAGTTTGGGTAAAACCTGTATAAAGCCAACAATCTCCACCTGTGCTGAATAAAGAAGAAAATGACTCTGTTTGTTCCACTCAGCAGCTGGAGGACCTCCCAGCTCTCCTGTGTGGCAGAGCCATGGCCATGTGTGGCTCAGCCACTGGAGGCTGCCCAAAAGGAGAGAGCAAAGGCAACCCCAGCTCAGACTGGACACCTTCCCAACAACATGCTCCTGCTGTGGTTTCATGAGCTCATCTGGGCTGGGACACATTGCTGGGAGCTGCTGAACGAAGCAAAATGACTCTCTTCCTTTAGTGAGAGTCACCCCAAAAGCTATCCAGCAACACCACATCAGCCTTAGCAAGATTGAGCCAGTGCAGAGCTCTTCCACAGCAGCACAGCTGGGCCAGCCACGGTCCTGCAAAGCCAACGCCAGTATGGAGCAGTCCCAAATGTGTGTGCTGGCCAACATCTGGCCTCTGCACATGCATGTGACACAAGCCACCCCAGGCTGGGAGAAAAAGAAACCCTCCACACATGTTTCTGGCCTAAAACTGTCTCAACTGTGGCTACAGAAAGCTTTTCAGGAAAGCTTCAGCCAGATTAGATAAGCATGTTTGAAATGCAGCACACCCAGTGGTGTGCTACCCAAAGGATACTTAATTGAAATGCAAAACCCCCCTGTTGAGGTAATAGATCAAGGTTAAGTGAATTGTGTAGGGAAGGTGAACTGGTACCTACAGGTCCTCAGGGTATCATTCCTCCACACCACAAAGCAAACCATTTGCAGGGAGGGGACATGGACTAGTAGGACGCACAAGGATGGAGAGAAGAGCAGGCTCAGATCCCATCCTGGCTCTGAGATCATCCTTACAGCAAAGATCTGAGTGCAGGAACACAGCATCCTTCAGGCAGCGGTACCCCCTGCTCAAAACTCATTTCATTTATTTAAGGAGGCAAACAGCAGCTTCCCAGGAAAAACAGTGACACCATCTGCATTACCAGCCCTAGTTTCTAACAAGTCTATCTCAGTTCCCTTTTTTGTCTTGGGATGTCCCCAGGACTCATCCATTGCTGGACTCCAGCCTGAGCACATGCAGAACATTTCAGGTTGACAAAATTGACAAAGCCATATCCAAGACAGACTTGTGAGCAACCCTGCGAGGTCAGTCACTGCTGTCTGAAGCTCGGCAGACTAGGTTTTCAATCCTATAGGATCGCCAGGAAGCAAAGGACTCTCCACACCTCTGGTAAAGGAGACTCAGCTCCATGGTATCCAAGCCCCTTCAAAGGCTGCCACAGCATTAATGCAGTGATGTGGCAGCAGACTCAGCACAGACTGGGAACGTCTTTGGGACCATCCTCCAGAGCTAGAAGAGTGAGATACATCAGTGTTGCTCCTTTCATCAGCCAGAGCTGTACGAAAATGCACCAAAAGCGTAATAAGGATCTGGTGGAGCCATGGCAGAGCTGGGGGCTAGCATAGGGAAACTGGGGCTGGAATTTTGGGGGATCTCACATCCTTTTCCCACCTGAGAAGCACCAGGTTTGGCATACCCTAAAGAGAGAGACATTGCAGGGCTCTGGGGGAAGGAGTTGGCAGCAAACTCCCCAGCCCTGTGTCTCAAGGCTCATCCTCTATGAACACTGCTGTGCCATGGCCATAGCTGGGCAACAGGCTCCAACCTCATGGACTGCAGACCTTCATGGGGTGCTGGGCTTTTGGTGAAAGCCAGAAGGTGTGTGGGGTGCCAGGACTCACCCTTGGGAGACCAGCCCTCTCTAAGGGTGTATTTAGGGCTGCAGCCAACAAGAGGGTCTGTGGTCCTGGCACAGCCTGGACACGCCTGGCAGTGAAGGCACCCCACCTTCTGCTCCGTACAAGAGGCCTGAGAGCACCAGGGATGCTGCCTGATGAGTCCCTGCCATGGCACCAAGCCCAAACCTTCACGGTCATCTTCCAGGCTGCAAGGACATGGGGCAACATTACAAGCCAGGTCTCGACCCCAGCTGGGTTTTCCATTAAGTGCTTCAACACCTCAGTGCCAGTCTCACAGGCTCACCTGGGGACACTCCAGTAGCCCAACACCACCTGGGTACTGCAGAGCAACTGGGCAAGCTGGGGAGACCAGGCAGCACATCTCCTGCCCTGCTTGACAGGCCAGGCTGCCTACATCTTGAAACAATCCGAAAACCATGGTCTCCTTGCCTAACGACATCGCTTGGGAATGCGGCCTCAACCACAAAGCCTTCAGCTGCTGCACAGCCTCAGATTCTTGCTGAGTCCACAGTCACCTCTCTCACCTACAGCCCCACTGGGGAAGCAAGAGGCAAGGCAGCTGGAAGCACAAAGCAATGCTCCACACTCCCAGCCCTGTGGGAGATCCATGCTCCCATCAACCTCAAACTGCCCACATCCAGGCATGCCCAGTGGGCAGCTCCTGGGCACCAGCTCCTCCAAACTAAAGGAGCTCTGGACAAAAGACAGAAGGGGAAAAGGAAAGGATCTATTTCACTTCGTACCCAAGAGTTTACCAACCTCTAAGACACCACAGGATATGAGTAATCCCAAAGCTGCTTGCAACGAAACAAGGAACTAAAAGCATAGGAATGGGATTTGGGAGAGGGCTTTGTGCAAGTATAAGGTTTCCTGGTTTGGAAAGCAAGCCCAGCACTGTGGTGCTTCTGCAGCTTGTAGTCCAGCCCCACTCTCTAGCCAGGCCCCATGAGCATTATTCTGAAGACTTGCTTCCAGAAGCACTCCAGCAAAATTCACCCTGGGTCAGCTCAGCCAGATGTGCAAGCCAATTCCTTTAATGCTCTGCACCTGGAGCAGCAGTTTAGAGGATCTGCAATTCATCTCCAGTGCCCAGGACAGCAAAGCCCAGAGCACCCAAACTGCACCCATCCTTTCTCCCCAAAAAGGAACCATCCTCTTCTCCCCTGCCAGCAGGAGGCCTCAGCCCTGGCCCAGCTATGGAGAGAGACACCTGGCTTACAGGAAACAAATAAAACTAAGTCCCAGAAGTACCAGGATGCGATGGAAGCAGCCAGCTGCAAAAACTGGCCCAGCCAGCTGTTCCAGCAGAGGACATGGCTGGCCAGCACCTGTCTGGCCTCTCAAAGCAGAGTGGACTTTGCATGCTCCAGTGCCAGAGCAAGGAGCTCACAGCTGTCCCAGCATGGAGCCAGCTCTTCCTGGGGCTGCACGACAAGCATGCAGGTCTCAGACCTGAGGTGGGAGCTGATTATATTTACACCAGCAGCTCAGCACCTAACAAGACAGAGAGCTTGGTAACACACTGCAAAACATTTGTTCCCTGTCCATCTTCATTAAGAGTTGGCAAAGATGCCATGTTCCCTGGGGAGGCACTGCTGCAGGACACAGGTGGGAAGCCTGCTCCCCCTGGCTCCCCAAACCTGCAGGGCCCTTTGCAGCACCCAAGGGCACTAAGGGAAGGCCCTGGGCACCTTGCAGCAACCACACAAGGCACTTTCCTGCAGAATGGAGTCCAGGGATACAGGTGGGAGAGAGAAGGGCGACCTGGCCAGAGATGCCCTAGTCCTCACCACTAACTTGAGGTGAGCATCAGGAGTAGCCTAAATCTATCCCCAGGCTGCGGGACTTCAGACTCAGACTGAAAGACCAGGATTAAGAGACCTTTTCACCACTTTTTAACTCAGCTACCAACTCTGGATGTGTCAGCTAGTTAATAAACCTCAGCAAAGCAAGGTGGCAGCGGCAGCTTTTAGCCCCCTTGGAATCCATTCCTGACACATCACCATGCCACCATATCCACACTTTATGCTTCTGCCCCTGCCATTGCTCAGACCACTGAAGAAACAAAGCCTCTGAAATTTGTCTAGCAGCAATACAGGCTATAAGTTGCTCTTTGATGAGAAACCACTGGGGAAAAGGAGGATTTGGGTGAGCTAATGCACTCACTCACATCGCAGTGCTGCACTCGCTCCCAGCTCCGTAAACCTATAACAAGGCAAGGCAGACACAGGCAGAGCATCGCTTTGAAGCTGCCACTGCATCACCCCTCAGCAGCATCTTTAGCTGCTGCTAACCCCAAGCAAAACCAACAAACCAGAACCATGGCTTGGAGGATGACTTGGCTCCCTGTAAGCCCAGGGGCAGAGCTAAGGGCCACAAGAAAGACAGTCTCCAAAGGAAAAGAGCAGAAGAGACTGAAGCTCACACTCAGGTCCCACGTTCCAAACACAGGACTGATTTATCGCTGTGTTCTTTGAGAAAGACATTGGGCCACAGCAGAAGTCTGGTGTCAGTGGCAACATCTTCAGAAAAGACCATGACCTGTGCTCTATCCCAAGGCCACAAAAGGCACAACAAGGGTGGTTTTAGGGCTTGGGGTCCTGGCCTCTCACAGATTTCAGTAACATGCTCCCAGAAAGTGTTATCAAACAAGTCTTGTCTTAAGAAGCAACTTAAACATCATTGTTTGCAGGCAGCAATTCCTTCCATTGCCAAGTCCTCGGGAATGGCTCCAGCGCTTAGGCTTTGCTTTGAGTCACTCTTGGATCAAAGAGCAGCAAACTCTGCGTTCAAGCCCTGGCTTGCTTCCAAAGGCCAGGCAATGAAATCACTGAGCTAGAGCATCCTGAGCTAGCTGGTCCAGAGGACTCGCCGAGCCCTCTGTCAGAACAAGGCTCCACTGCCCGCAGGCAGGTTTAACTCCTCATGTGCTGGGTGTGCACTGCTCACTGGCAGCTCAGCCCACGCAGGCTTGGCAGCACTTCCTACAAGGGAGCAACACTTGGGACACTGAAGTGCTGCTAATGCTCAGGGCTGCAACTCTCCCCCGACAGCCTTTTCTTCCTGCTGCAGCCAGGCACAGCTTGCACAGCCCCTCTGCCCACATGATACCTAGGACCCAATGGGCTTGACATATCTCCCCCGTCCTCTCTCATCCCCACCCACAATAGTCATGCTAAGCTATTAGCAACACTTTGCTTGCCTGCAGTGCCTGGGTTCCTTCCAACCCAGCCTTCACTGCAAACAGCCACATCTCCAGAGCAGCAAGCCGGCCCTCTCCAGACCAGGAGAGCCACAAAGAGCAGCAGGCAGTAAAACCACTCACCTTGGCCTCCTGTCCTGTCCTCTCTGCCACCACTGACCAGCCAAGCACTTCGTACCTCGATCCCATCTTCTGCTCCCCATCCACTGCAGCCCGCAGGACGCAGACTGCCACAGAGCAAGCAGTGCACGCCGGCATCTGCTCTTTGTCCCTGCGAGGCTCTCAGCGAGCACAGGGCCCCATACAGACCTCCCATTCATGTCTCGAGCAAGCCATGTGTTTCCTGGCACAGTTCATTACGAACATGCTCATATAAAAGCAGATTTTTGGCATGCCAGAACTGGGAGCAACACATGGGTCAGCTTTTCCTCCCCTCCTGGTCACAAACACAGAGCCAGCAGGCTCACTTGCGCCAGATGAAGCCATAGAAGCAAGCAAGGAAAATCATGAATGCTCAGTAACATGAGCAACCCCCTGCCTCCTGGGCCGGCCCCTGCAGCCACATAAAGCAGCTGCTGGGAGCATGCCTGCTCCACACACAGCCTCTTCCACTGCTTAGCAGATACCGCCGGAACGGCGGCCAAGCCAAACACCCAGAGATATTTGCATCCCCAAATTATTTCCAGCCAGCATGTTCCTCCGTGCAAGAGGTTCCAGTCGAGAAAGCCTCTCAGATGGGTAGAGTTGCAATAAACCACCAGGCCAGATGGAAATGGTTTGATTCAGGCAAGGAGCTCTGAACACAGTGAGCAGCCCAACATCTGGAAAGTCTTTGGGCACTCATCATATAAGGTTTTTAAAACAACATCTTTTCCCATTCCAGTTAAAGCAAAAACAAAAACTCACTCTGCACCCAGGAAAGCAATCATGGGCACAAAGCAGCATTTCCAAGAAATGCTCTGCTAGAATGGCTTTGACTTCATGAGCCAGGAGAAGTGGACCAGTACCTAGGAGCTCCAGGTCATACTGGGATGGATCAAGATGACTGGGAACTGGGGAAAACATCATCTATTTGCCCCTACAGTTGTATCATGCACCTGGATCCACCAGCTCTGCTGTGAGCGTGGGTCTGCTCAGGTTACCACTGAACCTCTGCCTTTTGTGGCAGTTCCCTCCAGATTTACGAGAGACATGATCCTGCACACCACCACTGAGCTCGCTCCAGATGCCCCACAGCACCTCTCTCCACTTCCTTCTGCATGGAGCACAACCAAGCAAATGCTGAGAAGCCAATTCTGCCCTTCAAACCAAGCTTTAGGATGGGAAAAAAAAAAAAAAGAAAAAAAGGGGAAAAAGCAGCAACCACTTAGCACAATTCCCATTATCCTCCCCAAAACTGTTCAGAGATGCTGCAAGCTGTGGGGCACCCCTGCCCTTCCAGGCCCAGGATCCCACATTTGGGGGGATGGCAATGGCCAAGCCTAGTTTCTGGGCAGTTCTCACAAGAAACCAGAACAAAGCCACAGGGATTTGAACACTGTGAATCAATTGCTGGAGCAGAGGCTAAGGCAGCGTCGGCACCGATGTGCCGGGGTACAGCTGGGCCCTGGGAAGAGCTCACTGCCACACACAGCAGGGCAGCCTCTGCTGCACACAGCTCCATCCCGAGGCAGGCAGGTACTGCTCACATATCTGCTGCAGGAGAAAAGGCCATTAGAACTGAGAAAAAGGCTCAGCACAAGGACAGCGAGCCCAGGAAACCAGCTGCAGACTCTTGACAGCTGCCAACACGTCAGGATAGCCAGGCTGTCCTGGCACTGACCTCACCCATCCGCCCAGCTCAAACTAGTCTGGGGCTTCCCCACCTCTGTTCCTCATGTTGCCCATTCTACTTCCCCAGCCCAGACCCTGTGAATCCCAGTCCCCTCCCCAGCCACACATCTCACAGGCTTGCTTCTTTCAAGACCATCCCAAGCTCAGTTTCCTAACTCTGCCATAGGAGCTCCCTGCCTTCACCTTTACACCAGCAGTGAGCAGAGACCCTGCATTCCTGTGTGCTCAAAGCCAGGCAGCAGCCAAACCCAAGCAGCAGGATGTGATGATACCCTCTGCAGGCAGGGACAGGTGGGTGGGGAGTGAGGTAGGAACTGGCTGCCACTCTGGCAATGAACAAGAACAGCAAACGGGTGCTACTCTGCAGCCACAGAGCGATGGGAGTATTTCGGGAGTTTCCAACTCATTCCCAAGCCAAGCAGGGCTGCTGTCAACCAACACCCCACTGCAGGCTGACCTGATCTGGTGGGGCAGATACCACACTGCACAGTTTGTCCCCAAGGCTGTGGGATTTGCTAGTGGTCTTTATGAAGAAAGTGTCTGGGCTGAACTGCGAGCTGAGCTTTGCCCCACAGTTTCTCCCAACATCTCAGCACCTCGCTCAAACAGGAAAAAGCTGGAGCCAGAGAGGGAACTCCCCATGGTAGCCAAGCTCCTTTGCTCCCTGAAACTGCTGGGGCTGCTGAACCAGAACAACTGGCCTCGGAGCTGCAGGAGTTGCCCGTCTGCCCCGGGAGCACACTGACAGTGCTCCGAGCCATGTTCTGCTGCGCCCGTGCTCCCGGCACCTGCTGCAGGAGGGGACATGGGCATCTCTGGAGGACACTGCACCCAGGGAAAGGATGCTGTTCTTCTGGATCACTGTGTGGTCCCAGGCCCCTAAGAGAAGTCCAGATACCCTTTCTGAGCGCTCAGCCCAGAGAACCAGCGCAAGCCCTGAGTGCAGTGCTGCGGTCATGGAGCTGAGAGAGGAACAGGGCAGAGTTAGCAGCCAAATCACCACTTCTGCTGCCCAAACACTCAGGCCACAGCTGCGTGCTGGCAGCACCACTTGGCCCCTGATCTGTGGAAAAGGAAGCTTGCTTTGGCTGAGTAAGTGGGCCCATACCTGCTTGCTGGGCATCACAGGCAGCGGTGGCCATGGGACTCCCAGGACAACATGTTTGTAGCAGACAGACAAATGAGACAAGAGGCCTCAAGCCCAGCGCAGGAGATGGGAATCCTGCTGGCTCAATGAAACCATCTTAAATGGGGCATCAGCCAAAGGCTCCTGAGCAGACATTGCCAGCTGCACTGCCAAGCCCCAGTGAGAAACACAAATGTTTCAAGGGCGACTCAGCACCACTGACAGGCTTGCTGCACGCACCGGTCCTGCCAACCAACTCTCCCAGGCTTGCTCTGAGCCCTTGAGCAACTCCCTGCTTTCCTCACAAACACCTGATGTTTGCTGCTGGCAGGAGACATCGTGATCTGAAGGCAAAGCTCTCTGGCCAGCACAGCAGAGGTACTGCACTTTTCTCCCACAAAAGGAAACATGGTAGACAGATGCCAAGTGGAACCAGGATGAGACACACGCTTTCTGTGCAGTAGCCTTGAGGGATGATGCTTCCCCCACAATTTAAGCATGGGCCATGTGAGAATGCAAAGGTCTTTACTAAGCAAAACTCCTCTGGTGGTAGAGGAGAGCCCAGGTGGTGTTGAACAGGCAGGCAGGTCCTGCCAGCCGGGAAGAGCTGTGACAGAGCTGGCTCAGCACTCCTTGCCCCGGGGCTGGAGGCAAGACCCAGTGGCAGCGAGGCCGCGTTGCTGCACCCACAGGGTCTGTGTGGCTCAGAGATCGTCCCATGGCACCTCCAGGTATCACACTGGTACTTGCCAATCCATCTTCACATCCTTGCACTCAGGCTGAGGGCCAAAGGCTGACCTTGTTCCTGCCATCCCAAGTCCAGCCAAGAGGGATTCCCCCAAACCAGCACTGTGTGTGTGGATGGAGCTCCTGGCCAGGGCTCCACGTTTTCCCTGTTCCAGCTGAAACACCGTTCCAGATGACGGGAAAAAACAGAAGAAGCTCCATAAAACTGTCTGGCACTTCCCTTCAGCAAATAGGAGCCCCAGCCAGCCGCTCCAGAGAATGGAAGTTCAGGCTGTAAAGACAAAAGGGCGTGGGGGTGGGGGTGGGAAGAGGCCAGGGCAAGGGAAGCGGTGCAAAGAGGAGCAGCATGCACACGAGGCCTGCAAGCAAAGCCAGCTGCTTCAGCAACGCACCACTGAAGGCAAAGCCGCTGCTCAGAGCCAGCTCCTCTCCATGCAGTGGGGTCGCCAAGGCTGCACTGGGCATGGGGCACTCCTGCCAGCAAGCCCTTCTTGCCCTCCCAGGAGCGTTTGTTGGAGAATGAGGCGTATTTGCCACTGAAAGTGCTTCAGTGAGCTGTTTCTCCACGTGCTGCCACCAAACCCACTGGAAGGAAGAAAACCTCCCTGGTACCACCCAAACCTGTGCTTCCCTTTGGATATGCTTGGTCTGGACATCTTGCAAATCTTGCTTGCTCAGGGGGCCAAGTGAGAGGGTTACAGCCTTACCCAAGACATGGCTCACCAGCAAACTCCACAAACACCTCGAGAGCAACAGAGCAGGGCCAGCAGCCATAGGGGCAATGAGGGGACAGAAGTTGCAGTCAAAAATTCACATCTACACTACTGCAAATACCCTCTCCATTTTGCTGACAGCTGTATGTTTACACCATCTGTATGGACTTCAAGCCCACCCATAAGCAACTTGCTGGTCCCAAAGAGGACTCTGAGAGCTGGGGACAAAGGGACAGCTGCACTTCCGAGCCTTGCGTGCAGGGAAACAGACAGGGAGCTTATTTATATCCCGAGCTCTGCTCTAGGATAAATATTTTAAATCTCTCTCCAGGTCATGTCAGTATATTTACAGCTAAGTTTCTCTTAGTTATATGCCTGTAGAGACTCAGATGGATTTGCCACGAAGATCCAGCTGGCCAAGCTCTCCAGACAGCTTATAGCTCATGGGAGAAATGGTTCATCCAGTGCCATGGTCTTGAAAACGACACCCATGCTCTGGCAACTGCTGCAGGCATTCAGTTGCATACTCCTTCCTGCTGCTGCCCCTGTACAGCCCACCCACAAGCATGCACCCAGCCACTCTGCCTTCCCAGGAACAAGGAGAAGTCATGGAGACTGGGAAATGGCACAATACAATGCTAAATCAGGGGCAATCCTACTGCTGGGCTCCCCACAGAGCACGGTTGCATTGTGGGTCTCGCTCAAGGTGAGTCTCTGCAGCATCCTGCTTCACCACTTGGTTTACTGAAGGTTTAACCTGCTTGCTCCCCCCTCCCATAGGAAGGAAAGAAGCTCCCAGGAGAGGCACTCGCTTTTCCTAGCAGCCACCACAGCGCTGCAAACTGAAAATTGCTGCAAAAAGGCACTGAGGAGACAGCTGAAATAGGCCTCACTCCATCAGCTGCATTGGTGCCTCTTCTATTTATATGGGCTCTGCACTGTTGGGTTTTGACCTCTGGCTGCCTCTGAAGCTTGAGGAGGATGGACTGATTGCCCAGGGCTTCCTGCTGGGTTCTGTGATTTCTGTGCCAACCCTCACGAGTGTTTCAGGAACACCCGGTCATGAACACTGCCTGCTGTGCACTGCCCATCCATTTTCCATCTGAGTGGCACTGGCTTCTTTCTGGCTACAAAGCACCATCCACAACTCCCCATATCTGTCTCCAGCTATGTCCTATAAGTCTGCAGATTTCTCCTAGATCCTCCTCTTTTCATTGCTAGAAAGCTGAAGATCAGCCCCATTTCACAATCATCATTTACGACTGTGCAGGGAAGCGCTGTTGTCCAGGACCTACCTCCTGGGAGAAACATCACCAGGGAGGCTGGACCTGCAGTATCACCTCTGAAAGCAAAGAGGGCACAGAAAAGAACAGTTCCTTGTTTATTTTCATTAAAGCCATTTTTGAATCTATATTAAAAGCCATAAAAATAGGAGAGCAGATGGAGAAGCTAGTATTTCTTCTGCTCATGCAATATTAATTAAGAAGTAGCTTCTCTGTGAGACATTGCTACATTATCTCAGCTAAAAATGGAAAAAAGTCAGTGAGTGGGAAGAATATGCACCAGGGCACTTTCTGGAATATTTTACAAATCGATAATTAGGCGGAATGTTTGCTAAAGATAAATCTAATGCAAAGCCCCAGTGGCAAATTAAAGAAAAGCTTCGGCTATAACAGACTCACTGAGACAGATATTCATACTAACCATATCTCCTCGAAAACTAAGTGCTTTTCTCCACTGCAGCAGAAAAGCTGATTTCCAATATATCTGGAGAACAAATAGTTCTTTTACTGGACAGTCACAAAGCCACCAGTGTGAAGAGTACCTGGACATCCTAAGCAACCAAATGCCAAGGAAAGCACACAAACACTGGCAACAGACACTGAACAACCAGGTCCTGGAGACCAAGAAGCTGTGCTGAGATACCTGCAGATGCCTGGCTGCTCAGTGTGGCCATTCAGCAACCCAGGTATAATGGATTGCTCCATCAAACCCATGGCAGGCCTTTGTCTGCAGGAATGCATCTCCAGCCAGTGAGAGGCAGGGCAAAATCCCAGCAAGGCCACAGAAACAAAATATGATGGTGAAGGATGCCCGGTATGACACTCTTTGTTATTTCCTTGCCAAAAGGTTAACCATTCAGATAAATGCTTTCTGCTTCAGGCCACGTGGCTTTGAGACTTTCCTTCAGCTGAGCGGAAGAATCCTTATCCAGAAAGTCTCATGATTTCCACAAACCACCTGAACATCTCAGCAGCCCTGCCCCAGCTCTGCTCTGATTTCTCACCACCTTCTGTGAACTGGAGGCCAGGCTAGAGGAGACAAAGGCAAATCTCAAGATGGCAGGAGGAAGCCACAGCCACACCTGGGAAAGCAGCAGTGCCCAGAGGCAGGCACTGGAGAGAAACCAAGCAACAGCAAAGCCTGAGAAGGGGGCGTGTGGCATGCCATGGCAGGTCTAGATACAGAAGAGGAATCAGGAAGAGGTGGAGATAGGAGGAACAGCTGGAAAAGGAACAGCTGTATTTGAGCCAGAAAAAGGCAGCAAGACACAGGTAGGACCAGGGCAGGAGTCAGTGCTGGTGAGGGCCCAGCAAGTAGCTCCTCCACTTACACATGTGAAGACTGCAAGCACACATACAACATGCAGGGAGAGCCATCAGGAGTTAACAGAGGGAAAAAAAATCAGATGTGTTGCCTTTGTCGCTCATCTTTTGCTTGGAATACGGTAGATAAAGAACTGCTCGAACCTAGTTGGAGGAAAGAATGATCACAGGACAAGATCTCACTGCTACAGAAGTCTCAGCCCAGGAACCCTAGCCACCTGCCAGGTGCTCAGATGTGTGCCAGGCTCATGGTGTTTACAGCAGGCAGTATGGATGGATAGGAACAAAGAACATCAAGTAACTCACGAGAAGCTTTGGGTTTTTTTGGTCCAAGACAATTTGCACAATTCTTGCAACTGCTGAAGGAGACTTTTGGTGTTTATTCCTCTGCAGAGACAACTGCATGACTTGACCTCAGCAGCACAAACCCATCTATGCTCCCATGAATGGTTAAGGAGAACTGGATGCACTGCCCTTTGTGGCACCCTACAAGACTGTCTGGCTTCATTCTCTCCGGTCTTATCTTTGATGGGAAAGACAAAATCCATAATCTCTTCTCCCATGAAAGCTTCCCAGTGACCCAGGCACTGCCAGCAACCTCAACAGAGGCAGCAGCATGGAGCAGCTCTGTGCCACAGGAGTGATGGGCTGCCCCAGAAGAGCCAGGACACACACCAAAGGACGCTGCAGTGGAGAGCAATAAAGGCACTTGCAAGCCACAGCTTGTCCTGCCCTTAACCATTTGGACAGCCACTCTATGGTTGGAATCAAAGGCTTCCTTTGTGCTCCCAAAGAAGCCAATGAGCGACTGCAAGGAGGAGAGTGTTTATAGCTGGTCTTAAGCAATACCGTGCCTATCTTGTGCCAGCATCACTCACAGAAAGCTGCCCAGAGGCACAGGAGCCTCTCCTCTGCAGCCAGAATGGGACTTGGCCTCCACATGCCACAGCTCTGGGGACAGACCCGTCCGGCTTTCTTCTGGGGTGACGGAGGACAGAGCCAACCTGTCGGTCTGCCCAAATCGAGAGCAGCAAGGGTGCCGTCTTGGCTGCTCTTCAGAGTGGCCTGAGCCTCATCAAAGTGTAAAATCCTGCTGCCGGGACAAATCTCGTTTAACAGCAGCATCACAGGAGAGGAAAAGTTATAAAGCCTGTCATCTTAGAGCTACAAACATCTGTCATTAGCACCGAGGTCTGAGTGCACAGCGCTCATGGACACTGCTGTCTTACAGGACAGAAGTCACCTAGGAACTGAACACAGGTCAGCCAGGGGCTGAAATACAAAGAGACTTGTAATCCTCACTCACTTAAACCCCAGCCCCTTTCTGCACCACGTCCCAGCACAGACAGCAACCCTACGTCATTGCTCTCTCCCAGCATGCAACATCTTGTTTTCCAGAGAGGAAAGGTTCATGCCCCGAAATCTAATGTGTCACACCACCTTCCAGACAGGAATCTGCTCGTATCAGTTTTCCTCATTCATCATCCTGCACAATACGACCATCAATCCAAGACGTCCCAACCTCACAGAGGTGCAGACCACCTGACAGCGGTGGATTCAATTCATGCTTGCTCAGGGGCCCCGTGCACTCTCCAGTTCACAGATGCCAAAATCCCTGCCCACTCCATTCAAGTCAGAGCTTAATCTGACAAGGAGAAGACGGGCCATTGGTATCCCACTGGCAAGCACCATCTCATAGGAGGAATCATCAGTTAAAACCAGCCATGCCCCCGCTCCTGACACACAACATGTGTGCACCCCCTGTGCAGGGAGACAGGAGCTCACGAGTGCTCTTCACTGTTTCATCCTGAATGCTGCAGTTGGACCTGGACTGTTTTCATTCTACTCTCTGGGGCACCTGAACACCTCAGCATTCATCTGTTCACTATCAGCAGAAATGTTTTAATTACAACATGGGCCTTGCCTGGATGGCACTTAAAATTTTTAAGGATTAGAATGCATTTTCAAGAGAAGCCCTTGCAGAACAATTTCAGAAGGTCAAAATCAGAGAATAGAGGATGGATTTTTGAAAGCTGATCAAATAAAAGGAGCAGCCCCAGGCAGTAACAGTCTGCAAAGAGTATCAAAATAGCACCCACCCATCAACTTTCCCAAACTGCAAAGACAAGCAAGCTTGGGAAAAGTCAGAACTGGGCAGGCACACCGAAACTCCTCATCCCAGGCACATAGACCAGGCTTTCAGAAACTAGCAAACCACTCTGAAGTCCCCCCCTTGCCTCTCTCTTTGCTGATCAGACAGCGTGTATTAGTTATCTCTCAAAGCAGAGGTAAGCAGTCTATTCTGTGACCAGACAGAGACTACTTCCCTGAAAAAGAGAAGGCTTAAGTTGAGACTATAAGTACTGTACAGGTCTGCCTTTTAAGCTCAGGAAAAACATTTCTGTATGAAGTTTAAAAAAGAGCTGGCAGGAGTGAGAAACAGAGCCGAAGCAGCAGTCAATGAAAAGCACATGCACTGCAGACCTGGCTGCCAACACAAATTGATGCTTTGAAACAAAGACCACTTGTGTTTTGGCTTAAAGATCTTCCACAGCTACTCAGCAAGAGCTGCACAGATTAAAAGGAGACACAGGTAAACACAGAACAGTGCTTACTGCCAAGTATTTCCCTGGAACAAAGGAATGACCAGAAATGGAGTCCTTGCCTTGACTGGGTGGCATGGGTTCATCCTCACTGTGTTGGAACGTGCCAAAGAAGGCAGAGGCAATAGGAAACACTGGACAAACCCATTCAACCTCAATTCAAGCAACACCTGGATCCACGGCCTGGAGCTGGAGAGCTGCAGCTGCTTAAAACACTGAATATGCCTCCAATCTCAAGAGCCCACAGGAGCTTCACTACAACCAGCCTTCGCCCTTCTCCTTCCTTCACCTGTATCCTGAAGAGACCCCAAACAACTGTTCTTCCAGGGCTTCACTCCCTGAGACTACAGACACCTGTGTGCCTCCTGCAAAGCAAGACTCTGGTCTAGTTCCCAAACCAACCTACATCCACATAAAGACATGCCCTGCAAGCCTCTTTTCCTTCCTATTGCTTGCACAGTGATATATTCAGAAGGCACAGGAAGAGTAAAACAGGAGATGGTCTTCTCCACAAAGATGATCCTTCCTTCAGTCTGGTCCTTTTTTAGGCACACCAGCTGTCCACTCTAAACCAAATGGCGAAAACAACAGTTCCCATTGCAATGCAAAGGTGGATTTGCTGGTCCTGTGTGACTTCAGAGGTGACCTGACACTGCCCCTTCCCGTAACACCCAACAGCAGCACAGGAAAGCAGCCACTGTGATAGGAAAGGAAAAGGCAAGAGCTGACAGCTCATCAACACAACCAGCAGAGCAGATCCTGACAGCGTCTGCTAGGATGAAGGAGGTAGAAGTGCAGGACTCTGAACAGGCCACATCCTCCAGAATCAAAAATCCATGTGCTTGCTTCCATATGCTGTGGTTCAACAGTGTCGGCATCAGGAAGCAAGCAAAAAAGTTTCTAAAAGACCCAAGTGCCCCTCACCTTACTTGCAACTCCCTCTGAACAACCTCCCTAAAAACCACAGCCCAACGTTTCTGGACCGCTGAAAGCTCACGAGGACATCAGGAACAAGACTATGTGCAGAGCCTCCAAACCATGACAAAGCCCAGGGAATGGCCACTGCTCTAGCAGCAGCCACATGAAAAGCCTGAAAACCTGCAGCATCTCCATCCCTTCCTCATCACGTCTCCCTCAGAGAACAAATCCTTTCGTGTCCAGCAGCATGACTGCTTCTTTCAGGCAAGGCAGCACACGAGGTATGCTACAGGCACAGCACAGCCCTTTAACCCCTCTGTGCAATACAACATCTGCTCTTCCAACAGACTAAAAGCATTTACAAGTAGCTCTTGGATGCCACCTCCCAATATCCTCCAGGCAAGGAGCAAGACATGGAATCAGACCACCCACCTTGGCACCTCTGCCACGCTGAAATGCACACTGAGCCCAGGAAACAACATGTTACCAACTGTGTCATATTATCATTTCTCCATCGCTCTTCCTCCCCCCTCTTCTCGAAGACAGCTGATTTCTGACAAAGGTAAAAGACACTACAGTTGCCCTTCTCCCACCTCGGACATGCTCAGCCTAGTCCAGCAGGTACTGCCATGCCAAAGGTGGGGCTGCCTCTTTCCCTTACACAGCAAAATCCACTGTGCTGGTTCACAGCCTCTGCAAACCCCACCAAACCCAAAGCTAACACCCTGTGCAACTTAAACCTCATCAAGGAGAATGTTCCTGTGCATCTGCCAAGCATCTTGTTAGTCTCGCTGCCCTCCAGGCCCCCAGAGTGCTGCCTGTCCCAGCCCATGAGACCGACACTCATGTTAGGAGAATGAGAACTGTTCCTTGGGGTCCGGACAAACAATTGCATGTCCTCCGATCTCAAGGGAATTTCCCTCCAAACACAGCAGCAACGGCCTTCACAAAGAGCACATTTGTACCCAAGTCTGTCCACTTCTAAATAAGCATTTGTTCCAAATTCCCAAATATCGAAAGCAGTGGAAACACCCACTGCTAATGTGAAATATTTTGCATTCCAGGCCTGAGAGGTATGCTTGAAAATGTTCAGAGAGGAAAGAGTGTTTATTCACTGGGAAGAGGTGTACTAGGTCCTGCTATTTACTTTAGTCCACGTGTCCTTGCTGGAATACAGCTTTGATCTTTGCAACTTAAATAGCAGATGAATTGAAATGAAGGCAAGAAAAATATTAGTGTAAAAATCCTCTAGTAAATACCTGTAACCAGGCCTCACAGCCTTCAGATCTTTTTAAAGTGCCTTATCACTTACAGCCAAACGGGCCCTTGTGCTCTTGTCCATTGCCCCAAGGCCAGGCTCTTCCCTTCCTACCTCTTTCCTACCTTCTTCCCTCCATTCCCTTTGGGCTCCACGGCCTTTAGACAAAGTGCAGCCTGCCTTCCCAGGACACACGTGCCTGTCCGCTTGGATGCAGCATGGACCAGCCTTTGGCCAAACAAGCTGAGACCTACCCATCTGCGGAATTAGCAGATGCGAGCTGCCATCCACTCAGGGATTCAGCAGACTGGGAGGAAACGCTCCTATCAGCAAGAACATTCATCACCCAGCATGCAACTAAGTACAGGTGCTTGTTGCAGTTTAAACATCTGCCCATCTAGAAGATGGCCTCATTTCAGGTCAATTAAGACCTCAGAGAACATCTTTAAAGGATCTTTAAACACGACAACCCGCCCCCATCAGTGCCAGTTCCCAGTGATTCAGGACCCCACTGTGCAGACAAAGAAGCGCCTATGGCCACAACTATAGAGTTGCCATGCCTTTGAAGCTCCTGCCACATCGAGGTTCCAGCCTGCCCAGAGCACTGTCTGAACACAGCCAAGTCCCAAGGGGGATCAGATCATTCCCGTTTTCGGAAATTTTCTTTAAGACCAGGCTTGCTAGCAAGCACGAGAAAAGCACTGCCATACAGAAACACACAGCTCAACACAGGACATGGAGGCATTTCCAGAACAAAGTAGACCTTTTGGTTTGGTTTTTTTTTTTTGCTTTAAAGGAAAGTTGACTCAGCAAATATTTCCTCTGCTAACATTTCAACCACATGTTCCAGCAGAAGTCAGCACACATCTGGCATGCTGCAGTGCCACTGCCAGAAAGATCATAGCTTCGCTGAACAATGGAAGTGGAGGAAGAGGGACCAGGCACCGAGCACTCCTGGAACACATACATGGCAAAGGACCTGTGAGCCGTGGGTACTCCACACCTCCCAGGTCTTTCTCCAGTGCTCTTTCTGAACAGCATCCACCGGCAGAGAGAGACAATGCCCTGCAGCCCACAAAACTTACCACCAGCCCATAAAACCTAGACATCAAACTGCACATTTTGGCTACACTGATGGCGCCTGAAATATTTTACAGTGTCTGTGAGCGGGACAGCTGCATTTTCCCCCCAGTGCTGTAGGATATGGTCCTGCTCAGCAAGAGAAACAAGGAGGAGTGTACGTGTTTGGAGCAGCACAGAAACTCCAGCAACTGCGGAGTGGCAGAAAAGGTGACAGACAGCCCTCACAGGCAGGTCTGCACATCCCTGATGCCAGGAGTGGCCTGCTGGCACGTAAGTGAATGCTGTGGCAGGTCCAAAGGGCCCTTTGACTTCAAGCCAGAGCCCAAGTTAAGCATGTACTCCCCCTCCAGAAACAGCCTTCCCAGAAGGCTGCCAAGGCCGACGGCAATCACGGCGCTAATCAGCTAAGTAAGTGCTGCTTTTCGTGCTTATCAGCTGTAAATTGGACAATACTTGCCGCCTGGCAGCAGGGCTCAGCCACGGCTCCAGATATGGACGGGCAGCAGCGCTATGGATATCTCTCCCTCACAGGCAGTATTCTACTCAGGTGCTAAACCAAGATTGCTCTTGATTTTACAGCAGAAACTGCAAAGCAAACTCTACAACTGTGCACGGTGAGACAGAAGAGACTGCAAACAGCTACTGGCAAAATGCAGGACCCTCCCTGTTTGGAGGGTTCTTAAGAAACGAGGAGATGTGGCATGGGGCAGCCGTGGGACCCTTCAAAGCTAGGCTGGAAGACAGCTCACAGCCCCTGTGGTTCTCATGCACAGCCAAGACCTTGTGCTCCTCAGACAAGGAAAATGGTGCTAGGAGATCAGTGGGGAGAAACACCACGGAGCAGAGCAAGGGAAGGAGAGCTTGGGCCTTGCAGTTGGACACGGTGAAAAGCAGCAGCCAGGAAAATCAAGTGGCCGCAGAGCTCGGAACGGGCAGGGAGAGTGGCACGGGGGGCAGGGCAGAGGGCTCATCCGGATGCGCTCTGCAAGGGACAAAACCCCCTCAGCGGCCGGGAGGCCAATCTCCACGGGTGGGAACGCCCCTGTGCCCACTGTTTTTTCTCCGGGTTCTGATCTGACCAGAATTCATAGGAAAACCACCCGCTGCTCCGCGCAGCCTTCCCGGTGTCAACCCTGCCCACGGAACCGGAGGGGCGCGGGTCGGAGCCAAGCCCCGCTAAAGGGGTCTCCGTGAAGCGCGCTGCTCCGGGGGCGCCTGTTTGCTGTCTCCCAGACGGCAAATGTCTGGCGTATTTGCATCCCTGTGGATTTCGGCACGACGCGCTCCCCCTTCGGAGCGGGCGGGCGGGCAGGGCGAGCCGGCGCACGCCGGGGAAGGAGAGCCGGGCGAGGCGCCCCGGCGGCTCCCGCAGCACAGCGGGGCTGCGCGGGGCGGAGGCGCGGCCGCCGCCGGGGGGGAACAGATGGGGCCTCACGCAGCCCCTGCTCCGCGCCCGAGTCCGGCGGGACGAGCGGGCCCCATCGCCGCCGGGCTCACGGGAAGCCGGGGGGGCGCGGACCACCGGAGGCTCGGCTCCGGACACGGCCACCTCACCTTCATCCCCGGGGCCGGCCGTGGACCTCCACCCGCCTGCCCCAGCGCGGCCCAGCCACGGACGGGAGAGGAGGTGCGAAGCTCCGCCGCCCCCGCCCCGCCGGCGGGACCCACATTCCCGGGGCGGGGGAGGCTGCGGTGGTTATCCCGGCCCGCACTCACCCAGCACCAGCAGTGCCCGCACCGCCGCCATCCTCCGCACCGCCGCCATCCCCCGCGCCGGTCAGCGTGCCCGCCGGACCCCAGCCATGCCGCCGCCGCCGCCCCGCCCGCCGCCGCCGGGAGGGGTTCCGGAGGAGGGGCGGCCACCGGAAACCGGGCGGGGTCGGGAGGAGTGGGGTCCCCCGGGCAGCGCCCGGCTCGGCCCCCCGTGCCTCCGCTGCGGTGCTCGATGCTCACGGCTCGCTGGCGCCATCCCCCGCAGAGCCCCGCCGGCACGGGGGGCGGGGAGGGTCGCGCCGGGAGCCCCTGGTACGCTCCCTGCTCCTGCCAGCGCCTCCGGGGTGCCTCGAGCAGCGAGGAGGCGACGGAGATCCCCTCCCGCCCTGGGGCTCCTTGTAGCCGGGATGTTTGTTAAACTGATGGCAGAAGGTCCCGGTCTGTACCGCTGTGAGAGACCCCGTGAAGGCACCGGGACAGTGAGGAGCCAGGAGCTTCGCACGCTGCTACGGGCAGAGGGCTGGACACAACGGTCCCGATGCACAGCACGCTGCCTGCTCCTGTGCTGCTCCTCTGCGGGACCCAAGATGAGGCACAGCAGTACGAGCTGGTCTGGCCATCTGCATGGCCCAGACGGGAGCCTCTCTGCCCGACCCAATGCCTCGGGTGGAACCTGCTGCTGCCCTGCACCACCGGCTCTGGCGGTTGTCACTCTGAACGCCAGCTTTCCAGCCGGTTTGTTCAGCCTCCAAAATACTGGTTTTGGTACTGTGTGGAAGACTCGCCATCAGACGTGGCCCTGAGCACTGCTGGATCCATCACAGAGTATGCTGGAGTCTTTACTCAGCAAAACCTGTGGCACAAGATTGGAGTGTGCTTGCTGCCCTGTGTGGTCGCGCCAGCCTGGTGCTTCATCAGAAGCCCCCACCATTACCAGCTCCTGGGAGACCACAGAGCTGCTCCCACAGGGCATGTGGCCGTGGAACTTTGCCAGTAACCACAGACCAGTCCCCTCTCATACGAAAGCCACCAACTCCTGCCACCAAAAGCTGTTCTGGTTTTGATTGGGGACCAAGCAGCCTCAGAGGAAGTGGTAGCCTATTCAACACCCGCTAGACAGGAAGTTTTACTTCCACCTGCAAGCTTAGGGCAAGCAAAACAGCTGATTTATAGTAAGAGAAAGAGTCTCTGTCCCCCACACACTAGCAGACTTTACTCTCCCACTGATTCTGAGCCACCTGACCCCAGCTTCAGGGAATTGCTTCTCTTTCCTGAAGAGGGAAAGTGAGCTAAGCACTGCTGATCCAGGTATCATGACGTCTCTAAGGAGCACTTGCCTCATTAGCCCTCAGTGCTGCAGGCTGTCACTGCCTCTCCTGGGTCCATATTGCCTTTAGTGCCCCAGGAACAAGAACTGCATCACAAGATAGCCAGGAAACCGCTGTCAGCCCTTGCTGTGCTTACCCAGACTCTGCCTCAAGCTCCCTTGCAGAGAAGGGTGTATCATGCTCAGCCCCACTCTCCTCACAGCCACAGGCTGGGCATCCAGGCTCCCCACAGCCAGAGGGCAAGCCAGCCTGGAGAGGACAGCAAGCAGCATCTGACTGGAGAAAGGAGTGGCAGAAGCCACCTGTGAAGCTGGGCAGTGAGATAACAGAGCTGGCCAGGCCTTTCTGCCATTCCAACCCCCCAGCTGCAGTGTAGGGCCAAAGGGCCAGAGCCGGAGTTTGAGCAACAGCACCAGGCAGCAAGGCATACAGCGTGAGGAAATTCATTGGGAACTGGGTCAGAAGCAGTCAAGTCTCTCCACACCAAGCAAGTTAAGCACGTCCCTGCAGGAGTGCACCAGTTCCTGCAGCCCACCAGCATGACACGCAGTCGCATTTGAATTCTCACCCCCAAAGATCAGGTGTACATGTGGAGTACAGCCACAGTATCCAACTTCTGCACCAGGGAAAAATGAGGCAGATCCCATCCAAAAGAAAACCACCTTACCTGCAGGGGAGTGTGCCCACAGTTTTTGGAGCAGCAATGGAAGCGGCCTGTGCAGTAGTGCAGAGGCTGTGCTTAGCTGAACAGGAAGCTGTAACCTGGGCTAATTAGAGCCCTTCTAATTAGGCACAGCTTTGCAGCCTGGAGCATCTCCAGGAAGGAGACAGCAAGGCTCTTCCCAAGCCAGCCCGGGCCCCCCCACCATCCCCACCATCAGTATTCTGTAGCTGCAGTGGTTTGAGCTGGGTTTATTTACTGTTGGCACTGCCAGCTTCCCCCAGGAAAGCATGACAGTATTCATGGATGTGAAACTCACTGATCAATGCACAACACAACACTCAGTGGTGCCGCTGCTGCTGCTCTCTGGACCTGCCCCTCTCAGCTCACAGCAGGTCTGCAAAACAGCACCCACAACAGATGGACAAAGGCTGCCAGCGCCCCAGTCCTGGCTAAGGAATGGTGAGTGACAGCCAGGGAGGCACCCGACAGCCCAAAGAGAACCATCCCAGCAGGAAATATTCAGGACTCACACCTGAATTCAAGCCCTTTTCCCTTTTGAACCCAACTGTCTCTGTAGCAGCATTTCAGTGGCTCTGTTCAGGACAGGCAGCCATTCTCAAAGGAAGCAGGCCAGAGGCCACACAGAGCCCCACATCTTGTACACAGTCATTTGCCTTCTAGACACCATCACCTTGTGATGCTGTCCGCCACTAGACCCACCAGCCTCCTCCCTGGCACAGCTCTGCAAGCCCAGTGCAGGTCAGGCTAGCACATTGCACAAGCCCACACAGTTATTGCCTTAATGAGCCCCCACCACGTGCTTCCCATCAAGAGCTTGCTCTAGAGGTTGTCCTTGGTGCCAGCTCCAGCCTCAGCTGTGGGGGCAGGTGAAGTGCAGACCAGGCAGGATTTCCCCCGGCAGGACCCTTGCGGGGCAGGTTGGAAACCCACCCCACAGTCTCTTGGTCTCTCATTGCGTGGGTGAATAGCGGGTCGGGATGTGCTCCGTCTCCTCTGAGTCAGAACTGCCATCTACACCGGGTCCAGTCGCACGCTGGCTTGCGGTGACGGAGGGGACTCACTCTGCCCGGAAGATGAACCAGATCTCATTGCGGCGCTGAGGGACGCTGGGATTTTCGTAAGAAGCCACGATGTAGGTTTCTCGCAGCACCGTGTCTGTGGAGCCCAAGAGCTCCCAGAAGAGACCGATCTCCCGCAGAATTGTCTCCTCAGTGGTCATCCCATAGAAAACCCTGCAGCAAAGGGAGCAGCATAAGCAACAGAGCCAGCACATTCCCACAGCCAGAGCTCCCATCCTTTCGCCCAAAGAACCACAGCAACCACCCAGGGAGTTTGTACATCTCTGCTGTGCTGAGAAAACACCTCTAGTGCTGGGGTCACCTGGTTATAACCCGGAGTGGTGCCCTCTCAGTGATGTGGATTTCAGGGTCCATGGGAAGAGGGGGGTTTTGCTGGAACTCTGCTGGGAGGTAGTAGGCAGTCAGGACCTCACGTTCCAGCTCGGTCCCCTCCTTGGTCAGGTGGATTTCGTTGAGTACTGGGACTGTCATGCCCAGATGGCAACCTGGAAAGAGGTAGGTAGGCAGGCAGTGAGACAGGTGTGTTAGCAGCAGCAGCAGCCCTCCTCCCCACTCCAGATGGACAGTGGCAAAGCCCTCCCTCTGTGCAGCCTGCCAGCCCTTCCAGCCCCTGCCTGAACACACCTACAGAGTTCTCCTTGCAGATGTAGCGCATGAGCTTCATGAAGCTCATGGAGATGCTCTGCTCATACATGGGCTCCCCCATGGTGACACAGGCCCACTTCCCAGCTGGGTACTGCCGCTCCTCGTAGGCCGCTTCCTCGCACTGAAACAGGCCACAGACAAGCCACGTCAGAGTCAACCACACTGACAACACTGCAGCAGCTGGGTGGGAAACCAACACCGACAGGCAAGAAGCAGGGAGACACGAGTCTGCCAAAAGGAGAGCCCCTGCTAGGCAGTGGTTGGCAGAGGAGGACAAGGAAGGTGAGGGGAGCTGGCATCACACGCACCTCAGACAAGGATACTTAAGAGCACTGGGCAAAAGTCAGCAGAAGTCAGCAAAAGGAAAGGCACAGACAAGGGACAGGGTGGAAGGGGGTCTGGAGGCTCCTGGCATGCACAAGGAATGCAGCACATCCTCAGCAAGGGGCACAGGACTTTCAGTTGCTCTTCGGTCTATGTCCAGCCTACTCACAAGGATGTTCCTGATTCCAGGCACCCAAAGGCCTCCAGTAAAGTTGATTTTCTCAGGTGCAGTGCCTTTTCCCTGGAACACTGCGTGCACAGAGGATAACAGAAACATTCCTGCCCAGTAGAAGGGAAAATCTGGCAGAAGAGCTCTAGCACCCAGAAGAATTGTGAAGACTGGAATAAAACTCCTCAGATTCTTCTCCCAAACCAAGAAGTGACAGGAAGAAGAAGAGACATAAACCCAGCTGCGGAATTTTGTGGGATGGGTCAAAATCTCTATTTCCAACATAGAATGTCCAGTATTCTGGACAAACCCGACACAGAAGGGGGGGCAAGGGGAGTGGAGAAATTGCATCTAGATACGTTCATAGGTCAGCTCATGGCATGTTTGTGACCACAGGTAACACATAAACATGGGCTGGAAAGTTGTAACCAGCACCTATTTCCTGCTCTCAGCTTGTTCTTCAGCCAAATCAAAGTGGTCATGAGACGACCTTGTTTCACAGAGCTCAGGGCATCTTCCCAAACTTCTTGCTTCCACAGCTGTGCTGGCAGTGACGGAGATAGGAAGCTGTGACAAGATTCAACACTGGGTGCAGCCTCCCTGTGCCTCCACCCAAATCAGGTGTCCGCCCTGGAAGCCAAACCAAAGGCAGAAGGAAGGCACCAGGCTTGTGTGCATCAGTGGGATGCCAGTAAGAAGTGCCCCAAAACATTTTGGGCATTCACCCTCTAGCTGGGGCCCAGCCTGCCATTGTCCCACCAAGCAAAGCAGAGCAGAGCAAGAGCATTTTCCAGGCAAGGAAACGGCCAATCCCTCTACTCTATCTGCAGCTCTCATCTGCCATACCACCTGCAATAAACCAATCAACCCAGGAAGTCACAACATCTGGTTGTGCCACAGCCTGATCCTTATACTAAGCACCACCACTCTGGATGACACTTGGCCAAGAGAAATATGGAAGATGCCTCACAGAGATGCAGTAGCAACAGATCCCTGCAATGTGAGCTGGGGAACCGAGCCCTGACTGAGCTGGGGACTCAGTGCTGACAGAGCACAGTGCTGTACGTGGCACAATAATTCACTTGCCTCCAAGAGGATGAGGGCTTGTAGCACTGATAGCTCAGGAGAAGCAACCAAATACAAGTGATCTGCCTGAGCCTGGCAAACATGTCCCTAAGAGCCCTAGCTCCAAAGTTCCCTCAGCACTGATGTCAGGCAGTGGCTCTTCTGACTCAGCCTCACACTCCAAGAATCCTTCTCAGGCACAGATGGGATGCCAACAACAACAACAAAAGCTCTTCAGTTCCCACAAAGTCTTGGGGCCCCGTTCCTGCCTGGGACTGACACAGGCGTAGAAAAGGCCAGATTAAGTTCCTGCAACCCAGAACAAGGAAAGAGGGAGTGTGGTGAAGCCCCAGTTCAGAGCTGCACAACCCACATGCTCAGACATGTTTTACAGAGAGTGCTGGACCTCAGCCCAGAAGAAATTGGCTAACCACTTCTCATATAGAGGACAATTGACAGATGTCTTCTTGGTAGAAAGCCCATCTAGGCCTGCAGAGACACAAGAACCAGTCTGACAAGCAGTTATTTCTCAAAGCACAGAAGCACCCTTATGTGCAAGAGAAGCGAGTAAGTGTGCAACTTAGCCAGCACAAAGAGAAGATCTTCAGGCAGAAGATACCATGTTTGGATTGGTGGTTGTGACAAATAACAACACATGCTAGCGTCTAACAGCCAGGGTCACAGGGCCTGTGTTCCCCACAGACACATCTTCATCTTGTGCCAGCTGAAATCTATAGCTCCACCAGCCAACAGAACCAGCACAAACACAAAGCCAGCAGGACTTGGAGCTATGCAACAAGGCGTTTGGAGAACGGCAGGGAGCACGTTCTGAACTGAAAAGTCACTTTCTTAGATGCACCCACCCCTGCAAGAGGATAGGCTGGTAAAGGAGGCAGCTGGAAGTCAGAAGACCAGAGAAAAGCAGCGCGACTTGTCCAATTTCAAAATAAAGCCCGGGAAGCTGAGCATTGCCATCACTCTACACAGGAGGAGCTGCAAGAGCGGAAGAATACTGCACCGATCCAGAGATGCCATCCCGGCTGCGGTGCTGCAGGAACCCCGGCGAGGCTGGTGCGCGCACGCCGACACGAGGCACCTTCCCTGCCAGGGAGAGGCTCTTCCTACTCCCCGGGCTGGCGGCAGCACCCGAGGCAGCCTCACCACGGGCGAGCAGCGGGCGAGAAGCCGGGTGTGCGGAGAGGGTCAGGCCTCACCTTCCCGTGCTGCGAGAGGGAGACGTACGGCACGGGCTCGCGAGCCTGGCTGTGCCGGGCCATCTGGGCGATCGGGCCTGCCATGTCTGCAAGGCAAAGCACACGAGACACGAGGCTCGCCCCGGCCGCAGCGCAGAAGGAGGTCCCCGGTCCGTGCCGTCAGCCCCGGCAGGCCCGGCGCTCACCTCGGGGCAGGCTCACTCGGTGCGTGCTGGCCACGGCCTCCCAGTGGGCGAACAGCCGTCCCTGCTCCTCTTGGTCGTCCTCGCTGTCGCTGCCATCCCCGTCGGCGGCCGCGGGCTCGTCGCCCAGCCGCTCCAGATCCTCCAGCGTGATCCGCGCCATCGCGTCCGCCGGGAACGGGACGGGGACCGCCCCGGGGCGGCCCAACGCGGCGGAGCGCGCCCCCTGGCGCCCTGGCGGACCGCGCGGAGCGAGTCGCCGCTGTCCCCCCGGCAGGCGACGCCCTCCCCCTGCCCGCCCCCCCGCCCCATTCCCCTCAGGCCGAGCCGCGGTCGCTTCTAGGGTCGGTTTTATTTAATAAAATAAAGTACAGCGATCATCCGGCGGGGGACCGGAGTCCCGGGGGCATGGGGCACTCCCGCCGCTGCCCCGGCCCGGGGACAGCCTCCCGCCCCGGGCTGGCGATTCTACCTGGCGAGCGTGTGTGACCGGTACCGAGCATGCGGCCACCAGAGCTGCGGGCCCCGGTGAGCAGCAGAGGAGCATGCGGGCGGGCTGCGGTGCCCGAACTAGCTAGGGACCCCCGGGGGAGGCCGGGCTGGGCAGGCAGACGGTGGCACGAGAACCGGTGATGGGGAGAACAGAGTAGGTGGTGGTGGGGAGGTGCCGGGCGCTGCTCCGTGCAGCGCGAAGCCAGGGTGCCCAGCAGCAGAGGCGCCAGCTCAGTTGGAGGAGAGCAGGGAGCTGTGGGAAGACAGGTCCATGCTGCTGGCGCTCAGGCCTCTGCTCTCCGCACGGAGGCCTTGGGTGCCCTAGAAAAAATACAGTGCCCATGAGGTACCTGCAATCGACCCCCGTGCCCCAAAGATGCTACCCCAACTCCTGCACCCCTTGCCTTGCAAGCCAGGACGGCCCTGGTGCTGCTGTTACACACAGCAGCTGCTGCCTTTGCTTCCCCAATCTGTGTGAGCTTTGCGGGGAGGGAAGTGGGTACTTGGAAGCAACACCTTCAGATTTGGAGCTCTGACCTCAGACGAGGGGCTACAAGCTCAAGGGTTCTCAGCACTGCCCCCTATTCTGCCGCTCACCCCCTGCACTGCTGGCCACACAGCCCCCACCCCACATGCATTCCTGCACCAGCCCCATCACTCACACTGTGCTTACCTCAAATGAAGCATCGCTAGACTTGTGCAGGTAATTTAAAGACGCAGCTCGTTTCATGCTACAAGAAAGCAGAGAAGAGCAGATGTGATCATGCTGTGAATGGTCAGACACACAAGGTGACAGGGCCCCCACCCGCCCTGTACACAGCCTGACCCTTGCACGTACTTGGTGTTCCTGGGCTCCAGGGGACCATTGCCCTGCAGTTTCTTGACCAACATCTCACTGCTCCTCCGTATCACATCCCGGATTTTTCCCAGAGAGCTGCTGCGCTGGAGAGTGCCACTGCCATCCTGGACACAGAGACACAAGCCAGGGTGATGGCTGAGTGGCGCTGATCGGGCTCTGGTAGGCTGCTGAGTGGCTGGAACTGGCTCCAAACATCCTCTTGCCCACTTGCACTGAGGATTTAGCCCTGGCCCAAAGCAGGCTTACTGCTCAGTACATGGCTTCCCCTCACCTGGTTCTCCACAGGATACCATGACCATGGAGTCAGGGCCCTCTGGCACTATTGTCTGGCTCATCCCAACTCATACTCCCTCCTGCCCTGTGCAAGCTCAACACCCAGACAGGCTGCTGACTTGCCCCAGGCCACCAGCACAAATGGCACTGGTACCCACACAGTTCTGCTCAAACACAACACAGCTCCATCACCTACAACAGCTCAGACGGCAACTACCAAGGAGGTCCCAGTGGCCAGGAAGGCAACGAGCCCTGATGGGAGTTGCAAGATTAGGGGTACTTTTGTCAGGCCAGGGCATGCTGCTGGGACTTTTATTTCAAGGACTCTCTCCTCATTTGCTGCTGGCTGGAGACCATCCTCATCCTCCCCTTCCCCTTGCCCTTCTTCACCACACCATCACTATTCCATCTCTCTGTCCAGCACTCATACCGATGCACACCCTGGTTCCGCAGGCTCACTCACATCACACACCACCACTTCACATTGCACACACAGCCTTGTCCCACCTCTAACACCCCCAAGACAATTAGCTTTGAGCCTTTGGAGCAACTCAGGCATCTCCATTGGGGATGCATTCATTTGGCTGCACCATCACTGTGTTGCTAAACAGGCACCACTACTCGTAGGACCCCCAACTTTAGCTGCACGCAGCCCTACTAGCTGCCCCAGGGGTGGCACTTTGCAGGGGGGGTTTTATGTCTGCCTGCTTTTTCTGAAGACCAAAACCAGCCTGAAATCTTGTTCCCCAGCCTGTTTCCTCCCACATGCCTCCAAGAGTCCCCAGTACTCAGCGAGGCGCTCTCAGCCCTTGACAGGCTCTAGCCCACCTCCTGCACTTAGCTCCACGTGCACACAAGGCACAGGTTGCCAGCATGACACCACACCATGCCACCGTGTCATCATGGCACCAAGCTCTTCCCCTGTGGCCTGGCCTGCTCGTTACATAAGGTTGTGACACCACTGCTGATGTGGAATTACTTTTGCTCTGAGGGCCTGATAACAGCAATCTTCCCTGCTCCTGCTTCAAATGGTCCCTGGAAGACGGGGGCAGAAGAAACCAAAGTAAAGTGATCTTCCTTTACTCCTTAGGAAGATGGGAGGGAGCCCCTTTGAAGCACTCCAAATGACCAAAATGCCTGGTGGCTCAGGCTAGCAGCAGCCATTACCTCAGCACTGTCCAAGCAGTGCTGGTGCTCTTCACATGAGCATGGCCTCTGCCTTAGGCCCTTTTGCTGACCACTACAGATTGTGGCCCTGGGCAAGGCTTTTCCAGTGGTTCTCTGCTCTGATTACCCAAAGTTGATCCAGCCCTAGACTGTTCTCTAACAGCTGACCAGGACTTTTCCTACAAGCAAATCTTTCTCCTTGTATTTATCTCATCCCTTCTTGGATAAAACAAGTGCATTGAACCCCTTCACTTTCTCATTGGGATGAGAGTTTTCCAAGTTGAGAGCCATGTGTTGATGCTGCAAAGGGGGTTCAAAATGCAGAGAGCACCCAAAGCAGCAAAGAAAACAATTCAATTCCTGCATGAGGCATCCCGGGCAGGTTTTGGATGAGCTGAACATCAGCGTGTAGCATTAGCAAAGATGGGGAGGTGTCTTTTGCCTCCCCACCAAGTCACCACTCTCCCTGCAGGGTACTGCTTTGCCACGCACTGTAGCTTTTCCCAGGGCACACAAGCCAGGGGTGGAAGAGGGACCACAGCTGGGACAGGGGAGCAGGACCGTGGTACAAGGGCAGCAGGATCAGGCCAGGAAGTATGCTCTTGTATCAGGGCTGGAGGATGGAGCCACATTTTCCCAGCTGCAGTGATGCAGACTGACTGCAGACCAACACCAGAACCAAATGCTGCTGCATGCTGGGTTAAAAATAGCCTCTCTTCTCCCCCCACTCCCTTTTCTGACGGGTTATTTTTAACCCAGAACATTTATGGGTTTGGTTTGCCGCAGAGCCCCCACCCCATTGCACCCACTAGGATGAGAGCATTCAAAAAAAAATAAGCAGCTCCACCACTGAGCTCCTCTCCACCCTGCATGCTCCCATCCTGCCTAATGCATGGAGGCAGAGGACTTGGGCAGGATTTGGCAGCGTGTAGAGCTCAGCACTGAGGGACACAATGAGGTATTTCTTTGGCTAAATAGAAATGCCTGTTGGGGAAGGTCCAAGCTCAGATGCCCCAGGGCAGCCCTGCCACACACGCTTACAGAGCTGAGGTTAGCAGCAACTCCAGTTTGGAGGACAGGGAAAAGCACAGTGGAGCTGGGTCCTTCATCTCCAATGCTCAGCCTGGGAGGAGTGCCCTGGGGCAGCACCTGCCCCTGTACACACACAGACAGACACCAAGCACCCCCACACCTGCTCCAGCAGCATGTGCACCCACCACCCCAGGGCTGACCGACGCTGGCCTACAGAGCATGGAAAGAAGCACAGGGCAGCAATTTGGGTCAGTCTACCTTTAATTAGAGGTATGGTTGTTACAGCACCAGGTCCAGGACATGGCAAAGCACAGGGGCAGGTGGCCCTGAGGTCCAAGCACACCCTGCACTGGGAACTCACCATTCTCCAGAAGCATGGAGCAGCACTGGGACAGAGAGGCAGGGAAGGTACAGCCCTGGAGCGCTCAGCCCTGGGCTCCATATCCCATGGTCCTTTCAGTAAGCACAAGCTCCCAGGAGAGCAGCATGCATGTACCCCAAGGCCTCTGCACCACCACAGGAAAGCCAGGCCCAGAGAGACACAAGCACATTTAGTATCACAACCTGCCAGATGACTAGCATGAAAAAAAAGGATCTAGCTAAATAAATAAAGAGGAGTCCTGTGCTGGCCCCTGGGCTCTATCCTGCTGCCTGCAGACTCCCAAGCTTTCTTCCCAGACAGGAGGACTGGGAGGTTCACTTCCTACAGGAGGTGGGATGAGGGTGTACACCCAAGGGTGTGAGACCCATAACAGTGGAGTCTGGCCCTGAGACACATTCTGTATCCCAGTAATGACTAACAGCACCAGACCCTGTGAAGGCCTGAAGCCATCAGAGGCATTGAGTCACTTCCACACCCCCCTCAGGGTCAGCACTGTGATCCTATCAGTAAGAGGGTTACAGATTTCCCACCCACTTGGCTAGGGACAGCCAGACTGCAGTCAGCCCCAGGGACCCGTGAGCAATCCAGCTCCTTCCCCTGCAGCAACCTCCCTCCAGCCATCCCATCTGCTCCCACATGCTCAGAGCACCTCCAGCCTTAGCTCTCTGCTTCCTCACAACCATCTTTGCACCTTCTTTTTCTCCCAACCACTCTGCTCCAATCCAATCCATTCCCCATCTCAGCCACTTCTAATGGTCTGGGGTCTGCCCCCTTGCAAAAAAGTCCTCCTTTCCTCCTACCCCTCCTTTGCTTTCAATGAGCAGTGAACAACTTCAACTCCACTTCTCCCACCAGCCACACCTAAGAACCCTGTAGCAATGGGGGGCTGATTCACCCCTTAATGCCAGATGAGGAACCTGGCTACAGCATCCAGTCAGGAGGTTGCAGCCAAACATGCTTGTGCTGGTCAGTCCCTGTTCCTGTACACAGTCCTTGGCTGTTGTTCCCTCACCTCGTCTTGGGTGTACAGTAGCTCTATGGGCTGCCCTACACTCCTGTGCCCCTGCACAGAGACCCACACACTGCTCCTGGGTTACAGAGCTCAGCAGGGAGGAGGGCAGCAAGATGGGGACTGCCCTGTGCTGCAGGGAGAGCCCATCTCACTGGGGACCAGCACAGGTTTGCTACAAGGCACTAATATCAGCTAAGCCTACAGGGAAGAAAGCAACTGGGCACATGACAGCCCTGCCTAGGCCAGGCCTCACTGTCCCATAACAGCCCTCCATCTTCATGCCTCTGTAGAGATGGAGGGAACAAGCTAGGAGGGCTGAGGATGTCTAGTGACAATGGAGTCGGCAAGCCTGGAGTGAAGACAATCCCCTGCAGGCCTGGGGCCCAGGGGTGTGGAAGGGCAGGCCAGGGGTGGGGGCACGCAAGGGGACGGTGGCCCGTCACCCTGGCCTGGGGGAGCTGGCAGCTCCTCGCAGATTCTTCCTGCTCTTGCTGGCCACGGGGCTGGAGCTGGGCCATGTGGCCAGGCACTCCTCTGCAGGCGTCGCGGTGCCCTCGCGCGCCAGGAGGGTTGGGGGACTGGCGTGGAGCTCTCGCCGAGGAAGGAGGGATGGTGTGGAGGAAAAGTCGGAAGATACAACACAAACATCCAGGTGACTGCGGTGGAGGGGAAAGAGGGAGTCTCGGCAGGCATTTAAGCCTAGTGCACAGAGAGGAGAAAGACACAATTTACAAGGCTGTGAGGTTGTAGGTCACCTAGGGAGCAGGTGGGACGAGGCCCAGGCTGCATGCAGAGACCACAGGCCACATCTGGGCGGGGAGAGAGCCTTGTGAGGCTGAAACTGCGATCCCACTTCTTTGCTAGTGGGCTTAGAGGGCTGGCAGGAACAGCTTAGCTCAGGGAGCAACAGCCTGGGTCTCCTGCTCCAAGGGCTCCCTGCTCCTGGGCCTTGGATACCTGCCAAGGCCTCTGCACCACGGAGCTGGTGCCATGCCCCTGTTCTCACATCCCAATTATCTGGGCAACAAGTAGCTGGTCCAGGCCCTGGGGTGCTTCCAGAGCTGCCTATGGGCAGAGGGCACCCTGGGGGCTCCCACAGCCCCGCCTGCAGCAGAGGACAGCTAAGGGAGGGCAGCAGAGGCTGCTTTAAGGCAGCACATCTGAGGCCTGTGGACCAACACAGAAAACAACAGG
Organism: Falcunculus frontatus; assembly: GCA_013398115.1. NCBI lineage: Eukaryota > Metazoa > Chordata > Aves > Passeriformes > Falcunculus > Falcunculus frontatus. The sequence goes on along the minus strand of VZRV01008554.1, from coordinate 26,915 downwards.
CCGTGACAGACAGGAGCAGCAGGAGCTGCCTCAGCCTTCTTTTGCAGGGACCTTCAGTACGGCGCAGGGCTGCCGCCTCAGAAGAGAAGACTGGTTATGTGTGCAGCAGGCTGGAAAAGGAGTCATGTGGCAGCAGCTGTGTCCCCCAGGGTGCTGGGCTAGCCCTCAAATCCTCTATTTACAGCTGTCTGGGGCAGGGAAGCTCTGCTAAGACCCCTGGGGAAGGGTCATATGAGCAGGGACTATTCCCCTTGTCTGGGACTGGCTGTGGGAAAGGGTGGCACTGCCTACTTGCCTTAGGATGATCAGCTCAGAGACTGTCAGCAAGGTCTCCCAGACCACCACCAGTGCAAAGAGATCACCCAACACCAAGCACAGTCAGGAGGAGCTGCAGAGAGACACCAGCCAGCATAGGGACCAGGTGATTCTAATCCAAACCTGCAGCCCTCCCTCTGTGCTTGTCTAGCCCCCTTACTAATGGTGAGTGCAGGGGCCTAGAGTTGGTGCCTTGCCAGAGCTAAGACCCTCTCTTTGGTCCTGATGCCAAGACCTGGGGCAAAGGCCAGCCTTGCATCTGGCAAAGCTGCTGGGTCCACTTGAAGGTCTGTTCTTCAGATCCCCTTCAGCCACCTCCTGTGTACAATCCACAATCAAGAGAGCCAGCAGGCTTCAGGCTTTGGGTGTTGAAGGGCTGTCATGGCAACAGGGAAGAAAAAAGAGGAAGGAAGGGAGCTCATGCAGGTGGGGATACAGCAGAGCCAGGTGGGGAAGGGTTAGTGACAGCAGATGTGAGGGGGCAGCGAAGGACTCTCTGTGCTCAGTGTCTTGCCTGTGCCAGGCTGCAACAACCCCAGCTACTCTATGCTCTCAGAGTTTGCAGAAGGAATGTAGCATTAACAGCTCTAGCAGCCCTTGAGCCGAGCACCCACCAGCACCATGCTCACTTGTTGCCTCTTCTCCATCCTCCTGCTTGCAGGAGAGAAAAGGCACCTGTTCCAGACCTGGATCACCACCTTTCTCTAAACCCAGAGCTAGTGACCAAATTCACCCTCAGCCTCAGAGCAAGCCTAGACAGGTTCGGGTTGCCCTGTCTGTGCCTCAGCTAACACCAGTCTCCCGCCTTCACTGGTCAGCACAGCTCGCCATCCTGCAAAGACTTGCCTTTTATCACCTCTGCTTGGCCCGAGCCTGCCAAGGGCAGGAGACCAGAAGAGTGGGACAGCAAAGATGCTGGCTACAGACTATTCCTGTGCCCTGCAGTCAGTCAGTCAGTCACAGACACACCAGGCATATCACACACACACAACCCTCCCCAGGCTCAGCATCGTCAGTGGCACAGTGCAGGACAGACAGCCAAATGGCTCTCACAGGCTGGGTGAGCCCGAGATGGGGCTGATGCTCTCAGCCAGGGCCTCCAGAGGGGAGCAGCAGGGAGAGATGTTAATAAGGTTACAAGCCTAAGATTAAGGACAGACCAGGACCAGCTCATGCTGTGCACTGCCAGGGCCTGGCAGCTCCCTGGAAGCAAGAGCCCTCAGCTGGGAATACCTGTTCTGTACACCAGAAGCCAGACCCAGGCACGCACCTCTGCGGGCTGGCTGGCTCATGCCAAGAAAGGGGAAGGAAATGTGCAGGGAATGAATGGAGGCAGACAAGGATGCCACGACAGGCCACGCGGGGACAGCCCTCAGCCAGGCTGTCCCTTCCCTCTGGCAGCCGGCTGAGGCCATTCTTGATGGTGTCTTGTACTTACCCCGCTCCATTCCACGCCCATACTCACTTCCTCGCTACCGTCTGTGGCATTCTCGTACTTGACGCTGCCTCCCAGGCTCCGACGTCTCTCTGTGCCATCCCCCTCCTTCAGGATCTCCACCACCTTCGTCTGGTTGATCGGGTCAATGCCCTGCAAGTAGGAAAGGACAAGGAAAAACCATGCTTTGTCTGTGCCCCTTCCCTCTAGAGATCCACTGGACCATCACTGTGCTTGGTTCCTGTTCCCTCTCTTGGCCACTGCCCCATCAAAGCCAAAACTGCCCAGCACAACCAGGATGAAGCCAAACACCATCCTGCACTTAGCAGTCTCTGCCTGAACTCCCAGCTCAATGAGTCCCCACAAGGCCATAACCAACCGTGTGGAACAAGGGCTTGCTACCCCAAAGCTGACAGCTTTTTTCCACCACATTTTGAAGAGTGAAGGATTTGGCTGTACTTCAGTCCTTGTGCTAGGTGCTTACAGCTCCTGCTTTATTATTTGAGGATTGAGAGGAGTTTAAGGTGAGAGGTATTTTAAGAAATTCTAGGTCTGCCTCTGAACAAAAAAGTTAGTGTGAAGAAAACATCCCAGTAAGTGCAGGTCTCCCCAGCAGCTGACAAAGCCCAGTAACCTGCCTTAAGCCAGCTGCAGTATTTCTGCACTCAGTGAGCCATGCCTTCCCCACACATCCACACCTGGACATCTGCTCCATCCATGCATGCATGCGTGACCCCACACACCTACACACGTGTACCTCTGCACAAATGCATCCCCAACCACCAAGGCCCTCTGGTGTCATGGGAATGTAAACCAAGAACACCAGAGAGGCCCAGGAGAGTGCCTCACCACACCCCAACCAAAGGCAGTGCCACAACCTGCCACCCAAGCCCTGCAATGCCCCCCACACCAGGGAAGGTCCCTCTGGGGTTACCTGTCGCCGGGAGCGAACTGCGCACTCCTCCAAGGTCTCGGCTGCCTCCAGCTTGCCCTGGCGCCGGTACAGCGCACCCAGGTTCCTCAGAGTGGTGTTCACAGTTGGGCTGCAGTAACAGAGGGAAGGTGAGCGGGAGCCCTGGGGTCACCCCTCCAGAGTCCACAGCTGCCCACAAACCAGCTCTTACCTGCTAACCTTACAGGCCTTGTACCAGCCACCATACTCAGCATAGGGAGCGCTGTCTCTGTGCTTGCTCTACAGGGGGAGGAGAGACGAGAGCTGTTAGTGCTATACCTACTGCCCTTCTCTGGCCTGTGCTCTCCCACTGGATGCCAGGGTCAGAATCCAGGCTGCACCCCTGCACCAGCCCAACCTTTGGAAACACAATATGCAAATGCAGTGATGAAGCCCAGCAGGTTCCTGGTAGGCAACAGATTTGGGCCACAAGCAAATCTGATATCCTAGCTCCAGGAAGGATCATAATCCCACCTCCTTATCCCCTTCCATGGTACCAAAGGCAGCAGGGACAACACAGCCCATTCTCATGGCATAATGGAGGGCATGACACCCCAACCAACATGCAAAAGGAAAACAAAACTCCACAGGCATGCCAGTCGCCACAGGCACTAAATCCCTCAGCCAGGACTAGCAAAGGAATCAGCCAGCCACATCTCAGCCTTTGGCCTACAGGGTCAGGCTTGCCCCACAGCAGCTCAGCCCAGTTAGCTGTCCCCTCCCCACGCCCAGCCTTCGTGCCCCAAAGCCGGCTGGCCCTGTCCCAGCCAGCTGCAAACAGGCTGCTGGCCAGAGTAACAGCACAGGGAGCAGAGCTGGATGCTCAAGGACGAAGATCTGGACAACCCACGCTGCAGGGCAGTAGCTGCTAGCCCTGGGTCCGTGGGACTGTGGCACCAAGCAGGTGCAGGGAGCTGCTGCTCCACAGCACAAGTTCCCCTCTAGCCCAGAAGAAGCTGTCTCCATGGGGACCATTTTTCTCACTCATTTCCACAGCACTTCTCAGTTCTTTATCCCACATGCCAGAGTCCCCCTGTGCCATGGGCACATATGGTTTTCTTCACACACAGCTGGGGCAGGCACCAAGGACAGGGAAGTTCAGGACTCAATACACCTCTGAAGCTTGTGTAGAGGCAGCCCTAAAGGGTGCCTGAACTTGACAGGAAAGGTGTCAAATCCTCTGGGGCAGATAAAGCCTTGGAGGCCAGGGCTGCCAGCTGTGCCCAAGGCCCTGCTGCTGGCATGAGCTGGCCTCCCTCTGCTGCCAAGAAAGAGGGGCAAGGGACAAAAGTAGTCAAGCTCTGTCAAGAGGAATTTCATGCATTTTAACAGAAGATATGGAAACACAGCACAAGGCACATCAGCCCCAGCTCCTGGGCCAGCAGTACAAGCGGTTCTGTGACTACTGCTGCTGCCTGGACAGGAATGCCAACCCTGCTTTGCCATGGGACACAGGCACAGCTACCTTGGGGACAGGAGCCCCAGAGTCAGGGAAAGAGGCTTACCTTGCCTAAGACACACATGTAAAATGAATCTCTTACTCCAACTGTGGGCCCCTGAGCCTGCTCTCTTGCCCCAAGGCAGAGCTTGCATTATCTGGAGCACAGCTCCCTACTACAGCTATCTACATTTGACCCCTAAATTCTCCAAAGATACCATCAGAAGAGTCTCAATCTCAGAGGGCACAAGGGGAACCTGGTCTCTACTCCAACTTGGATTTCTCCAGGATGGTGCTGCAGCAAGTGCAGATTTTTTGCAGCAAAGCCTTCGCAGTACAGCAACCAGAACAGTGTAAAGCTGAGCAGTGCCTTGCACTGGGAGCCACACAGAGTGGCTCAACAGGAAGGCACAGGACACTGGTGGGAAGCACCTGCCAGTGCCCTGCTTTCAAGGCTGACAGGATGGGACTCATCACTCACTAAGTCAAGCCTGCCAGACTGCTGCCTGAACTCTGTAGGGTTGGGGCCTGCTCTGAGGGTAAAAGAAAAGGAGAGTCCCACTGCAGGTAGAGGGCTAGATCAGAACCCTTCATTCTGCTGCTTCACCCAGCTGCCAAAAAACAGATGGGGCCTTAGACTTGGCAAAAGCAAAGACACGACTCTGCTGCATTTATTGACTGCCCACAGAGCAGGGCCTGGGCTACAGGAGCAGCAGTAGCTTTGCCTTTCAGCCAAGTCCAAGGCAAGCACAGTCCGCTTCTATCCTCTTTCAGAGGCCAGTTAGGGCCTGCCCTGTGCAGAGATCTTTTTCAGACATGGCTCCATTTCCTAAGCGAGGTGACAGCAGCAGTTTCTTCTTGACCTCCATTTTTCCCTAGACAGCCTTAGAGCTGCTTCAGAAGCCAGTTATGCTCTGGGTACTGGCAGCTCTTCGGAACAGAGTGCCAAGGCCTTGCAGCACAACCCTCTGCCATCTGCCATCTTCCATCATCTGCATGCCCAAGAGGGATCAATCACTAAAGCAGAGAGAGCATGCAGCCATGGCCGAGAGGCTGAACAGCCCTGCCCAAGAAAAAAACACCCTGCTCTATGATGGGCCTTCCCTCCCTGCTGGCCCAGGGAGCAGCAGCGCTACATTCCCCCTTCTCCAGACACCTCCTGGCCTTGGCAGTTCTCCAGATTGTAGCTTCTCTCGGATGGAGGACATAACAGATAGGCCGTGATAAGAGAAGATCAAACCCCCTGGGATCAGACTCACCTTGCTCATCTCCTCTCTCTCCTCTGCATGCATCCAGATCGGCTTGTGCTCATCTGTGTGGGGAAGAATGCAAAACAGGTCCATTCACCACCCCACACTGTTGTCTGCCTCCCGTACAGCCCAGCACTCTGTCCCCAGAGCTACCACCTCATCAGAGGGAAGTGACAACACTTCCAGATCCTCCCCCTGGTCCCTTGCCCGGAGTCCCAAGAAAGGCAACCAACACTGCAAGGGCAGGACAGGGGAAAGAAAGAACAAATCCTCCCAGCGGAAGTACATGTGCCAGGTGCACAGGCAAAACTTCAGCCTGTGCCTGGGAATGATTGTGCCATTTACTATTCCCAACTCTATAAAGACTGGGTTGAGGCTTCTGAGAGAAGAAGGGGAACAGCATAACACACTAGAACGGCAGCATCTCAAGGGCTGTCCAAAGCAGGGGCCCTGCAAGGCATCCCATCCCTCGGTCTGGGCAACACCAGAACCAGACAAGTCTAGGCTGAGAGCCAGGAAACCCCTCCCCAGACCCAAGGACTTCTGCTGTACAAACCATCCACAGAGCCAAACTCCTTCACATGAGCACGGGTAAGGATCTCCTTATACAGCACCTCTGCATCTTTGTATTTGCCTTGCTTCAGGTAACAGGAAGCCTGCAACCAAAACAAAACAGCTCCAGCTCCACTGGGAAACAGATTAACTCTGCCCACATCTTGCAGCTATTGCTCTGTGTCTAAGCACCAGGCAATGCCCACTTCTCCCACAGCATCCCTCCCCAATACCACACAGCCTCTCCCCAGGGCCTCACCAGGTTGTTCTTGGTCTTGGCCACGTTGGGGTCATCGGGACCCAGGCAGCTCTCATAGATCTCCAGGGCCCGGCAGTAATAGTACTCCACCTCATCATACTTGCCCTGGTTCTGGCATAACAGGGCTAGGTTGTTCAGCTGCTTGGCCACATCAGGATGGTCTTTGCCTAGAACCTGGGTGAACAAAAGAAGAGAAGCCAAAGACTGCAGTGGACTCCTGGAGTTAGTAGACACTGAAGTCCCAGCACATGCCTATGTCAGACAAAAGCCAAGGACTGGAGAGGCAAAGAGGAGAAATTCCACCTCCTGGCAGGCCTCTCCAGGGCTGCAAACACTGGAGAGACAGGAAAGGTGCTGGCAGAATCAGCAGCTGAAGAGACTACACAGGCCCTGGATCTCCCACATGCACTGAGGTAATGGGAGAAAGCCCAAAGGGACAGATGAAAGGAGAAAGAGCATGGGAGACTCGTACCTTCTCACGGATCTCCAGGGCTCGCTTACACAGTGGCTCTGCTTCTTTGTACTTCCCTCTCTTGCCATAGAGAACAGCCAAATTGTTCAAAGTCGCTGCCACCTACAGAGACAGAAGCTTCTGCATGAAACAAAGCAAATTCCAGCGGGACCAGACAAGGGGCACAAGCAGAAGTAACAGTGACTGTCCCATTTCCTCCATGCCAGCAGTACTGCTGCTTCTCAAGAGAAGGAGGTCCAGAGACAGAAGGCTGTCCTGCCTATATTGCAGGATCCAAGAGAAGCCAACTCCTTAGAGGCCATACTGAACCAGCCAGCAGGAAGTACTGAAGCAGTAAAACTGCTGGAGCAGTGCCCCAGCAGCACCCAAAGGTGAAGAAGTGACTGAAAGAGGAGGGAGACACTCACCGCTGGGTGGTCTTTGCCTAGAGTCTTCTCACGGATGGAAAGAGCATCATTCAAGAGGTGTGCTGCTTCTTTGTATTTATTCTGATCCCTGCAGTGCAAAGTCAACCAGTTATTTGGGATTTGGACACTACAGCCCAGGGCAGAAGAACTATGAATAGTCCTCCTTCCACACAGACCCAGCCCTCACAGTCCTTTCATTTCTCCATTCCTCCCCGCTTTAGTCAGTCCCTAGTTATATCTGGGAGTTTGGCAAGCCAAATACCTCATCTAGGCCAAAACCTTTCTGAAAGGCAAACCACTGGAAGCTGGGGGAGCCCCAGGAAGTGCTGTAAAGGGAAACCAGAGATGCAGAAAGCTGTCCTGGCCCAGTCCTGCCCTTCCCACCATGCTCACCTGTACACTAGTGCTAGAATGTTGAGCATGGTAGCCACATCAGGGTGATCATGGCCTGATGTTTTCTCTAGGTCCTCCAGTGCCTGCTTGCAGAGTGGCACAGCCACCTCATAGCGTCCCTGGGAGGCGTACTGGATGACAAGGTTGTGGAGGGTGCGCAAGCGTGCGGGAATCTCATAACCTCCCTGCTGGGCAGCTGCCACGGCACTGCTGTGCTGGTGGGGCACTGTGGGCACAGAAATAAACATGGCACAGTTGGCCCAGCAGGCTTGATCAGAGACAGCAGCACCCATGCATGAGCAAACACTTACATCCAGGACCATGCTCCTCTTCCTCATTCGGGAATAGGTCATCCAGAGAGTCCTTGGTGGAGTCACCCTCCTTCTCCTCCTGAGAGGATAAGAATCACAAATACTGCTGGTTCTCAGCAGAGACAGCAGCAGCCTGGGCTGAGTCAGTTGCCAAGCTCTCAGCCCTTCTGAAGCAGCCCACCAACACACTCAATTTCTCCTGCTGTCTCTGCCACCATCTCCCCCCACAAAACAAAATCCAGAGACTCTGCCCCATGCAGGCCCCCTTCAGTTACAGGCATTGCTGTGCATGGTAGCTGGGAAGGGGCAAAATGCAGGGCCATGTTATCACACCCAGGCAGTTCTCCCAGTCCAACCTCCAGGACCCACAAAAGCAGCTGCTCAAAAGGACTGGGGCGTACCGAAGGTGAGACATCTTCATCATACTTCTTCAGCTGGTTCATGAACTCAAGGTGTTTCTTCTCCTCCTCCAGCTGAGCCACGGTCTGTTCACTACGCTGCAGCTTTTGCTGGGTGTTGGCAAGCTCATCGCGCAGCCACTGGTTCTCCTGGCACAGTCTCCGCACCTGAGCACGCAGCTTCTGCTTCTCCGACTCCACAGCGTTCAGATGGTTGGACAAGGCCATCATCACCTTGTTAAGAGTCTCAGTCAGTAACAACCACAATCACAATCCCTCCCTCACATGGATGCTAAGGGTCCCATGCTAGCCTTCTACACTTAGCCCCTTCCCATCCCCGCAGCGTATGGGAAATGGCCACATGTGCACCCTTCCTCTGTCAATCCCACGTAACACCTAGGGGATCAACCACCACTCTCACCTGAGCTTCTCCAAGCCCCAGTTCTATCATCTCCACTGACTTGCGGAGCAGGTTGGATTTCTCATGCACGAGATTGGCTTCTTCATCCTTCTTCAGGCACTTGATGGTCTCCAGCAAGCTGTGCAGGATGGAGTTGTGTTCATTCTTGAGCGCTTCCAGCCCTTGCATTACCAGCTTGGTGTTGGAAATTATCTCCTCTTGGCTCAGCTTGTCCAGTTTCTCCTCCCTTGGGTACACCATGGTGGACATAGTCCTACTGCTGCAGCCCTGCACAGAGACCAAGACAAAACCTGAGTGCCCCAGGGCTGTTTCAGAGAGCCACAACCAGACACAAGTATCACAACCTCCTTCAAGCAGTCAGAGACAGCATTTAACTGATTGCCTACTCTAAGCCCTTCTCCTTCATCTTCCCCTCTCCCTTTGGCAGCAGGCAGCTGTCAGGGCACGTGCCTCTGCTTCTGTGGCCGGGAGTGCTGGCAACCAGCGCAGGTGGCCCACGTGGATGGGAAAAAAGGCTACAACCAGTGCTGACCTCCAACACCCCCACACTCCCAGCAGGGGGAAGACTAATTTAGCTTCCATTTAAGAGCAGAGATTTGTGGTTGGCAGCTGGGGTTGCAATCTATATACCTTCTGTCCACAAACCACTGATGCAGAGAGGCTGTCAGAGCTCACCACCTCTTCTGACTGCAGAAGAAAGGGAACACAAAGTGGAGGGATGCCAGCTCAAAGCTTTCTTCTTCCTCAAAGGAAAATCTGCTGGAAGAGTGTCTCAGACAGGGAGGCATCAGTGGCATTACTGTGCCAAAATACTGCCTGACCAGAAGAGTACATCCTGAGGATTGCAGCCTCAACACAGAACTGCCATTGTGGGACTAAGGGACGCCACCAGCAGGACACACCACACCACTGCCTGACTGGGGAAGCTCACATACACCAACTGCTACGGTCACACTAACATAATCCTTGTGCAGGTGCAACTTGAAACACCAACAGCTTTTCCATCTTCATTCACCCTGCTGCCAGCCCGAGGATCCCTCTGGATGCCCTAAGGACTCCGTACTCCTTCCCTGTCCTGTTCCCCCTAGATATACAATGGGAAGGTACCCAGCTACTGCCTTTGCACAGCGACACCACGCGCTACAACCCACAACGTTAGTGTGGCTGCAAGATCCTGGCATGCAAAGTCCAGAAGCTAGGGAAACACAACAGGCCAGAGGCTGAGAGACACAAGAGGCAGGCAAGACCCCTTAGAGCAAGACCCTGGCCTCTCCGTGACTCACTCATCTAGCATAGTCCCAGCCTCTCCCTCCAGATGGGCCACCCCAGCAGCCTCCTCACATTAATCAACAGTAAAGCCACCTCCCACCTTGCTATCAGGTCACTCCAAAACCAGCCTCCTGCTATGCCCTGCTGCCAGGCAGCACCTCCTAGGCAGCACCTCCTTGCTACCTGGAGCTGGCAGAGGCCTCTGCAACCTGAGTGCCCAGGGCTATGCTGCCAGGAAGCTGGCAAACTGCCCAGAAGCTACCGAGGAGGAGGTGAGGGAATTGCTGCCAGCAGATCTGCCTTTAACCTCCTGTAGGACCCACCTCTGCAAGGTTTGAGCTCTCAGTTCACCAGCTGCCTTGTGCCTGGTTTACTGAAAGAACAGAAATACTGCCCCAGCAACAGGAACAGAGAGAGCAGAGCTCCCTTTTCTGGCAGGACTCCTCTTCTCACCTGTGCACTCTGCCCAGGGGAACCCCACAATCCAGCTGCCAGGGAGCCACTGGGGAATGGGCCCTGAGCAACTGAGAAGCCCAGCTTCCTCCTCATTCCAACACTTAGACTGAAGATGACAAACAGCACTGGGACAGTTGTTTAAAGTACACGCATCTCATTATTAAACCCACTCATCTCGTCCTCTTCAGCCTCACTCTTCCTCCAATTGTTTTATAGGCCTGAACTCTCAACTCTTCTTTGGTTTCTGTTCCAGTGATGTACATCCATCCCTCAGGAAGGGGAGCAAACCCTCGACACACAGTGGAGACCTTACTGAACCCTCAGCAGGGCAGAAACACCTCATGTCTCTTGAAGACTGGGTTTCTGTTCACACCTCTGAACAAGAACTGAGTCATCCTCCCCCAAAGTCACAATGCTGACTTCACATTCACTTTATGATCGAGCATCAGCACCAATTCTGAGTCACGCTTCACTGTATCCTTCACTTTTAGGTATCTGTCATGCTCCACATGATGCAGTTAACTCTGCACATTGGGCATCTTATACCAAAACAGTCTCATCTGGACTATGACTTACGCCAGTTTGCTTTGGAGAAGACCATATGATAACAACAGGATGAAAAACCTCATTAAGGTCAAGACAGAGGACATAGACTACTGTTTCAAAAAGAAAAATAGGTCTGTGGAGAGTTGGTTGCCACTCATATCCTATCTTCCAAACTCATTCTCCAGAAACTGGCAGGGAAGCATTCTAGTCAACAATTCCCCTGATTATTCTTTTTCCCACCTTTCTAACACATCTGGAGTATGATCAAATGCTAAAGCACTAAGGAAAGCTTTGCTTAAGGCAGACTTCTGCAGGTGAGCCCAACTCAGGAAGAAATGTGCAACAACTCCCAGCCCTAGAGAAAAGAGGTTGGCAGCCCAAAGGGTGTTACTGCTGCCTCATCTGGCCAAGCACTCTCGTGCTCTGAAATAGATCCAGACAGCTTCCCAGGAAGGCTCAGCAGGCACTTATCTCTTCCACAGAACCCAAGGTAATAACTGCTAAAGGGTCAAATGGCCCCATCGCTGGTTCCATCTTGGAAGGAAACACAGCCCCAGATTCACTTGCAAACAGGGAAACAGGCAAGTGGGAGTTCTCTGGCCCATAGGCAATGCTTATGGGCCAGAGAACATACCCAGGAACGGCCTCATACCCAACATACAAAAAACCAGAACTCTGCTCTAAAACTCACACAGCTGAGCAGTACAAGTCCCTCTGGGTACTGGGCCAGCTGTGAAATGCTGACAGTTTTCATGGCAGCATCACTTACGTCCATACAGAGATCTTGCTGCCATCTTCAAAACGTGCAATGCAAACACATTGGGAAGAGGAACATCTTACAGGATAAAAAGCCACCAGAGCTCACACCTTGCTAGGTAACAGAGTCCGACAGACAAGACCTAGATCCATAGAAAATCAAACTCATTAATTCCACTCTACACAGAACTACACAGAACAGTTTCCTCAGCTGTGAAACTGCTGTGTGAAACCACCAGCACCTCTACTACAGCAACATTCTTTCTTCAGCCCTTCCAGCAGAAAACGTTCACACATTTCAGTACTCACAATCAACTTGTTTTTTGAAACTGCAAAGACTTCAGGCTGAGAAGGAAAAATACATCAAAACATCCTGATCCATGGCATGTAAGACTCATCCTACCCTGCAACTACATCCTCAGGTCCTTCAAGGTGTACCAATAGAGGCTTTTTTCCTCTCACTGGCTGTGCAAACATCTGTAACAACTTTGGCATTTTTCCCCTAGGGTGACATCCTGGAAGCATTGCTCTGCTAGGTACCAACACGGTTCCATGTTCAACAGTGGACAGAGGATTGTCCAGACTGGACAGAGGGTGCAAAACCTAAGAACAACACACAGCTGCTCAACAAGAAAACAAACAGGAGACTGCAGAGAAGTTATTTGAATGCTGCTACCTCTTGCACAGCAAAGAAAAGCAACAAACACTGGTAGGAGCTGACTTATCCTCCCAGAGCAGGAATTTTCCCCCAAAGAGCTTAATTCTAGTTCTCCCCAGTGCTGGTGGGTCTACACTCGGTGCTCAGTCCTCCAAAGAGGAAATTCCCGCTATGGCAGCCAATGCCAAGGTCAGGCAGGCTGAGGCTGCTATATATGCACTCTTCCTACTCCTTTACATTCAGTAAGGGGCACTGAGTGTCCTTCACGCAGGCAGAAAACACTCGGCGGTTTTCTGCAGAGAGGAGGGGACACATCATGGTTTGCCTTTTGCAGGGTGGGGCTCAGACTGGAACAAGAAGAAAGAATGCTTTTCCACTGAGCTCCTTGAGAGATGGAGAGCCCTGTACCCAGTTTATCCTGCTGCGGTCCTCATGGACCTGCAGGTGTCCCAGCCCAGGTCTCCACCCGCACGTTTCCGCTCTAGTTGGCACGTCTTCCCTATTTACAGTGAGCTGCTAGAATAGCCCGGCTTTCCGACAACAGCCATCTCATCTCCCCTCTTCTGCTCCCGTTTGGAGGACAGGGAAGGAACACGCGTGCACTGAGCTTTGTGGCAGCTGCAGCAATCAGCCGGGAATCCATCAGCAAGTACATCCTGCCAGGCAAAAACCTTCCTCCTGTATTCAAGTGCATAACCGCGAAATCACTGAGCATCAGCAATTTCAGCAGCTCATTTTTCTGCCTCTCAAAACTGCTCCCACATGCGAGACCTTTAAGAGGAAAGAGCTGGAAGCTTCACTGCTTCTATCTTCAACCCACAACATCTACAAGGATGCCAGATTAAATGGGTCCAAGTAAATCTTAAAGCTTAGGTTATGATGCCTAATGCTAGGAGACTATGGGGGTGGGGGAGGAGAAGCACCAGGGAAATCAGGAGTCAACTACAGCAGAACAGAGATTTTAGGTCTACAAACAACTCAACAAATTCAGTTCACTGCCTCCCTGCATGTCCCTAGACCCATGTGAGACACAAGGTACTGTCCCAACTTGCACAAGACAATAACTGCAGTGTCCTTCAACCTGCAGATGGTCTGCCAGCACTTTCTGTAAAGAACTGAAGCACATTTTCAGCAGCAAATTCTTCCGTAGGAGAAGGTGATCTAAGGATATAAGTGATGTAAGGTAGTTGCAGAAAGACAGCTGGGTTCTAGAAAAAAGCTTCCTGGGGAAAAGAGTAAGTCTGGCCCACAGCAAGAACAAGTGGCCACATTTGGGAGATAGATAGCAATGGCAGCATTTAGAAATGGAAACACAGAGTTTTGTCTTGCTCCACCATAATTATCCCAGTCTCCTCCTGTGAGACATGCTTTTGCTACCTGGAGAAATAACAAGGTTATACATTTGGGAAGCAAAACTACTTGATAAAAGCAGGGAGGCTTTTTTGTTTTGTTTGTTTGCTTTTCTTTGGACCCCTGCCAGCTCATTAGTGTTGAACAACAAAGGGTCTCAGGAATGACTGGTTGACCTCCAATGAAGCTAGAAGTGAGACCGCAAATAAGACAGTGAGTCTTCACTCCTAATGGACGCTGCAACAAAACCTACACCTAATACTCCGGATGCTGAAAAATAAAATAAAAGCAGTAAAAAGCAAACAGAGTGACAAAGTTGCAGCCATCACAGAGGCTGTGTCATGAGCACAAATTTTCTTATTTTGATACCACAGTGACAGAACGCAAATAGATTGTAGGAGATCACAGTCAGCTGTGCAGGGCCTCTGAGGCTTCCACTGCACAGCCAGGACACACTGACACTGCCAGGAACACCTGCACACTGACACATCACTGCTAGAAGAGCCACTGTGCTCAGGGTCACCACCCCAGGCCACCTGGAGCAGAACCACAGAAAAGGGACAAATCAGTGCTGCTGAGCTCCACATCCAAGTTGCTATTTCCAGAGCTGCTCTAATAGGGGCAAAACAAGAAATGCTGAGGTTCATGTGAGGCACAGAGCAGGAATGGTGCTCTGTGGTACTTGTTACCATTGCCAGAAATGCCTGCATGCTCCCTTAGAGCCACTAAGAACACGCAAAGAGGATATCAGGCAGGAGTCAGCATCCTGGGAGTTCATACCCAACATATCCCTGAGCTGCAATTGTAAAGTCAAAAGACGTCACTCAAACTCTAATGTCCATGACATTCTCTGCCACCAGTTGTCTCAATAAGTTTCTACACCTATTGCCAAAAAAGGGGACACCTAGAGTCCCATCTTCTGCCCAAAGTTCTTTCCCAGCCTCCAGCCCAGACTTTTCTTGCACTGCAGACAGCCTAGAGAGTTAAACCAACACACAGATGACTATACTGTAGAGTACTATAGAGGCACTGTTGCGCTGTAACTTTCCCCTCAATAAGAGTCTGGCTTGAGTATTACTTGAAGAGTATTAATTGGAACAAATGCTTAGAGGTCTTTGGTCTATTCCCTCACTCAAAGCAGGTATCTGATCAGGTATCTGTGTCTAGTTAAAGGACCATCTCCCAAAACAGAGATCCCACAAACTCTTCAGACACCTGTACCATGACTTAACCGTCCTTTTGTGGGAGAAAAAAAAAGATAAAGAAAAAAAATTATTCTTCTGAATTCCTTAAGATAAACTCAATGCGTTTGCCTTTAGTGAACACCTCTTCAGGACAAAAGGGGCAAGGCACCACAGCGCCAGAAAATGATCCAAGGCTCAGAGAAAGGGAATGCAGTGCCTGCTTCCTTCCAGCAGGGTCCCGCACGGACAGTCCCTCTGTCCCAAAGCAATCCACCTGCCACAACACAGCATGCAGTGAAGGCGAGAAGTCGTTTCACTCACATTCTCCTATGCCCCAAAACCAGGACTCTCCTTGGCATCCAGGCACCTCCTCACACGGCTTTGAAGCCAGTCTCCAAGCCCAGAAAGACTACACCCAACCAGTTTCCCCAATCCTGAGAGTCATGTATAACACAGTACAAGCCGACTGGGCTGTTGATGTGCCTTGATCCCTGTCCAGGGAATAGGGAGGGCTGTCCAGGAATCAAGGCCAGGATCCCTTCTTTCAGCAGCTGACACATGCCAGCTCTAGCTGACTGCGAAGCTCTGGGTTTTTTTTTCTAGATACTGGAAGGCTCGTGTTGGGAATGTCTGTGCTAACCAGCAGGCTGCAAGAGGCCATGGGGACGAGGACTAAGGAACTAGATTTGCAGCTCAAGTGGAAGCGCTTTACCGCAAGGAGACTGGAGCTGAAGGGAAAGAGCATGAAGAGAGCCTCCTAACACTCCTCTCTGTCCCAGAGGCTTCAGCTCCCTACCACCCACAATCTCTAATAAAACACATGACGTCACATACCCTTCCTGAAACCCAGGGCAAGGTGGTGATAAGGTGGCTTTACAAGGACTTGGCTACAGTGACTCATGTTCAAACCACTACAGAAAGAACAGGGGAGCTTCCCATACCTCTCCCACCCTCCAGCCCACAGCTGGAAATGGACAAGACAAAAGGTACCGGTGCTTGTTCTGATTGACCAGAGCAAGAAATTCCTGTACTATTAAAGCATGATCCAATTCCAATATGGATATATACTCTGAGGAAGACAGAGCAGGTAGTCTGGTTGGCTTTGTATCAGATCATTCATTCCTTTCAAGACCAGAAAGGTCTCAGTCCATTCATTACTACCAAAGAATACAGACATTGGAAGCAACAAGGGTTAAACAAAATCTCAACAAAACAACCAACAACAGCAAAACCAACCAAACAAAACAAATAGCACAGATTTCTGCCATTAGCAGAAAACCATTTTGCTCCGATTGTACATCATATTGTTTACAACCCCAGCTGGCTGGGAAAACCTGCACCTTCCAGCAGGCCATTGGAATGAGAACAGCAGTCATCACCACTCCCACCAGCAAGCTTATGCTGGCACCTCCAGATCAGCTGATAAGACCTTGTTTTTAAACTTGTTCATGTCTGCAGCAGCTCACCAAATCCATTCTGCATCTGCTGTGCCTGGGACTACAGCGAAACACCATTAAAACATGTTTCCAGGCTAGTGGAGACAAGAGCTAAGCAGCTGGAACAGAGCCAGGGCAAGCATCTCTTCCCAGCTTCAAAATCTGATTGGGAGTCTTGCACTATAAAAAACAGAGCGAGAGCCATTACTTTGCCCTGACAGCATGAAGCAGTCTTAAAGCAGGCAGAGTAATTCCCAGGAGCCAGTGCCTTTGCAGGCATCTGTCTAATGTGAGGGCTATGCACTGGATGTGCCTGAGCAGTACGGGAGATAACCAGGATGCAGATGGGACCAGCAGGAGCTCTGGAGCCACTCCCTGTGCCCTGAAGGGCTCTGGTGTGCCCACACTCCCTCCGTGGTGCACCTGGGGCACCCACAAAGACCAGCTGACTGCAGGCTGCAAGACTGCGCTACCATTTCCAGAAGCAAACAGGTTTTGTAAACCACAGCAAGGCAGGCAAAGTCCCAGGGACAAACCTCTACCTGCATAACAAGCAAAGGATCTGTTTTAACTCTGGCTCCCCTGTCTGGCTAGAGGTCTTCGAGGAGCTCTGTGGCTCCTTCCTAGGAAATAAAGCATTTATCCAGCAACTCTGTCAAGGTCAGAATCTTGCCACGTGTCCTTTGTGCCCCAAGAGCCATTTTGGTATTTGAGGTTAACGTTGTTGTTTCAACCTGGACATTCCTCCAAAACAGCAGATGAGAGAACACATGCTTCCTGCTCCTTCTGCCAATTACAGCAAAGCACAGCCATGTTTATTTACCCTGTGTCTGAGCTGGCCAGATCTTTGACCTGATGTGTGCTGAACATCACCCTCTTTCCCCACAAGCACAGGCAGGAGCTGGTGTTTTCCACATCTCCAAGGTGGCATGGCAGAGCAGAGACCAAGGGCACTAGAGGAGACCCGAGCGTGGAACTGCAGCAGAGTGCCAGATGCCAGCTATGCAAGACGCAGGGAAGCCTGCTGTTTCTGGTAATGTGCTGCTGCCTCCCACCATTGTGCAGATTTCTCCCGGCTGCCTGGCCAGAGCATTCTACCGCAACACCATCCCCCAGCTCTTCTTCAGACACCTCCTCCCAGGCGCATCCTCTCCTTCACAGAAGCTTACCAGCGATTCCCCCAGCCCACCACCTTTGGTAGGGTGCACCTCCACTTCGGAACAGCTTAGGAAGCTGTTAATTAATGGAAGGAGGGTTTCGGGCGAAACAAGGCTCTTTCAGAGCCACTGCTGTATGACCTGCCTCCGTCATCGTTTCTCCGGCTTTGTCTGGCGGCAGGAGGCACGCCCGCTGCGTATCCTTGAAACAAACAAGCCAGAGAAACCCCTTCACCCCTCAGAACCGCCACCGAGAAATTCTGCGCCCACCTGGCTAAGTGAAAGCTTCACAAGGAAAAAAAAGTTTTCATCAGCTCTGCCCTAAACTGCGCATCAAAGCGGTCCTTTGTTCCAGGATGGCCGGGCACCCTGCCCGTCTCAGTCACCGGATGGGAACGTCCCCCGCCCCACGCCGCAGAGGAGCGGTACCTGGCTGCCTGCAGCGGCTTGTCCAGCGCCGGTGCTCGCGGAGGCGGCGGAGGAGCGGCGGCCGCGGCGCTGCGCGGCTCCGTCTGCCGCGCTGCCCTGGGAGCGAGCGGCGGCGCAGGCACCCGGCGCTCGGCAGCCAACCACACTGCGGCAGGGGGAGGGGAGGGATGCGGACAGGCTCCGGGAACAGGACGGTCGGACGCTCTCCTGGGAGCGCAGAAAGCGCCACGCACGCCAAGCTCACAGCTCCCTCCTCAGGGATCCACGGGAGCGCCCAGGAGCAAGGCCGAGCCCCCGCGGTGCCGCCAAATGCTGCCCAAGGAGCATTGGCCACCATCGGGCTCCTGCTCAGCCCGCCAAAGCCCTGCTCCATCCCACCCTCCATCCTGTGGCGGAAGGTTTTACATCCTGTTTGGTACCACCCTCGCCTGTGTCCCCACTGCTGACCCCATCCCAGCCCCTAAAGCCAAGCTGGTGTAGCTGCAGAGAGCCCTCCAGCTGCGTGGTTGCTATTGCTGTGCCCACAGCAATGGCCAGATACGGGAGATCTGGGAAGACTGGAGCCCTGTGTGTCCACACTGTGCAGTGTGGGGCTGGGTCGGGCACCGCTGGGAAGCATTTGTTCAGTCTCTGGCTGCTCTGCTCAGAGAGGAGACAACGACACAGGAGTTTGGATTGGTGCTACAGCCATCCCACCCACGGTAACACACAACTGTCATGGTGCTCCCTACGATGTCCCCAGCTACCTGCATCTGCCTGAACCAGTGTGCACTGGTGTTCTTGTCCCTCCCCACAGGTTCCCCAGAAGGGGAAGGGCTTCAGGTGTCCCAGGAGGAACAGCCCAGCCATGTTGACACGCAGATTCTCTCTTGCCTCATCTCACAACACATATTTCTTTGCTACAGCACCTTGCTGTCCTTCGTTCCCTACTTCCGGAGGGCAAACCCGGCTGGCTGTGGGGTACATACAGCTATGGCACGGTTTCATGTCACATAAGTTACATAGGAGGAGTGCAAACATACATTATTTGTGTTACAGTAAAAGCCATTCCTGGCAATGAAGATACAGTCTAATTACAGAGCAGTGAATCCCGCAGTCTGTGCCCACAGCACCCTGGAAACAGCCATGGCCGGGACTTCGGGCTGACCCACGGTTGCCATACACACACTCCGCTCCTCCCTCGGGGGCTCCCGGCCTCCGCCGGCCGTCCCTGCGTGGCAGTCGGCCCTGCCCGCGGGGAGGCCAGGAGCACCGAGCCTGCGTACCGGGAGCTTCCCGAGCAGAGCGGGCACCAGCAGGGCTCCCGAGTCAGCGGCTCCTCCGGGGCTGGAGGAGGCTGATCCCGCAGGGCGCGTCTCGCCGGCTCCAAAGTCCGCAGAGCCGGCAGCGCCCTTAGCGCCGACCCGCAGCGTTACCGCGGCCCGCCGAATCCGGGCACGGCGGGCACGGCCCGAACGCTGCCCTCGCCCCCGCTCGTTCCGCTGCCCCGCCGGCCAGGGCGCGCTGCCACGGTCCCCGAGCCACGCCAGCCCCAGCCCCACTCCAGGGCCCTTCCCAGCTCCCCGCGAGGGTCCCACCGCACCCCGCGGCCGGCGGGGGAACGTCGCCCCGGGAAGGCCGCCCCCGCTCCAGCCTGCGCCGCCGGGCTCTGTGTGCCCTCCCCCCGCCAGAGCCGCCGAGAGGAGCGACCGAGCCCCCGTAACCCTGCCCGTCCAACCTGCTCGGTGCGAGACCTCGATGGCGGTCCCGGTCGCTGTCCCGGTCCCGGCGGGGGCGGGGCGAGACCCGCGGCAGGCACCACCCGCCCTCTCAGCGGCGCAGCCCCTTTAAGTCCAAGATGGCCGCCGCCTCCGCCCCACGGGCGGGCGCGCGCCACCTGCCGGCGGCCCCGGCTCAGG
>VZRV01008530.1:91571-243606 GCA_013398115.1 Falcunculus frontatus | reverse complement strand
TATATATATATATATATATGTATATACACACACACATCATAATACTCGCTCAACTACGATGGCCGTGTAGCCAATGAATCACGGACGTCTTGGATCTGAAAGTTAGCTAGCACAGTTGACAATATGTTGTATTTTGCTGTTTGAAACTCCAACAACATCCGAAAAAGCTCAGTTTAATCCAAGTTAATTATCACATTTTTAATGGCCTGTTCTTATAACTCATGAATTCTAAGCTTAAAATAATGCACATGGATTAAAGTAAAATCCAGGTGATGTGTTCAGAAGAGCAGTGTTTGATCAACATAAACAGGCTAATGTCTGGAGAATGAATGATCAGAAGTGGATGAGAAGAATTACGGAAAACCGGTGATGGCAGTTTTGTTATTTGTGACTTTTTAGTAATTTCTACCAAAATAATTCAAAGAATGCTCAGAGGAAAGCAATGGAAAGCCTTGTCAGCTTCAAAGATAGTGTCCCCACCACCAGAAAATAGGCTGAGGAAGTCAAAGGATACAGGCAGAGGATGAACCCTGATCCTGTCCTGTTGCAAATGGGTCCTTTCCCAGCAAGTTTTGCAAAATCTGTGAGCAGGGAGAGAGTAAACAGGAAACAATACCCTAATGTTTGGGTACTGGAGCTCTCCACCTAAATTTTATACTTCTATTTTTGAAATATAGTTCACAGCCCTGAGGTAAGGGGCCAAGTCCTTTCTGTTTCCAGCAAGGTGCCCCAGTCAGAAGGCAAAGGGCTGCATTTCATCAGAGACCAGGCTTCACCTGTGCTCACAGACTGAGAACATTGGAAATGCCACTCCTGCACCTCGAAACTCAAGCACTGCACTTAATCAGGGACAAGGCAACAGCTTTCCAGGGCTGTGGCTGGTCTGGGAGTGCACAACTGGGGGCACTGAGAAGATGCTCAGGTCAAACAGGGAAGGATGGAGCAAATTGAGCTGTGTTCAGGAGGAGAAACAAGGAACATACTGCTTAGTTTTGCATTTTGGATGTAAGTGGAGGTCAGTTTTAGAAAACCAGGTGTATTTGTATACCTAGATATACCCAGGCATATTTCCAAACTCCTCCCACAGAGCAGTATTTGCAGTTGTGCTACTCTGTCACCAGCTCAGGGCTGCTGTTTGAACTGCTTTATCAAATGCCGTATTTCAAACACACCAGCTATTATGAAGTTCCCTCCCTCCCCTTTCAGCCCGGTTAATATTTTACTTCTAGCTCCCCAGAAGAATCACTGAAGAGCAATACTTGCAAATTAAACAAACGCTCTGTCATTTTTGCTAATGTCTTTGTCAGTTATTTAGCTAGAGGTCCTACCTAACCCTAGGGTAGAAGTGAAGGTGGGTCCCCAGACCACAGATAATACAGTGGCTCTTGCAAGGACAGACACCGAGCACAGCAAGTCCCCCAAAGGCTGAGCTGTGCAACCCCCTGGAAAGTTCCTGGGGTGTGGCTGTGCTCTGCTTTCCCAGGGGGCATTTGCTTTCAGATTAAGACTAAGAGCCTGGAAGAACAGGCTCCCCAGGGCAGTGGTCATATCACCAAGCCTGACAGAGCTCAAGGAGCATTTGGACAATAGTCTCAGGCACAGGATGGGATTCTTGGGGCTGCTCTGTGCCGAGTCAGGAGCTGGACTTCAAAGATCCTTGTGGGTCCCTTCCAACTAAGGATATTCTGTGATTCTATGATTCTGTGATCATGCTTTTCTTTGTCAGAGACCACCATGACAGGCTTTATCTGGTGAAAATGCTGTCTTTCTTGATTGAGAGAAATGTATTCTTTATTATCATTCATCAGGGGATTTATAGTACCAGTGGAGTTGTGTCACCTTGCACATTAACTCACGACCTGCTGGTTCTGGTAAATCACAGCTTTCTGCAGCAGCAGCAGCAGACTGCTCTCCAGTACACATTATTCTTTACACTACTCTTAAGATACATTGTAATTTAAGAAAGGGCATGAAAATTAGACATTTAATTTAAATGTAATTTTATATTTAATATTGAAAATAACAAGATACGAGTTAAGACATTGCTTCTAAAGTTGGTTTCTCTATTCTGACCAGCATCAACAGTGTAAAAACTTGGCAGCAGTTGAATTCAAACAACTGCACCACTTGTGATAATCGATAGTGTTATTTCAAAACCAGAAAGTACCTAGAAAATACAACTGACTCTTCAGCAGTTTTTTTCTGCTGCATCATTTCCACTGCAATTGGCAAATAACAAAAAAACCCAAGCAGGCTGTTCATGTCCTGACAGAATTAAGTTTTCCTTTGTCTTGTGCAACCGAGAACCTTTAAACCCATACTGCAATGTACATTTGAGAAGTTTCTAGAAATTTTTAAGTGGTTATCAAAAGTATTTATCACTTTATGCAACAGCAAGTATTGGTATCAATGACAGCCAGCTTTATATTAATAGAAACATGTGAAGCTTAGTCATCATGTCCTTAGAAATACAACTGTTGGCAACATGAAAACAGTTAAAAGTTTCTTGTTGGTAGAAGAACAGCTACTAATCCAAACCAGCATGCCTGTGATGACACATGACCTCTTCTCAGTCAAACATGCAATGGACAATGAGAGACAGAATGGGCAGAACCTCAAACTGTGTTTTATCTATATATCACTTTACATTTCAGCTAATGTCTTAGTCTTAGCAGAAGAGGGACTCAGCCCACACTATATTCCATTTTACTCTCCCTTTGGTGAATTTAACTCACAACCCTAGAGCTCTATAATTTTGCATAAACATTATTTACATAGGCTATAGGTGCCAGTCCCAAAGCCTACATTCCCAGCTGCAGTGGCAGTTCATTTCCATTCCCAAATGCTTCTGTTTTATTTGTTATTTAACTTCAGAAACACTGTTGAAAATGCCCCTGTATTGTTCACCCTTATCCGCACCTCACGATCTATTAATAAGGCAGGAGTCACTACTGTTTATTTACATGCAATTTCTGCATGTATTTATTAAATTCATGTTCAGAGAAAAACGTCTCATTCTGATTCATCTAAGGTGTGAGGGAGCACTCAGAGCTGAAGGCTTGTGTCTTACCAGGTCCAAACCTTACTGTGCTCTGCTGTGGCTGCAAGCAGAGATGTAAACAAGTTGACCCTAGCTTGCAAATCTCCACCTGAACTCCAGAATCCCAAATTTTCCAAGTCATTCTGAGGTGGAGGGACATGAGAAGTAGGTGATATGCACAGGTACAACACACTATGGAGAACATCGTTGCCCCTGGGCATTTTGAGAGGTTAGTCAGCAGCAGACTGCTCTGCCAAGCACTTCCTCTGGAAGCCCCAAGAGTAGCAGTGTGCTTGGCATAAGCAGGTAGAGAAGATTGCTTGGCAGGTCCTATAAATGGTCACATCCTTTTAGAAAGGCTGTAAGGGTCTTGCCCTCCTGGGGAGTACACCCACCCACAGACAACAGTCTTACACAAAGCCTTACTACAACCAGCTATGTAGTTAGACAGTCCTTGAGTCAATACAGCTGGGATTTGCTAGATAGGTAAGAAGAGGAGGATTTTGTACTGGAGAAAAGAATCACAGTGGCACAGGAAATAATATGAGAAAATTAATCTCCTAAGCAAAACAACAGTCGGGAAACACCTTACAGGAAATTCAAGTTTGTAGGTCTCTTTATCAGGAAGTAAGTCTGTGGGCAAAGAAGGACACACAAAAAATGGGTTCTCTCCCAGCCTTTTGGTAGTGTGGCAGCCCTTCACTTCCTCTGCCTTCCCTCCTCTTCCTCAACCTTTCAAATACTTGCTGAGAGGTAAAGCAGCCAACGCATAACTAAGCCAGTCTCTCCTGGGGACTGAAAACCCCGTGTGAGCTCTGAAAACAAGAGATAGGGGCCAATTTCAGGAAAGATACAAAATTTGCAAAGAAACTATCACCAACGTACTCACAGGCTGTTTTTCACCACTGCACTCAGGCCTAACATATGTTTGTCCATTTTAGATTTCAAACCAGTCCCAAGGCATACTGTAACAGTAGGCTGCTGCACAATCCCGGGTGTATTAAAAAAGCCTTCACTTTTTGAGGTGTTTTTTTGCAGACTGTTTTGAAAAGGTCCCAGGCTATGTAAGCTCTGGCTGGAGCAGCAACAAGGTTCCAGCAACGCTCAAGACCTGCACTGTCATTAAGTGCAGCATTTACAGGTCTGTCTGAAAAAAAGCAACCCTCAAAATTGTTTTAATCATGCAAGAACAGGACCAGAGATTTTTGCTGAGTAAATATGTCTTTCACTAGGCATCTTGGCCTATTTCGGCCTTCCTTTAGTACTTCATCACCGTTAAGCAAAAGCTGAGGGAGGATCTTATCAGGTAAAATACCAAAAGGGATGGTATAAAGATGATGCACATGGGTTCTTCTCAGTGGCATCCAGTGACAGGCAATTGGCACAAACTGGAACACAGGAGGCTCCATCTGAACATCAGGGAATCCCTTTTCACTATAAGGGTGACCAAGCACTGGCACAGGTTGCCCAGAGGGGCTGTGGAGTCTCCATCCCTGGAGATATCAAAAAGTGTCTAGGCATGGTCCTGTGTGGCCCGGCTTGAGCAGCGGGTTTGGACCAGATGTACCTTACAGCCTCAGCCACACTGTGATTCTGTGAAGGGAAAGGGGAAGAGAAATGGTGTGTTCCTGAGATAAGCTTTGACAGTGGTTTCAAGAAGCTCCTACTTGCACTGTGAGAAACCCAACTCCAAAGGGTTTCCAAAAAAAAGGCTGTGAGTCTCCTCTGGTCCTGGTAGAACCAGACTCCAAAGGTGTGGATCCTGAGCTGTACAAAAGAGGAAGAGGAAAATTCCAAACAGCAGGAAATTCACTGATTGTTGCGTGCTAAGCTACACCTCATAAGACAAAAACTAGCTAAGAACCAAGTTATCAGGAAATGACACCGTATAATCAGTTCCATCAGTTCTATAACAAGTTCCAGTTTTGCAAGTGCACTTTCCAATCGTCAATTTGCTGTTTTCAGCAACTTTCATCCTCTGACAAGCACCAACCACTAGTTTGTGCATCATCCAATGATCTGGTTTTGAGAAGCTATCAGAGCCAGTACAGGGAATTGCAGGTTTATGTCTCTCTCTCTCTTTTTTTTTCTCTTTTTTTTTTTTAATTTTTAATTTGCGTGTTGATGGCAATATCTCCTTCTGTGTCTGATTTGCACTAGGTTACTTTTTGCTGTGTGTAGCAGTTTTGGTGACTTTCACAGAACTAACCTGGAGAGAAAATCAAAAGTAGAGTTAAAATTGGCCTCATCTTCCCTTCAGTAGAGTTGTGCCCTTAAACCATGACTCATCATGACTTGCAGTCACACCCAGGCCCATGATGAGCTGACTGGCCGGTCTTGAGAACAGAAGGCAATCCGGATATACACAGCCAATGGGTGAAGGTTGGCTCCCTCCTCTTACTGGATCACTGCAGTGACAAACAAACCAGCAATCACCCTGGTTTCTCAACTGAGGTTCCAACTGGGTA
Source organism: Falcunculus frontatus (assembly GCA_013398115.1). Classification (NCBI taxonomy): domain Eukaryota; kingdom Metazoa; phylum Chordata; class Aves; order Passeriformes; genus Falcunculus; species Falcunculus frontatus. Next base: position 238,098 of record VZRV01008530.1, on the reverse strand, counting down.
ATGAGTCCCAGAAACCGAACAGCCTCTGTTGTGGGGCATTTTAATGTGCAGCTCTAGACAGAAGTAGATACTGAATCAATTTTTCCTCTGTTATGACAAATGGGGAAATGTACAACCTCAGAAAAATAAACCCCCTTTTCTGAAAGCTGTAACAGGAGAGTGACTATGTCAAACAGTCAAACTATTTTCCCGGCAAGTCATTGTGTGATCAATGCATGAATAACAGGTTACAGTAAGAACCTTATGCTGTGAAATTAAAACTTAGCCAAATGTTTGAATGCGTGGTACTCTCCTACCTTTGGCAGGCTTTCCAGCCTTAGTCAGGTCTTCAGTACATCATTCACTTTTGCAATCATTCTGTGTAGTGAAAGCAAGGTGGGTGATCATAAAGAAGAATTTATTTAAGCAAAAGAGTAGCTTCCTAAGGTACTTTAAAGAATTTTGTTATATTATCCTGCAAAAGATATGTTACTTTATGCCGCTGTCAGACACCTCCAAAAGCAAATGCAATTTCATTGTTGTCTATTCTGGTCCTGATATACTCACAGTAGCCTTCAGACAGCCAAAGTATAAGTCCTTCAGAAGCTTTCTACCAATAAATGTTAAAACTAATCTTTCTTCAGGCATTAGACTCAAAAAGCAAATGTGCTTTATTTAGATATTTTATTTCAGAGTTCTTGAACTGTTTCAGTCCAATTCCAGAAAACCTAACCTTTTGAGTCATTTAACCAGTGTTTTTGTTGTTCATCTGTCTGTCTTGGTTGCGTCTGACCTCTGGGATGATTCCAATAGAAAAAACATTCAGTTTTTCTTTCTTTCCTTTCTTCACTATGACTCAACATCCTTCTCCTCTCAGGGGTATGACTACAGTTCATAGGGAATAGGTCCAAAGTTTCAACATTTCAAGTGTCTCACTCACAAATACTTTTGTCATTTAAGAAATCTCAGGGTACCTATTTTCACACATATACTGAACATTCCCTGGGTTATAATCTGGGGTGGGGAGGGCTAGCATTTTTCTAGACGAGCAACAAACCAGTACTCCAGATAGCCCTGGTAGTGAAGCACTAAGGAATAGACTTCTGGGTTAAAGCAGTTCAGAGTGAAAGCAAAAACCAGGTATGTGTGGGAATATTGCACTACCAGCAATTAGTTCTCCTAAACTAAGCATATGCAGAGGGGTAATCCCAAATTGCTACTTTAGGAGACTTTCAATAGACTGTATTATAAATCAAAGAGAACAGATGGGTTCTTCCCACCCTAGTAGTTTGTTTTGTGAAGAGATGACTCTTTTCCTCAGCATGACCCCTTCATGGAGGGAGGGCACACGGAAACGGCGGGGTTTGTTATGCATTTGTGGTCCTGTGAATGCACATCTTCAGTCCCCTGAACATCAGGTATTTCACCAGGTCTCCCTCCATCTTTCCAAACCCCTGGCGTTTCCATCAGTCCATGTGTGGATCTGCATCTGGCTGGAAACTAAGAGCCTGCTGGTTTCAGGCTTAGCAGTTTTTTGCTGCAGGGAACTAATTGACCCAAAGCCCTCCCAGGTGCAATCCCACAGCATTACTCAAGGCTGGAAACACTCATTGAGCCCTGTATGACATACTCCGGTTTTCCCACACATACTTGGTTTTCCCCACAGGTTTCAAGAGAGCCACTGTGTGAAAATGCCTGGTCTGGACAGCCTGGCTGCAGTAATTTCACTTCATCTCCTGAACACCTCTGGTCTTTTCCCAGATCAATCAGCTCAGGCATTGCTGTCTGACAACATTACAACCATTGATAGTTTACTCCAAGTTTCCAGGAAGGAAAATCCATTTTTCATTAATAAATAGTTTTCCTCTTTTAAGTTAAGTACCCTTATGGGGCTTTTTTAGCTATTCTGCTGCAATTCTCATTCTTTGGTCTTTTCATACACCTTCCCCAGCCTATCTAAGCAGACCTCTTATTTTCCACAGCTAGACACTTTTAAATTTGTTTCCCACCTTTTTGCCATTGTTTACACATGGTTTATATCCCTTCTCACAGAATCAAAAATAATTCTCATTCTAATCAAGAAAAAAGTCCCTTTTTTCCCCATTGAAATGTAACTGCTTAATTTAAGGTTGATGGGTTTAAAAACAATATCTGGGGGGAAAAAAAAAAGGAAACAAAACAGATTTAACTGAGACACCAGTTTTCATTTTAAGAAGATTTCATGTGAATCTGGACCAAATTAGCTGTAGGTTTAAGAGAATCACATTTACAATTCCATTTTAAAAGACAGTTTACTAGAATAGGATTTACTCCTAGATAGAAAGCATTTTTTTCTCATTTTTCGTAAAGAGGGAATGTAAAAATATTTTCCTATGATTAACACCATGCTTTCCCAGGACGAGCAAAAGACTTTTGTAAGCCAGAAACCACAAAAAATAAGCATGTGTGTTCCCAAGGATTAGAACAGTATCACACACATACAGCAGAAGACGGTATGGAAATAAATTCTGAAATAATGTATTCAAAGGCTTCAAAAACCATTTTAAAATAAGAGTCAGTTTTTCAGCTCATACATATTGACATAGCCCTGAGGTTTCAGTCACTTAAATACATGCCACAGTAGCTCCTTGATAGCTCAATTTACAGTTAGGAAATGTTATCTAAATGTAGATTAGAAAACAGCTTTTGTGTTTGCAAGTTCACAGGAGGGAGTGGTTTGGCTTTCGTTTACTGGAATGTAAAATGGACTAATCTTCTATATGATGCCCACAGAAGTCATATTTGATGCAGCCATGTGTGCGACAGGGTCCTCAGACTCTGCCCTGTGAAACTAGAAGATGGGCCCTCAGCATCAATTTTTCCTAATGACTCCCCAGCACTTTTTCTGTGAAGGATTCTGATCGCAGCATCCTGCAGAACTATGTGGCCATGGGTTTAATCTGGGAGTTGTGTCTCTAGCCTAACCCCGTCACACACATTCCCACCACAAAAGCCTAGGACAGGCATCTCCAAAAGGAGTTCCATCACATCTGTCTCAGACACCAGCCACAGAAAGGGAACAATTACCCCACGGAGGTGCCTATCTGGTTCCATCAGCGACACAGGACCCTAGATGAGTAGCTTAGACTAGACAGCTAAATTTTAGATGGCTAAAGATAGGTGAGATGAATCTCACCTTTAGCCTTGGGATATGTCACAATTTACCTCTAGAGAATTTATTAGTCAAGTTCCTACGGTAGGAAACCAGCTTCAGCACAGAAAGCATAAAAAGAGGGGACAAGGGCAGAAGAGAACACACTCGATATTAAAGATGGCCTAAATATTCCATAGTATCGGCTGTGCCCTGTAGTCCACACAACTAACCTGCAGATCAGAGCGCTTTCATCTCTCTGGGCCAGTATCGATCCACAGAGCAGCCAGAGCTCAGTAAATTGAGTTACAAACTGGTGGTAGCTGAGGCTCGTGCTTTCAGTGTGCCAGAAGCAGTAAACAGCACAGAGACAGCTACAGCCAGGCTTCATAAGGAATTCACAACATTTGATAGAATGAGACTTAGAGTCCCATTAATGCCACCAATGTATCAGAAAAATAAATCTATTTCCAAAAAAATGGACATCTTCCCTTGCTTTCTTCTGATGATATTGTTATTATTTATCACGTACATTTACTTTGTGAGCATTTATCATCTAAGTTTTTATATTGTTTTAAATGCTTAAAACAATTATTATTCATCTGCAGGAAGCTGTATGTCCTTGATTTTCAGCTTAGATTCCCAGATCTCCTTTTCATGGGTTTTACTTCTCCTTTTTAGGAAAAAGTTGACTATTTTTTTAATTTTTCCTCTTCTAGTTGTGTCTAATTTCAATGCAGAAAGTACTTATGCAGTTCTTCAGTCTGACTATGAGTGAGAACCAAGCTATTACACTGTAATTTCACTCCCTATTGTGTGGGAAGTAAGAATTGCATCATCCCTAAGATCCAGAACAGGAGATGAAGATCCCTTCTTGGTGGGTGCGGTCCAAGATTTCGTAGTCAATCTTTCAGCCAAAGTAAGAGCTCCTTTTGTTTTGTTTCTTGCCTCTTCTGTTTCCCTCTCTTCCCCACAAAAATCTTTATGGGAGACCAAAAAAACCTGAAAACCCCCAACTTTCAATCTAGTAGTAGGTGTTTTCAATATTATGCTTAAACATTGTGAACATCTCAGACTTCTGTGACTCAATTTTTATCATCTAAACAGTTGTCTTTAAGCTCCCCTCTTCACATGTGAGTACTAGGGGATTAGGAATTCTCAACATATGTGAGAGCATGACAACTACAAGCCATAGAAAACATAAAAAGCAGGCATAAAACTTAGATTCAGACTACCTTAAGTACTGTTACTATCCAAACCTCAAGCCAAATGCTACTTTTTGGATATCATTATCTAATAGCTGTTCTTAAATTTAAATTCCAACAAATTGCTTATGTTATTTTGTAATGCAACTCTTTGTACTGGCGAATATGTTGACCAACTAATAACACAAAATAATTAAATTCTGCCTTCTTAACAAGGCCATTAGCAAACAGATATTGAAGGAAAATCTGTATTAGCCTCTATCAAAACTGAAAGCCTACTGTAAAAATTATGTGACTCTTAAATACAGCGTAAAACAGTCTGTCACTCTGTGAGGCATAAAACAAATCATTCAAAGGCACACTAAATTGTTAAACTAAGTTAAAATATCTTAACAATGAAATTCCCATCAGCACTCTTGGCAGTCCATCGTTTGGTGTCATTAACGTTTTATTCAGGAGCTTCTGGAGGAAGCTGCCTTCACTGGTGCCCTTGGATAAACGGGTACGTGGAATCTGGGAGGGAGGGAGAGAAGGGAGAAAGAGAGGGAAGGAAGAGTGGGATAGGAGAGAGGGACGGAAGCGAAAGGAGAGAGAGAATGAGAGGAAAGGAAGAGAAGGAACGGAGAGAGGAAAGGAGAGAGGGAAGAAGGGAAGAAACCATGAAGGGAAGGGAAGGGCACGGCGCGGGCGGGCGCCAGGGCCCGGCGCTCCGCCGGNCGGGGGGCGGGCGGTGCTGCGGGCAGTCACCTGACGGCGCGCGCCGCAGTCGGGCCGCAGCAGGAGCCGGGAGCGGCCGGGCCCGGGCGGCGCGCGCGGGGCGAGAAGGGACGGGGTGAGGTGGCGGCGGCGGCGGGCACCAAGGTAAAGCCGAACCGAACCGAACCGAACCGGGCGCCGCCGAGAGCGTGCGCGTGCCCGGTGAAGGGTTGGCGGTGGGGGTACGAAGGCAGCACCCTTCGGGCGGAGGGCGCGGTGAGGCGGGGGTCACAGCGCGTTCACAGGGTTGGTGTCAGGGATGCGGTCTTTTCTGCCCCGCAGCGCGTACTCCGTGACGCGGCCCGGCCTGTGCAGGGTCGGGGGTCCCGCCCGCGGGGGCGCCGGGGCGGTGGCGGAGGCGCCCCGTCAGCGCCTGGCACCGGCGGTGGCTTCCCCTCGGCAAAGCCGTGCTGCGGGTATTGCCCCCCTTCCCCCGAGACCGCTCCTCACTCGGTGTCTCGCCCCCGGTTTGCACCGGTGCCCTTGTGCCCCGCTGACACAGGCGTGACTCTCCCACGCCGCGATCCCCGGTACTGTGCGAAAGGGCCGGCTCAGCTCCGCTGGGAAGTCGGCGAGAAGCCCCCTCTGCCGGGGTGAGACGTGCAGCTGGTATTTGTTGCCCTTTGGGGGAGCCGGGGAAGGTCTGTCTTAGACTGTAAACAACGAAATATAAATCCTGTCCGTCTTGTTCTGTGCGGTGAGATCCTTGGCATGTTTTGGGGCATGCTGAAAATGTAGTAATCACAAAAGAATAGATACCCAGTTTAGCATGACAGTAATCCCAAAATCATCTACAACCCGGTCTTCCACATGCTTCTTGAATTAAAAAAGGAGAGAGAAAGTGTTCTGGCAGTAAAGATAACTGTATGTAGAGTAAATTTTGATAGACACATTAATTTGAGGGACTTGAGGAAGGCAGTTTCTCTGTGTGACAAACATCTGGCTGCAGTAATGGAATAATTGCAATCCAGAAGCACTGTAAATTGAGGTGATGCGGCGCTCAGAATGCTCTAGCATATAGAGTCAGTTCTTTAATCTCAAGTATTACGCCACACAGCAAAGAAAAGGAAGGACTATAGGCTTGTCAACATGATGAGTCTGAATTAAACCATCTAAGGTAAACCATGAAAAATGATTTGTAATATGAGTTTAACTTTAAAGGTGACTTAAATAGAGTAATTACTCTTGGATGCCCTAATACTTGTGAGTAAGCCTTTGTGTACCTTAGCAAGCAGTGAGGCCCAAAATAGGTGGATTTGCAGAGAGATACAGTTGTCACTGAAAACGGAATACCCACTGTGTTTTTCAGAAGGGCTCCCTTTGACCTGGCTTAGTAAATCTTAAGAAAAAGTTAAATCCCTTAGTATTTGGAATTGAGAACTTCTAGAACTAAGCCAATTTACTCTAAAAAAGAACTTACTCCTGTTATGTGGGTGCATCTTGTGAAGTGAACAAAAGCATACAAAGTGGGGTGTTAGGGAAGTTTGCTTCACTAGCACACTCCTGATTTTAACCAGAATGCTGAAGTGGAGCTTTAACTTCCATCAGCTGTATCTTTGAGTTTATATGCAAAAATGTGGAAGATCTTAGTGTGTTAAATGTTTAATTGCTTTTAATAGGTTCTAAAATTCTTATTCAAAGGATATTTTGAACACTAATAAATTTTGTTATGGTAGAAGTGGTCTAGTAGTAAGACCCATACACTCCACCTGATCATTTGGATGAGGTGAGCGCTCCTGTTAGGTGTAGAATAGACAGGTCTTTGCACATGAGTTCTGTAGGTCCCAAATAACTCTGCCCTGTTGTTTAGAGAAACATAGCTCAACAAGCCTCCTTGTCGTGTCATCCCCACCTTGCAAGTTTGATAATCAAAGAGTTTCTATAAACACTTCATGGGATTTCTTTTAATCATAGTCCTGTCCTTCTCCCTGTACTGGGCATGCTGGTGTGGAGGCAAAGAGTGGTAGATCAGTCAGAGGGTTCACGTTTGTGTCTGAATGCTGGCATTTTAATTGTCCTGTAGGATTCAACCACTGAAAGTTTCTTGGGGAAGGTTTTGGGGAGTAGGAAAAAACACTCTGGTATTCATAATGTGAGTCCTGTTTATCTGTGGTCCTTAGTTAAACCAGAGGTAGCGTGTTAGTTGATGCAAGTGTAGGTAGAAGCAAAATCTTGAGTGAGCCAAAATTAACTGCTGAACCAATCATTAAATTGTGTAGATTCAGCCTAGTGTGACCACAGTGGGGATAATATGTGAGGATCCACCTGCTGCCTTCCCTGCCCCCACCTCTAGTTCAGAAGTAAGCAGTCTGGAGAGGGGACTAAAAGTAATGGAAAGGCTTACTTTGCTGAAACAAATCATAGGCTGCATCACAAGTCTCTCTGTTTCCAGCAGTATGCAGTGTTCTTCAGTTAAGGTCCTCTTAAGGGTGGAAGAAAGTTTTGTTCTTGTTAAGTATGAAGGGAAAATGTAGTATTTTGTATAAATGTGAGTTAGAAGGTCAGAATAAGGCTCAACTGACCCATCAGGTACTGAAGCTTTAAAAAGGGGAGAGTGTGCTGTGAAGGGTAAATTGACTTTAGAGGCATTGGTGAAATACAAATAAATTGAGTTTAATCATTAAACATACATTGGAGAGTGGGAGAGGTGTAGCCTAGGGTGTCAGTAACTCAATGTCTTTAAATGAGAGCCTGTGTTTTAAAGAATATTCAATTAATCTTTAGAGTTGTGTTGAGATATTTTATTTGTGAATGACTTTATTTGAACTGTCAACATAGTGGTTGTCGGTGTTTGGATTCCAGTCTTGGCCCATTGACAAATACTTTGATAAGTAAATATATGGCACTTGTTCTCCCTGTTTATGCTACTTTTAAGGTCGTCAAATCACAGAATCCTTGAGTGGTTTGGGTTGGAAGGGACCTTAAAGATCATCCAGTTCCAGCCCACTGCCATGGACAGGGACAGCTTCCACTAGACCAGGTTGATCCAAGCCCTGTCCAGCCTGGCTTTGAACACTTCCAGGGATGGGGCAGCCACAGCTTCTCTGGGCAGCCTGTGCCAGGGCCTCACCCCCCTCACAGGGAAGAGTTTTTCTAATAGCTAACCCTGCCCTCTGTCAATTTGAAGCCATTTCCCCTTGTCCTGTCACTCCAGGCCCTTGTCCAAAGTCCCTGTCCAGCTCTCCTGGAGCCCCTTTAGGCCCTGGCAGGGGCTCTGAGGTCTCCCTGGCGCCTTCTCTTCTCCAGGATGAATCCCCCCAACTCTCTCAGTCTGTCTTCCAAAGCAGAGGGGCTCCAGCCCTCAGAGCATCTTTGTGTTCTTCTCTGGACTCATTCCAGAAGATCCATGTCCTTGTGATGTTGGGGTCCCAGAGCTGGAGATCAGTATTTTATGTGGTACCACCCCAAAAATGATTATTTACAGATCAGCTAGTAAGATCATGTCTTTTGACGTCATATGTCAGTTAGGAAATAGTCTATGGTTTCAGGGTGGGAAAACTGAGACAGATTGATGTAATTTGGTAGAGACCTTTGCTAGTGCTACTATCTGAAGCCTGGTCTAATGCTTTTTTAAATTATTATTATATAGATATTGTTAGTTCTGATAAACCTGTGCTGTTCTGTTTTCATATAAATGTTTCTGAAGTTCTTTCTGATTTATGTCTAAAATATTTGCCGATTTCTTTCAGTTTCACATACTGTGAAGAACTGTTGTGGAAACAAATCCGAGTTAAACAGATAATACCAGAACTGAGATTCTAAATATCATTTCCAACAAGTATTTTCTTGACTTGGCAATATACCTGCTTCACAGTTCTTTCAGGTTGTTTCTTGTGTCCTTCTAAGTTAAAGTACATTAAATGGTTAATTTAGTATTCATCGTAAATATTTTGCCATATATACATGTAAATGGATTGTAATAGTCATTCAGCCAAAGTTATTCATGTGGTTTGTTTAACTGTAGCAATGAGTAGAATATGTAGCTCTAAAAACAAAGGTGTTTGTCCTTTAAGCAAAGGCAGGAGTTGACAGTAGACTGTAGTTGTGCATGCTTTACTTATTCCGTGTGAATATTTTATTATCTAGCCTAGCTCTTATTTAATAAAAAATAAAACCAGTTTTTACTTGTATTTTTGGGGTGTTGTGTTTGTGGTTATTTTTGTTGTTGTTAGGTGCTTTGGGGTTTTTTTTAAAGATCTTTAGAAAGTCTGTGCGTTGTTATCTTTCCAGAGTAATTCTCTTTGAATACTAGCACAACTGAAGGGCTGTAAGTGATGGAATTTTTCGGAGGAGTCTCTGAAATCCCTTCAGATCTATTTCATTTTTTAGCAGTGAAACAAACCAAATCCCACAACATGATTTTTATCCCTGATCCAAAATTTAAACAGTTAGTGTCATCTAAAATAATGGTAAACTGTAGAGTAGCTTGGGGGTTTTTTGGCTTTGATATGGACTTTGTGTCATCCTCTGAGGGAAACTTTTCAAACGTCTGTTTTGTGGAAAATATCTATGGTTACATTTTATCAATGTCTTTTTTCCTTTTAAAATCATGGCTTCTGGAGTCTTGTGACTACTAGAGTTCTCAGTATCCCCCATGCTCTCCTTCCCATGTCCCAAGTTCTCATGTAGTTTGCAAATACTGAGAAAAAAGTGTGTATTCAGTCTTAAAACCTGGAAAACAAATTAAGACTCTTAGCCCAGACTTAAGACTTGCCAGACTTCCCATGATTCTTTTTAATACTCACTTGTGACTTGACAAGTGTCCAAATGCAGTGCTAAGAATTATGCTGCAAAAATACAAACTAGTAATTTTTTAAAATCTCATTTATGTAATTAAGATGTGGAGAATATCATCCAGGTGTTTGACTAATAAAGAATACAGTTTAGAATGATGACTCTGCTAGTAACTGAAGTTTAAATGTACTTTTTTCCTAAAGGAGAAAGCATTGTTCTTGGGCAGCAAAGCTTGATTTTTGCTTTTTTTATCACTTTTTTCTTTTGCAGTCTTTTTGAAGATGAAGCAATGAATATGCACACTAAAATGCTTGTTCATTCTTTGTCAGCATAATGTGAATCAGCAGCTATTAACCACTGTAGGCATTCATCTGTAATATAACTATTTCCTTAAAAGGAGAGATAGCTGGGGGCAAGGACAGAGAGATAAAACTGTAGAAAAAAAGCCTTTGCAGTGTGTTTTGAATGAACTGTGTCTTATCTAAACTGTCTTGTTTTAGCAGTAGTAGATGATAGTTGTCCCTTTGGAGTTCACATCTGTGGATGACAGAATTTTTTTTATAGGCTAAAGTAAATGTAAATGTCAACCCTAAGAGAACTGATGGAGATGACTGACCTGCTAGAACTTACTCAATAGATCAGCATAATAGTCAGGAGTAGCACCAAGAGTTTGTTTTCTCCAGGCTATAGTTTTGAGGGTCTACAATTGTATTTTTTCCAACTGTTGAGGAATTTGAAGTATTCCAAGAATACAGCTATGTTAGAAGCATGGTGCTAACTGAACAGACCCTTACTGTCTGCTAGGTGATAAATTAGTCTTGCTAGTTTTATCATTTTGGTGATCACAGCTGAATTTTCATCTGGGTGCCCAAGTTCAACCAGCTTAGAGAGCAGTGACAGCTGAGGTATGTCCTGCCTGGGTTCTGCAGCTACCAAGGGGAGTTTTGTTCTCTCCTCTCTTATTTCAGAACTTCACCAGTGTACGAGTGACACTTACTGCAATTGCTAGAGAGAATTGATATCCAGTGTGGTATTGCTGGATGCTTGTTCAATAAGGAAAGACTAAGGAACAGGGTTTTGTTTACATTTTTAGCAATGCAGGTAACTTTTAGCTGGAACGTGTACGGGAAATATATGGTAGGTGCAGATCAGAAAAAAGCCAAACACGTGTTGGCTTTTTAAAGACTGTGTTGATTTGGATGGTAGGGCTGCATAATTGGTATCTGAGTCTAGGAACAAAAGGTTAGCTCTTCTTTATGGGAATATCTGAATTGGATTTATTCACCAATGGAAAGTAAGAGGCTTTTGCTCTTTAAAAGAAAGCACTGAGCTCATAGGATGTTAACTCCTGTAGCTCAAGTGTTTTTGCTTGGCTCTTGCTAGAGCTGTGGCTTAGTGGAGCTTAAAACAGAAGGACCGCAGGCCAATTTTTGCTAGTTTATTGCCCCAGTTGCTCTTAGGTGTGTTAAAATTGATGGTAACAAGGTAGATTCCTATGTTTTATTTGGCAGTGAGTCTTTGAGACAATTGTTAGGTTTGGACCCTAGACTGGATTGAATCTGGGTGCCTTTGGATGAGTCCTTTCTTCTTCAATGTTCCGCTGGTGATAAGGAAATTCTTGGTCAGAGAGGCCCAGTGAGGGACTGCTGGACAGGAGTAGCTGCTCTGCAGGGCTTACCGAAGTGCCTGGTCCTCAGCTGTCCAGGAGAGGGAGAGCGTCAAATGATTTCTGTATTAAAACCTTCTCCAGTCTACTCTGCTCTTCAATCTTTTTTCCTGAATTTGAAAAACCTGTAGTTCAGAGGGGAAAAAAGGATTTGGAAGACAAACTTTGATATGTGGGGATGGATGCTGCCTTTGGATTTGGTGTTCCCATTGTATCTTGGTGACCATTAGATACTGGAATTTCATTTTCCAGGTCCTTGGATTTAGCACCAAGAGTTAAGATTGTAAAATATAATCAGCTATGTTTTTCCTGAAAGTGTAAGTCTTCAAAGTAGTAAAGGTATGACTGTCATTGATTTCCATGGGTTTCTGTGCTCTGATTTAGTATTTTTAATGACACTTGAAACATTCAGACTCAGAATGTTCAAAAAGCATTTTGGTAAATGTGTACACAAACGTATGTGCTTTTGTCAGCTTCAGTGACAATTTGATGCTTTTTAGCTTCCTTCAACTCTTACACTTGTTTGTCCACAGGATGTTGAGTGCACTTTTATGTGTGGTGCTGCTGCTGCTGAGCTTGGGTGAAAGTTTGTCTACCTTGTGTGAGATTTTTGTGTGGATGAGGACTACATCACACTATTATGAGTTCTGCTCTGGTACTCTGTTCCTGCTCTCGTGCTCTTACCTGCACTGGGTATATTCCTCAACAGTGTTACCTGTTTTACTACAATTTTTCTTCTGTAACTTAGCAACAACAGTTCCTTATAGCTTTACCTGCATTCAGCCTTCATGATTCTCATCTTTGGAGTACTTTTTTTTTTTAAGTATCAGTGGGGAGACTTTATTTTTTACCTGAGGATCTGCACCTAGTGACTCTAAAGCAGAGATCATGGTGGGAGGAAGTAAAGGATTCTATATCCACCTTTATTCTCCAGTCAGCTAGTAAAGAGCAGTAATTGTTACCAGTTGTAAGCAATCAGATGAGCAAACCTGCAGCCTAATTTTAAAGTACGTTACACTGACTATACCTCACAATTGCCCTCCTGTAATAATATAATGAATTACTTTGAATGCATGAGAAAAATGAGCCTTGGATGAGATACGTATTTTACAAGGAGTCCTGATAGGCATCTTGCTTTGGTCTCTATACTGTGTACTTAAACAAATGTGTTTTCTTTTTTTAAATGTGGTTGCAGTACTGATTTTCATTAAGATAAGTATTTATATGTTCTTTGGAAATAAGTATGTGTATATATAGAGTCATTTGGATGTAGAGGTATCTAAATTTACTGAAGATACGGTAATTTTGCAGGTAACTGTTGGGCATAGTTTTCATTATTGTATGCTAGTAGGGAGAGAAAAATGGGAGTTACTTCTCTTTGATAAGGCAAAATAAAGTTTTATAGCTGGTACTTAGGAGGAAGTATTTTTGTACTTATGCAAAAAAATATCTCAAGATCACCGATAAAGAATGAAAACTTCATAGTAGCAGTCTTGGTTGTGTTCTTAAAGCAGAACTTGATTGATTGTGCTTCAAGTGTTTACGTAGGTTTTATACTAGCATCTGTGTATGCTTATGTTCACTTTTTTTTAAATTTTCAGTCTCAAGAGTATGAGGTTACTAGGTGTGCAGGGTTTCAGGTGGGAGGAATTTGAGGAATGCTCACAGTACTAGTTTTCTTCCACTAACTGAGGATTTGTAGTAAGTGAGCTTTCATGTAGTTACTTCTTTAATCCTTCCAGTCTGTATTGTAAGAACTATTTTAAGTTTTGGAAGATCTTTTTGGACTCTCCATATTTTTGACGATAATGTCTGTAACAAATATCTTAAAGAATATTCTTGCCTGTTTTTTTTCTCAGCATGTTTTGCATTCAGTCACGTGGTTGTTGACACCTCCTTTGTGAAGAGTGATTTCGACATACAGTCATCTGCTGACTTGTGGAATACTTTTCCAAGTTATCTGTGCTTACTTTCAGTTTTCCTTGCTTGAAGGTTACTTTTAAAATACAAATGATAGGCGTTTCAGGCTGCTTTTCAAGGATATGATTTGTTATTGTTGTTTGTAGTGCCAGTTTTCCTTTTTAATACCTGGTTGCTGATATTAATAATGTTTCTGAGAGTGGAAAAAAGACCCTGATAAATAATATTTGTAGAAAATTGAATTACGTAAAATGGACAGAAAAGCCTAGAAGGCCTATCCTTATGACAGTTGCAGTACAAACTTGTAAGTTTTTTAAAACTTCTTTAAAAAGCATCATTGAATTGTTTTCTCTACTTCATACCTTTTCCCCCTCCTTGTCCACCATTCATAAATAAAACTAATTTTAAGAATTCTGAGTGTTCTAGAAGAACAGTTACAGTAGAAGAGAAATTAAACAGTTTACAGAAGAGATTAACTTTTTCTCTTTGCTATGACAGTAACTGTTCTTGTTGTGGATGTGTGTACAACAAATCTAGTTGTAGAGAAGTTATTTTGTGCTCACACTGCTGTGGAAAATCTGTTTGGCTCTTGTGACAGGTACTATCATAAATGTGGTACTGTGCCTTTCTTACACAACTGGAAAACAGAATTTAGACCTTCACAAGTTTGACCTTTGTTAGCTCTTAAGTGTAACAGCTTTTTACAGTGGTTACATTTTCTCTTTCCCATTTGATGCTTTTGTTTTCACCAGCATTTTCCGTTTTCTGGTGCTTTACCTTTGGATTTCTTTTTATTGTATTTAATAGTACCTAGATTTTACAAAGACTTAGAGGAATTTAGTGTAGAAGTGGCAGGTTTTTGTTTTTGTGGGGTTTTTTTAAAGGTTCTCTTAAAGTTTGAAATGCTTATTAAATGCTGCATTTTATATTATGGATACCTCAAAAAACCTGTCATCCTGTTTAAATATAGTGGGGACATAACTTGGCTGATTAAGTCCTCACAATTAGGAAGTACAACATTCTGTCAGAGTAAAGTGTTAAATTGAATTATGCTCAAACTAAGTATTTAGTTCACTTCTCAAGAAACAGAAGGTAGTGTTTCATTGTTGAAAGCTGGTTTATTTTTTTTGGCAGCTGCAACATTGGAAGCTTGCTCTCAGTGCTTCAAGTAGTCTGCAAGCTGTTTTGAAAGCATGGTGTGTGCATCATAGAGATAAGTGAAAAGGAGGGTTAACTCTTCTCTGCATTTGTCTGTATCTATAAAAATAGAAATAAACTAGTGTTCCTTGTAGACTTCTGTGCTGTAGAAGCATAATGAACTGAACTGGATATTGGAATTGATTATTTTATCAGGAAAAACCCAAAAGCAGCATATGTGACATGTGTTGTCTGTCTGAGGGTTCTTTCTTCAAAGAAGATAGAATAAAGAATACTTAAAGGCGTGTCTTTAACTGTAGTCTCCCTCATGAGTTTTGCCTAAGTGTTCACCCAGAATATGTCATCATCTATAATACTTCCCTGTGCTCCCCACCACTGTGGATTCAGTATTCAGTTTTTCCATTTTGTCCTCTGTTCCTTTTTGGGGTTTTTTACCTTGTAACAAATACAGAGTTATACTTTATTAAACTCTGCGTGCTGTAAGATATGAGCAAAATAAGTTAGGCTATAGAGCAATCCAGTTAGGAATATAAAATTTATATTGCACTGGTTACTTCTCATAAGCTCTTATAGAAATAGAATTTCATGAATAGCAGCTCCGTGAGGAATTATTTTGTTCCCATGTAAATTGATTGGAAATTAAATATTTCCTAAGTTAACAAATCTGTTGTCTTGTTATTATGTATGTGAAAACATTTAAACTGTTTCCTTCCAAAAATAAGCCCTTTATGGTTAACAGTGCATGGTATATAGCACTTTTCTCTACCACTTCTTAGAGGGAAAAACACAGGTTTGTGGAACTTTTGGGATTTTCCCCTCAAAACTTTTATTTTCACATACATTTGTACGTTTTGTTGGTGAAGTTAAGCATACAGTGTTCCTTAAGGGAGTGGGAAGGGCAGGTAATGCTGATGTGCTCTGCACTTTGCTGGGGTCCAGGCTGGTACTGTGCTGCTGTTGCCACTGGAAATGGGGATGTTTGCACTTTGCCTTTCTATTCAAAAGTTCACTCAAAATGCCTGTGTGACATGAAAATAGCTTGAGCAGTGAGTAACCAGGAGCACAGCTGGCACTATGGTTGCTTTTTCCACAGTGTGTTTAAATATGGCCATGCCCTCTGCCCTCTCCATGTTGTGAAATTTTCCCCACATCTGAAACCTGAGGATTTGCACTGGCTACAGTTTTATTACTGTTGGGAGCTGGCAGATGGTAACAACCTCTGTTGAGCAATAGAATGATGAGGTAGTCCCATGTCAGCTGAAGTGAGTCTCCAAAGCTGTGCTCAGTTACAGGAACTCTGGGGTAACTAGTCGAGTATAATGTGAATGCTTGGTTTGTTACCATATTTTCTTTGCAGGATACTTCCAAATCTCACTTAAGGAGATTTCTTGATCAAGCAAGGGCACTTCCTAGTAATCTTTTTTCTTCCTTTTACTTGGAAGAAGGGCTCAATTCAAAGTAAAATACGTAAAGTGAAAAGCATAAAGATCAGACTTGGAAAACACTTTTAAACTTTGCACTCTCTAGCAGAGCTGCCTTCTCCCTAGCCCTTCCTTTTTTTTTTTTACAAATTTAGGATTCTTCAGAACCATTATATATGAGTTATATATTTCAAGGTTTTAAATATTGTATAACTTTCAACTGTTGTTTATTATCCAATGAATACTGTCATTTGAGAACTTTGTCAGAGAAGAGATGGTATTCCATTGCCGGGTGATCTGAATCATAGTGATCCATTGGGAAAGCAAACTTGTAACAAGCATGACAAATCAAATAGTCATGAACAGAAAAGGTGGCGGGGGGGAAGGTTGCACTAAGTCAGGTAGACAATTCAAATTTAAGAACACCAACCTACTAGAGAGAAAATCAGGGTGTTTTACCGATGCCTGATTGGTTTAGCAGACAAAATACTTTTGAAAGAAGACAGAACACATGTATTTTAGTCTGCAGTAGGTGAATCAGTAAACAGAAGTAGCTCACATAGTATTTAGGTGAATTTTAGTTTAATGCATCTGTTTTATTTCTCTTTACATTTTCATAGTGTTGGAGTTAGAATATACCAATTACTAAGCGAAAGCTTAGGTAATTCCTAGATGTTACAGTAAGTGTATGACTCTGAATCACTTGCTGAGGAAAGAACTGTTCGTTATTGCTGAAGTCCATTTTTTGGTCTATGAGACTACAAAAGCAGTATTAAGATGTACATATCAAGGTTTGGGTATTTTAAATGGTCACAAGCATGTATTTATTTGAAGTACTAATTTGAAGAAGAATTAGACCAGGGCAGTGCATGTTTTAACATGCTCGTGTTTCGGTACCGATAGGTTTCTGTTGGACATGACTTTCAGGTGTACAACCTGTTTGTTTGTTCCCCCAGGTCTGAAGCACAGAAGCATGCTTTCCGCTGAGCCTCACACTACCACCTGTGATACAGAATGTCTCTAAGTGAGAACAACAGCGTGGTGTTTGCCTATGAATCTTCAGTGCACAGTACCAATGTACTCCTCAGCCTTGACGATCAGCGAAAGCAAGATATCCTTTGTGATGTTACAATTTTAGTGGAAGATCAGCGATTTCGGGCTCACAAAGCTGTGCTTGCAGCTTGCAGCAGTTACTTCCTTTCAAGAATTGTGGGCCAGGTGGATGCTGATCTTATCATCACTTTACCGGAAGAGGTGAGTGTCACTCCCTCCTGCATTTTACCTGCCGGTGCTTCTGATCTTTGTTCAGTTCTCTTTTATGGTAGGCTGGGGTTTAACTGGTGAGTTAAAGTAGGGGATTTAAGGGCTGAAGGGAAGGAATTTCCAAGTTGTAAAGCTGCTGATGGTTGAGGTAAAGGCTAGACAGATCAGTGTGTTTATCACAGACTGCAAATAAGTGAGTGCTGTTGTGGGAAATATATAGGGGAGATCTTTTCAATTAAGTATACATTACTTTTTAAATTATGCACCTCTTTTAAAGGATATGTTTGTCAAAAACAGGCCTTCAATGTTAAAGAGATACTGCATATCTAGTTCTTTTATATGACAAGAGAGCATTTTTCAAGCAATAAATAAAGCTTGAAATGGTAATACCTTTGAGTTAGTTTCATTAAGACTTGGTTTTGTATGTTTGAGTAATACAACTGTGCATATTTTCCTTGCTGCTTACTGTTATTTACAGTTTCCTTTGGCTCAGTTTTCCATCCTTTTTACACACTAATCATTAGCAGCTTGAGGTTTTTTTGACTGTATTTTATTACTGTTAGGACTGAGAAAATGTATTGCAATTACTTGTTTTCTTTTTATACCCCTAAAATATTCCTAGCTTTCATTTAAAGGCATTCAGTGGGAATGAGCCAGAATCTGACATGCATTAGAAAGAAAATTTATTATTACGTATCTGGAGCATCCAATACATTTAATTATTCTAGTTAATATTTAGTTAAGTTATAAGAGGCATGAGGCATGAATCCATGAAATAAACCTGAGTTGGAAGGAACCAGAGTTTGTACAGAAAATGGAAGAACATAATGGTGGTATTTACTACAAGGTAGACTTAAGAGCACTCAATGTATCTAGTATTACTGATGTAAGAACTGAATCTGCTGAAGCAACTAGCAAAAATGCTAACAATGATTCTCATCTCTTACTTATTTGATCTGATCACTTACCTGGTAAAAGCGCTTTAAGACAGCAACTTGAGCTTCTCTTCTGGGAAATGCTAAAGATTTTGAAACAAGTCAGTTTGTGTAGCTGCGTATCTAAGATTAGAGACTAACACTGATCACATGGTTTGATGTGTGATTTTTTTTTTTTTTAACTTTTTTAATCATCCAAAATACTTGAAGTATAAATTGAAAGACACCAGCCCACAGTCTGGGATACCAGAAATATTTTTGGAATTCAAGTACTTCATTGTTGCGGTCTGTAGTTTCTGCGTTGGCATGGGAAGCCACAACCTTCCCGGAGAGCGCTGCGGGGCTGCCTCGGGTAGAGCGGCTGTTCCGCTTCCCGTAGCCCTCCCGGCGGCTCCACAACATTGTGGTGATAAAGGAGGAGAGAAGGGTCTCCGCATGGGGACCACACGACTTCAATCACATGGTGACGAACAGCTTCCCAGAGGCAGAGAGGCCACATAGCAGCCCGTTTTGGGTTTTATGGGGGGACGAGGGGGGGACAGGGTGGAGAGAGCAGGTAGACTACTGGTTTCAGGGTGCAGGGGCGGCACATGGGCGGAGTTGGGGTACCGGAACCAATGGGAAAAACCCGAGGGAGTGGCCAGGACTAGGGGCAGGGAAGGCAGACCAATATGGGAAGGGCAGACACTTAGTAGGAAAAGGAGTGGGGAAATACAGCACTATGCTTCATATACATTATATTGTAGAGACTGTCGTCTTGGTGTAGGGTCTGTTGTTTTTTCTGCCAGTGTTTTTATTCTTTGACTTTCATCCCAAATAAAAATTGAATGACCACTGCAAGAGTTGCTTTTCTAGGTCAGTTAGACTAAGAGTCTAAGGTTCTTTCTTGTTTGAGCATAGCTAGCTAGAAGTGTGTAAGAGAAAGTGAAAGGAGTAGAGTGTTTGTCCCCTCTTGTTCCTTGCAGTTTTCACAGTCTTTCTCCCTTAAGTAGAAAGACAGTACAGTTTTAAAATACCATTGTATTTTTTTCTTTCAGTTTCATTTATGAATGCTACTTATTTGTAAATCCACTTTAATGTTTTGTTAACTACACTAAGTCTGAAGACTTCTTGACAGCTTGTGGATAAACTGTCTTTTACATTCTACTTCCCCACATTATAAAAGATGAATTAATGTGGTGGTGTAATCATTAGTCTCTCCAGAGTGTATTTCAAGCGCTATTTTAAGAATTCTTTAGGTAGGTTGTAAGAGTTTACAGACAGTTTTGAAGAACTGGTCTCTGTGCAGATCTCATCAACTTCCTTTCATGTGTTGCGTTCTTTAAAAAATGCACCAAACAACTGCTAAGAAAACCAAAGTAAACAAACCCTCAGCTGGTTCTAAAATTGAATTGTCTCAATAGTTCATTATTTTGCTGGCAGAAGGATTCAGTGTAGTTAATGCATTGATATAGTGCTTTATTTAGCATAAAATACTATTTGTTTCAGTAAAGGCAGGGAGCAGAGTGTGGACTTGAGTTTGAGTATTAATAGTGGACATACTGCTTTATTCTTCATTTGCAGAGAAAAGGCTAAAGGAAGCGTCATGTAGTTGGTAATATGGGGATCTGTTTGTGGCTTTCTACGTGATTCCTTAGACATTTTTTCATGTGTAGATCTTGTGCAGTTTCTGATGATACAGTTTTTGTTTATCTTTGGATTCCCTGATAGGCAACTGTTGTGGAGACATAAATGTTCAGTTAAAATTATTTACTCTAAAGGGGCTTTAAACTGAGAATTCTGTTTGGTGTACAGTTTTTGGGTGCATTTCTTCTAATCTATGGGAGGAAGAAAGGAGTAGGTGGCTATAGTAGTAAATAATCTTATGTGGTCAAACTCCATTTTTTGAAACTTTTTTTACATCAATAGTACATAAGACTAAGTGATTAACAGTAATTGCTCTTCAAAAAGTACAATTAAATACCAGCAGCATACTCTAGGGTAATTCATATACAACTTGCTTTGAAAGATATCTTTGTGAGGTTGGAATCCAGTTAGTGGTTTTCAGCATACAGCAATATTTTTCACTTGTAGTACTGTGTTGCCAGAACATTTTATTACGAGATTGATCACAATGAAGAAAACTGTCACAAAATGTGCAGGATAAAATTGTATCAGAAGAATTTTTTCAGGATGAGTTTGACCAGGTTTTCACTATAGAAAAAATCTGCTACTTTTGTCCTGTACTCTGTCCTGCTGGAAGGACTGGTAAATTTGTGTCTTTCTCTACTTAAACCCAAGTTGACCATACTAATGCTTTGTTTGTTTGTTTTTGTAATAGGTAACACTTAAAGGATTTAGTCCTTTGCTTCAGTTTGCATATACAGCAAAACTTGTTTTAAATAAAGACAATGTGTCTGAAGTTTGCAAATGTGCAGAATTTTTGGGTGTACGTAACATTGAAGAGTCCTGCTTTCAGTTTCTCAAATTCAGATTTTTGGACTTTAAATTGGATCAGCAGGAATGTCCTAGGAAGAAATGCTGCACACAGCGTTGTCAGAAAGCAAACCCTAAAACTGGCAATGCAGATGATGGAGATCTAGAAATAAATGATGAAGTAGAAGCACTTCTAGAAAAGGAATATAGTCAAATTCCTGACACAAAGCCCTGTAAAGATGAAGAAAATGGTACATCATCACCTGCTCTCCAAGATAATGCCAATCAAAACTGTGATTCTGTACATTTAGAAAGGGGTAGTACTTCCAGCTTATCTTCCCAATGCCCGAAGTATAGAAAATTCCAGAAAGCTTTTGGAAATGACAAAGTTCATAGTTCGGAGTCCAGTTCCAGTATTAAGGACATTCAGGTGCCACCGTTTGCAAGTTCTCTTGAGAAGGAAATACCTGATAATAATGGCATACAAAAAGCTCAGGAGTGTGTGCCTATGCAGCTGGTCTCAAACTGTGAAGAGACTCAGGTAGAAATGGAAGAAGGGGAAGAAGGCATTCAGAAAAAAGAAGAGTCAAAGAGAGATTCTGTAACTCGGAATGTGTCATGTCCTGTGGAGAAAATGGATCTTGCTGCTTTCCCCCAAAACTCTGTTGCACCTCATGGACTCAGTTCTGTGTCTATTTTACGTAGCTGCGAGCAATATGGTAACTTGAATTTCAATAGTATGCAAAACAAGACAGTCTTAGCTGAAAAAACAGTGTCAGGTACTGGAGGTGGAAATGACAAAACTGAAAGTCAAGGAAACCCATCTTCAAAGGTGGATTTGTGCATTAGGGAAGCCACTAACATCACCTCAGCTGGAGATCGAAGCAGTGTGGAGAGAGAGATAGCAGAACAGCTAGCACAGGGGTTCTGGAGTGATATTCACAGCACAGATGCCTGTCAAATACATTTACCACCTGCAGTTTCTAAAGAGTACTTGGAGCCAGTGTATTCGGGGAAAAAATCAGAGTGTCCATGGCTGGGGATCAGGATCAGTGAAAGCCCTGAACCTTGCTCTCAGCGAACTTTTACAACACTGAATTCCGTCAACTGCCCCTTTATAAGCAACCTTAGTACTGAAGGATGCTCCAACGCCTCTGAAATAAACAGTGGAGATTATGTTCAGGGGCAGCAACAAGAACAGTGTCCCTATAACTATGTGATAAGTCTGGGAGAGGATTCGGAGACTGACACTGAGGGAGACAGTGAATCCTGTTCAGCAAGAGAACAAGAATGTGAGGTAAGAACATGCTGATGTATCCTTTGCTTCCCGGTCTCTTAAGGCCATCTTCAAAAACCTAATTCTGAGTCTTCTGTGTTTTGTTGTTTTGGGTTTTTTTCCTGTGCCTGCTTGTTTCAAAAGCGTGGAACTGAAACATTAAATAACCATTCAGAGGTTTATATGGGAGGTCACTGTTAATTCAGGGAGACTGAATTAAGATATGAAAGTATTTTTGGTCAGATGTTGAAGTGTTAGATACTTACATATTAGATCTTTTAAGATTTTTTTCTGGAACAACTTCATCAGAAAAGGTTGTGAGTCTTAAGGCATGAAAGTTCTTTCTTAGATTTTTTTTCTTTCATCTGCTTCAGTTAGCTTTAAGAAAATTCTAAACTTCTTGAAACCTTTGTTTAATAGAAACTTACCAGTTCTCTTGGTCGTATTCTGAGCTGTGGGGTGAAGGTGGGAGAGAAATGATACTTCAAATGTAATGTGAAGTGAAAATTAAGTTTTCAAGCTGGCTTCAGTAGCTGTGTATTTAAGACTGTTTAATAATATCACCTTCTCCAACACTAAGGTTATTTTTGTTTCTCCAACTGCAGTAATTATTTGACACTTCCTTTCTTTGTTCCTGCTTTGGTAGTGGTTTAGGCAGATACCATACAAGAGTAGTCTAATCGTAAAAGATTTTGTGATATACGTGGAACAATTTCCATCTGAGTTTTTAAAATCATACAATTGCAGTTGTAACTCTGCATGATGGATCATTCAATGTTACAAAAATTGAGTTGTTCTTAAAGCACTAGGGTTTTTTTCTTTTCAAGATGCAGGGCCTTACTGAGACTGAACATAAATGGAACCTGCCATCGATACAAAAAGCTGGAATGCCAAACAAAAGGCCAAAATTGGTTAAATACATTCCTCACCTTTATGTGACAGAGAAGTAGATGGCATCATTGCTGAGGACAGTACTCTGATTTTTTTAAATATTTTTTGCCTGTTTGTCACCAGTAGTTGCCAATCAGAGAAAATATTTGTGTTCTTTTTAAACTAAATGCAAATCTTTGGCCACAGCAAGGTAACATATTCTGCTATTTACTATACTCACATGTAAGGATTACAATAAAGTGTCTTTAGTTGGATACTCAAAAAACATGGTGATTATTTTGTAAAGGTAAATATATTTTTCAGTATTAATCAATACTTCGTGATCTCAAATGCTTTTGTAGCTCAGGTATACAACAGTAGCAAGAGCCTGGTCCTCTCTTTTCTCCAAAATTAAGAAATACGAGACAAATATTGTAACTTCTGTATTTTAAGGAAATGCCTGTTTCAGATGAACTTTTCCTGCAGAAAAAAAGTGTAGGTATAAAAATGCATGCAGGATGCAGTCTTAATAGCAGTTTTGGGAAAACTTTAGACTATATTAGTGACTCCTGACACCTGTTTTGTGCCTCACCAAACCGTAACTTTCCGTCTTAGAGTGTATCACCTGAATAGTTTCTGCACACACGAGTAGCTTTCGTCCTACTCTGGATATACTTGTAAGGATCTAGTGTAAATATGCAAATACTCTATTGCACCTGTGCTTGAACTCCTGTAGTTGAACCCCCTGGATTTTATCCCATCATCTGATGGCTATATTAGTTTGCCCTTGTCTCTGAGATGTAGGAAGAAGGATAGGTTGTGTGGTAAAGAATGCTTAAAATGGAAACTTGACTCATTAATGTTTGTGTATATCAGTTCCACCTTGGATTTACAACTGTATCTCACATTCTAGGTAAAACTGCCATTTAATGCACAAAGGATTATCTCACTTTCCAGAAATGATTTCCAGTCATTTCTGAAAATGCATAAATTAACTCCTGAACAATTGGACTGTATTCATGATATCCGAAGACGAAGTAAAAATAGAATTGCAGCACAGCGATGTCGCAAGAGAAAACTTGACTGCATACAAAATCTTGAATCTGAAATTGAAAAACTGGTATGTATAAATATTCATTGCTGTTGTCATGTCTTTCTCTAAACATCTTGACTGGCTGTCTGGCAGTAGTTTGAGAGTGAGGTGGTTTACTACTTTTTCCACTTAGGCTTAGAAAACTTTATCAGTATTGTATAACTTCTTGATTGTAGTTCTAGATTTTTCTGAGCTTTGCTCTAAAGTACACACACCTTTCCTTCAGTGGACTTGTTTCCATTCAAATAAAACATGCATCACAGCCTAATTCTTGGTGAATGATGTTTCTGAAACCCATAAGCTATGAATTGAATTGTACAGAATGATTCCCAGACTGTTATCCTACACTGTTTTCTGCTTCTTCCCCTTTCTTGCTTTGAGATTTTGTTCTTCAGCTCATTGTATTGCTCATGATCAAGTTTGCTCTTATGCAATTGTTAGTTGTGTAAGTACTGTTCTTGGAACACGTCAACATGGGCTGGTGAGCTGTTTCCTGAGTCTTGAATGTTAAAAATGAGACCCTTGCAGAAAGGCAGAAGATACAGAAGAACTTGGGAAGTTGCTTGCCTTTTTAGCAGTTGCATCAAGATTGTAGCTGAGGAATTGATGCATCCAGATTTCTCTGCAGCCATCTGTTAATATATTTTCTCTTTGTTAAGAAGGCAATAAAAAAATGAATATGTAACCTAATAGAAATGTAGGTAATCTGAGGTTAGGATTATCCAAAAATAGCAATGGTAAGAAGATAATTGAGTGGCTTTTCAGAAAAACAAATCTTTGTTTGACACTCTCATCTCACTTTCATAGTCGATCATACCATGCGCATGAAATAGTTCAGTTGTTTAGGACTACTGTACTCTTATTCTTGTTCATGAAGCATTTTAGGCTTGGTGTACGTGAATTTGGTATCTGCATCAGCTGGAACACAGCAGTCATGTTGAATCTTTTTTGACTTCAAAGTGAAAAGGAAAATAAAATTAGAGCCAAGTGCCATGAACTGGAAACTTATTTTCCTGTGATCATCCTCTTTCACTGCATCTACTCCTACTTCTGCAATGAGGAGGTAGGCTTTGAAGGAGGGCTTGTAGTGCCATACAGCTCTGATGGGCTGACAGATCAGGTTGTGCTCAGTGGAGTAGGTGCTCTGTGAGGGAGGGTAATCAGGTGATCGTATTAATAATATCCTTACTGAAGAGAGAAGTTGCATTTCTGCCATTTCAGAACTTTTTACCTGGTTTTGTCATCATGTTGTCATTTCTGTTATGTAACTCTGTCAATATTTTGCAATACTTGGGCAAGGAATTAAAGGTTGATCTGCCAGATTAGACATTGTTTTGTTTAAGAGACTAATAATTATAACATAATATCCTTTCTTCTGTGGACCTGTGCTGGAACAGACTGAATGTCTGCTGTTTGACAGGTAACACTGTGCAAGGTCTAGATATAATGAGTGTTGAGTCTTGAGAATTGTGAGGTGAGGTCTGAGTTATATGAATCATCCGCTAGGCACAAACATGTTCCAGTTGCGTATTTTTTTCTAACTGTGCCGATAGGTTTCTTCAGAAATTCCTGAAAAGACGCTGTTTGGAGTTGTTGAGCATGTCTGACAGCCAGAGATCATCAAATTTGTGTAAGTTGTACACAAACACAGGAACATTAAGATCTGTCTAGGCATGATTTCCAGGTGGGTGGAAGAAAAGAGATGTCTGTGAAGGGCTATGTGTAGTACATCCAGGTTGCTTCATGCATGGTAGCTCCTGCCTTGTTCCTGTTACACTGGGTCGTTTGTGTCTCAGACCTGTAAGTCGTTGATCTCCTCATGGTATCACCTGTAATGTGGCTTTGAGAAGGAATAGAATGGTGTAGCTATAGTTTGACAACTCTTGACAAGTAGATAATACTCTGTACTACCTGTTAGGCAATACTTTTTGGTGGAATTCCTCGTCCTGGTTTCCAGTTTGTGCAGCATGTGGTCTTGTATTAGTTTCTATTTGGTGTTGCTTCAATTTTTTTCTCTCTGCTTCAATTTTTTTCTCTCTCAGAAGATACTTGTGGTGTGTTTCTTGGAAAAGTCCTATATTTTGAACAGACTGACCCCTGCCTGACTAGAGGCTGGAGACTGACAGCTGGCAAGTAGCTTTGCTGACAAGGACCTTGGGGTCTGGGCAGACAGCCGGCTGAGCATGGGTCAGCAACATGTCCAGGCTGAAAAAAAGGCTATCAGTGTCCTGGGCTGTGTTAACAGGAGCACAGCCAGTTGTTGGAGGGCAGTGGTTGTTACCCTATTTTGGCATGTGTAACACTGAATCTTTTGCTGAGTTTTCACCCCTTCCTGTTCCAGGAGCACATTGATAGACAGGAGGAAGGTTGGGTGAAGGCCACTGGGATGGCCAGGCCTGAAGTACTTCTCTGGCAAGAGGCAGAAGAAATGGGGCTTCTACCTGGAAAAGGGATGAGGAGCCTTAATGCCTACCTGCCCATATCTGTGGGGCAGTCCTTGAGGTTATACAGCCCTTGGTAGTGGAAGATCTTCAGCTTCCTGGGGGGAGTAGTTGACAGCAAGAGAACAAGAGACATTGTCATTACAAGGGGGGATTTCATCTCAATATAAAGAAACTTTTTCTTCCAGGGACAGGCAGGCAATGGAGCGGTTCACCCAAAAAGGCTGTGCATGCCCTGTCTTTGAGGGGTTTATGGCATGACTGAGCAAAGCCCTGAGCAGCCTGATCTTACCTGATCTCTGACTTTGTATTGAGCAGGAGGTCAGACTAAGATCTGCTGAGGTACCTCCCCTCCCTAGTAATTCTGTGAAATTGGAAATAGTATGTTAAGTTCTACTTCTATTGAAGAAAAATATTGTTCAGTGCTGAATCTGTTATCTGGGAGAGTTATGATCCTAGTTAGTTTGATCCTATCTCTTGATCTTCTGTACTGATAAAGTCATTTTTTTACCCCCCATATAGCCTTTGCTTATTGACCTTTCAGGTGAATCTGGGTATTCTTGTTGGTCACTAATGTTCTGTGTTTGAGAATACACAAGGACTACTTAAGGAGGTGTTGACTTGTTAGAAACAGCTCCTTCAGAGAACCTGTGTATATTCACATTCCTTGTACTTTCTCCTGTACAATGGGATGACCCTGCCTGAGCAGGGAGGTTGGACCAGATGACTCACTGTGGTCCCTTCCAGCCTGACCCATCCTGTGATTTTCACTTCAAAACTTTTAAAATTAGGGTACTTGTGAAGGGGAGCAGAGTAGAGGACAACTGGTTTCAAGAAGCACTACTTTGCTAAGATTCTGTAGCTGAGGAGGAGGATGTGTCAGTGATCCAAGAAAAATGTAATTGAGATCCTGTTATATATATTATAGCAGGGTGAGGTGTGTGAACTAAGTACATTCTTTACCAGAAGATTCAAAAGAGCTTTCAGTTTATTATGACCACAAAACTAACTGACATTACTTCGTAGTGTTAGTAAAATGCTGCTAAAATAAAACAATAATATTTAAATGTATTAACCTGTCAACAACTTCAGAAGGGGGGTTGAGAAATTTACACTGGAATAACTGTTTCTGAATGTTCATGTTTGTTTTAAACAGCAGTCCAGATAATTTCATCAGTCCATAATACACAGCTGAGTGCCTCTACATACACAAAAGGTACTTAAAGTGATTTTAGATTAGGTGTTCTGCCTAACAGAATGGAAAAGATTATTCTGGTAAGTATTGAAAAACACCTGGCTAACAATGCAGGCATCAGTCATAGCCAGCAAGGCTTCATGAGGGGAAAGTCCTGCTTGTCAAACCTGATTTCCTTGTATGACAGGGTAACCCACCCAGTTGATCTAGGAAAGCCAGCAGATGTAATCCTCTTGGACTTCACCAAAGCTTTTGACAGGCTCTCCCAGGATCCTTCTGAACAAAATGTCCACAGCCGGATAAACACATCATGTGGTGGGAGAGCAACTGGCTCATGGGTCAGGAATAAATGGTGACAGTGACCGGGGTGACATCAGGCTGGCATTGGTCCCTGGTGGGGTTCTGCAGGACTCCATCCTCGGCCCTGCGCTCCTCACCATCTTCATTAACGACCTGGACACAGGACTCAGTGGAACACTCAGTAAGTTTGCCAATGACAGTAAATTGGGAGGAGTTGTCAACTCCCTCGAGGGCAGAGAGGCCCTGCAGAGAGACCTGGACAAATTGGAGACTTGGACAATCACCAACCGTGTGAAGTTTAACAAGGGCAAGTGCCAGATCCTGCACTGGGATGGGGCAACCCTGACTGTGTGTATGGACTGGGGAATGAGAGGCTGGAGAGCAGCTGTAGAAAGGGACCTGGGGTTCCTGGTCCATGGCCAGTTGAACGTGAGTCAGCAGTGCCCTGGCAGCCAGGAGGGACATCCATGTCCTGGGGGGCATCAGGCACAGCATGGCCAGCCGGGCAAGGGAGGGGATTGTCCCGCTCTGCTCTGCATTGGGGCAGCCTCACCTTGAACACTGTGTGCAGGTTTGGACACCATGATTTAAAGTGACATTAAGCCATTGGAGAGCATCCAAAGAAGGGTCATGAGGATGGGGAAGGGTCTGGAGGGGAGAAACCTTATGAGGGGTGACTGTGGGCATTTGGTCTGTTCAGCCTGGAGAAAAGGAGACAGAGGGGAGAGACCTAATTGAGGTCTTCAACAGCCTCAGGAGGGGCAGGTGCCAATTTCTTCTCTCTGTGACCAGTGACAGGACTCAAGGAAACAGCATAAAGCCAAGACATGGGAGGTTTAGGTTGGGTATTAGAAAAGGTTCTCCCCCCAGAGGGTGTTTGAGCACTGGAACAGGCTCCCCAGGGCAGTGGTCACAGTGCCAAGCCTGACAGAGCTCAAGAAGCCTTTGGACAATGTGCTGAGGCACAGGGTGTGACTCTTGAGGTGTGCTATGCAGGCCCAGGAGTTGGACTCAGTGACCCTGATGAGTCCTTTCCATTGTGGCACATTATTTTATGAAGAACAGCTGCTCCCTGTATTCTGACAAGTAGAAATTTATTCGCTAAGTCCTCTTTCTGTTAATTTTAGACAAAAAGAACTGGCAACAACTGTTCTTGCCAAATGCTGCCCAAACTTAATCAGTTCTTCCAAAAAGAAGTTGTAGAGGTTGCAGTATGAGGTTCCTCTGCAAAAGGGAATGTGAGGAGGAGTGAAAATAATAAAACTTTCCAGGAGTGAATTGACATAACGGTAGTTGTAACACACAGTCCCTATGATTGAAACTTGAAAACTATTTAAAGCTTTGTGTGTCTTCAAAACTGTTTCTTCTTTTAATTAATTAATTCCAGAATTTAGAATGTACATGTTGCAACATGTTTGGGTTCTTTGTCCTTTTCATTCAACTTCATGATGGTCTTGCTTGTTCCCTGTCCTTCTTTGCCGTTTCCTCATTTTTCTTTATTCAAAAAGTTGCTTGTTTCCATGATTAGACTTCTCAGTTACCAGTGTCTTTTCATCTTCAGCCAGTTGTATCAGAAGCCTCAGAAAAAATCACAACATTGAAGGGAAAAAAAAAGCATGATTTAATAAAGGCTATTTTTTTCTACTTGATGTTTATTAGTGAGTTGACATCCTGTTTGTTGCCATGCGCTTGGACAATCCTGCTACATTGTCTTTAGGTTGTCGGTTCTTCTGCACATCTTCTTTCTTTATCTTTCTTAAATTTTCTGTCTAATTTAGAAGCTATACTTCATTCCATTGTTTGTCCAACTTGGCACTTCTTGCGAATGGAAGTTATTTTCACCAAGTGGAAGAGTGTCAGTAATTAAAATGTGATGTTTGATTTTCAGCATTTCAATTTTTAAATACAGATCTCTATGAACACTGCTTAATGTTTTGTTGACTCACTGGTAATGGTTTAAGTGTGTTACCCTGTAGAACTAGTGTTTCAGGAATATTTACAGTAAGTGCAACTATGTTTCATTTGTTCAATAACTACAAATTACTCCTTTGTCTGCCAGCATGAGTCTGGAAAAAGCTGTGTATCTGAAAAACCATATCAAATAGCTGAGTTGATGGTGCTTCCAGAGAGGTTAGGATTGGCCTTTTAATATGTTTGTGTTGCTGTTTACTTTCTTAATGACAAATTACTTCTGTTTCAGCAGATCAGAGTGTGTAAAGTCTTGCTTTGGCTTTGATAGGAGCTTAAACCATAGTTTTTATGTTAAAATGTAGACTAAAATACTGTTTTTCTTTTTGCAGCAAAATGAGAAGGAGAACTTGCTGAAGGAAAGAAACCACATTTTATCAACTCTGGGTGAGACAAAGCAGAATCTGACTGGACTTTGCCAGCAGGTGTGTAAGGAAGCAGCCTTGAGTCAAGAGCAAATACAAATACTTGCAAAATATTCTTCTTCAGATTGTCCACTCTCGTTTTTGTTCCCAAAAAGAGAACAAACAGCTGCATCTGATAGTGAGCTTATGGTACCAGCATCTGTAGAATCAGCAAATGGTCTTTCAGGTGTAACACCTACAGCTGAGCAGAGTTCCTGTTATCAGTGTGTCAGAAGTGTGTGTGAGGCCACGTACGATCAAGTACAAGAACTGCATCCAGTTTCTGCCAGAACACTGGAGCAAACGTCGCTTGTGGAGCAGTGTGGACAGAGCAGTGGCATCACAGACTTCTGCCAGCAAATGACTGACAAATGCACTACAGATGAGTGAATCTCTCCTTCCCATTGCCAGCCTCTCAACACTGCAACTAGAAGTGGGATTGAGCATTATTGGAAAGTAACGTACTAAGTGAGAGAAAAGATAAAAGTTTAATCTTTTGAAACTACATTGTCAATTACATGGTCACCATAATTACTTAGCAAGCTTTGGATTTGCTCTGTGCAGTTCCAGAACATAATTTGTATGTGTCAGCCTTGAAGGTTTTTCTGTGTGGTGATGCCAAGGAGGGTTCAGGAAAGCTGTTGGAAAGTATTAACTCCATGCACAGGTGCTTATTTGTGAGGAAGTTTTGTTCATGTATAGAGCAGTCTGTACTCTGATTTATGCCACAGTACTTAATGCCACTCTGCATTTTAAGAAAAGCCTCCTGACAGCTGTTTATGCACAATGACTTCTATACCTGGAATTCTTCTAAGACTTCTTTTTTCCTGGTAGACAAACCTTAAGAAGCAAATATAGCTCTGTAAATGTTCATTTTGTAGATGGGTTAAGTAACATGACAGGGTGAGGAGATTCTGGCAAGTGCACTCTGGAATAGCTCCTTGCTTCCTGCTGTTCCCCTCCCTGTCCCAGAGAAGACTTATACTGAATTAAAGTAGTTGGCTGCTACTACTACTAGTAGTAGAATTGTAGTATGCTTTTACTGAATAAGTGCTTTTGTCTTGTCTCTCTAGTACAGAATTAAAAGAACTGGAGCAGCAGAGGTGCTGCCACATACTGCTCTCTTCTCTAAATTTAGTGGGAGGAATAACAATGTACTGGTGTGGTTCTTGGATGAGTGTGCATTGGATCCTCCAGCATCTGAATCCCATGGGCTTATTAAAACTCACTGCTGTATTGTGACTTACTGTCCTAGAACCTTCAAGCTTGCTGCTTGTTTGTGGCAAGTTGGAATCAAAGTATTGTGAAAGTCTAAGGACAGAGGTTTTGTGGGGGTTTGGTTTCTTGGTTTTTTTAAAGGTATTCAGGCACCGCATTTTTTTCTTTCAGTGCCTAACTGCCTAAAGTAAGTTACAAATGTATTTGTTCTCTGATGACTGGGACCAGTAGAGTTCTATTTCAGAATCTTAGTCTTCGGGATACTTTATGGCTAAACCTGTAGTACATTTTCAATGGCTTGTGCTATAAACATAGATACATAAAAAGTTTATTGAAGAAATGAGCTGAAGATATTTCCTTTATTATTTTGAGAAGGAGAAATTCAGCTACTGAAAATCCCCATTTTCTAGATTTTTACATGGCAGTGGATGCACATTGTATACCAATGATGCTTTGTTATTTAGATGTTATTCTCACACCAGAACTAAGTATTGAACCTCACCACAGAAAACTTTGGGTTTGCTGGTTTACAAAACATGAAGAATCTTGTACAAGCCAGTGGAATTCTTCATTTCCTACCTCAGAATGTATATTAGCTTTTTGTGTCTTTGTGCGCATGTACAGTAGGCAGCAACTGAGCAAAGGCCCTTGTAAATACTGCTTTGCAGTTTTATCTTGCAGTGAGACAAAACTTGTTCTCGGCAAGGCTCTTTTTTTTTCCTCTCCCCACCATCCATAGGTAATACAGCATTAATAAATAGAGTAAGCCACTTATTTAAAACAAAAATTTAAAAATTGACAGATTTCAACAGGACTTCTCATAACCAGCATGTAATACAAATGACTACACTACCTCACTTTTGGGATTGAAAGTTGATTCAAATCTCTAGTGAATCCTTGGATTTTCATCATATATCATTACTTTTTTAAGGGGAAAAATATGCTGATGGAGCATAGCTTGTATAAATCACAATGCTTGCAGTAATTGAAATTCAGAAATAGATACTACATGGCAGACATCATGGTAATTGAATTGAAATTCTTTTAAATTACTATCACTGAGATATGTTGATCCTGTATATGTATTACTTTATGAAGCTCTCTGGGCTTTTTCTCCAATTTCTGTAGATTCCTGGTTAATTTAATCCTGTTTCCCTCCCAGGGCAGTATTTTGCTCTTATGTTTCCATTTTATTTATAAAGCAAACCAACAAGAAACAATCAAAAACAAAATTGAAAGCCCCAAACCTCTACTGTTCACAACTGCTATCACTTTTAAAGCTGGTGATATTCTGAAATGACGTGGACAATGGCATTAAAGCATTGTCCTAATAGAGCACATACTTGGAAATGGAATTCCTTGGGGTAAATCCTTGTTATAATGAGGTGGAGCAACTTTGTAGGGAATGGCTGACTGGGAGCTTATCCAGTGGTCCAAAGCCCTGACACACTTGGCTGCAGATGTTGGAAAACAAGGTCCACGATGACCAGGTGTGAGGCTGTGGGGGTTTGGTTTCGTTGTGCTCCACTGCTGCAGTCCAGGCATCAGCCACAACCTGAATTCCACACAGCTGATGGTGGAGGAATTCCAGGGTGGGAATCATGGCAGTTATTACCTAGGATAAAAGTAACATCATGTTTTTAAACCTGATATGAACTTGATGAAGTTCGAGGGTAAGTTTTTGCCTGACCAGCTGCATCTAAATAATTTTTAAAATATTTATTTAGTACCATAGACCTACAAGTTGCATGTTGACTTCTATAGCCTATATCATCAACTTGCAAATGTTATGAATGAATGACAATTTTATGATACAGAATTCTCAGGAAAATGTTTTTGGAGTTTGGTTTTATTTTTTTTCTTCCAGTAAAGAAATACTCAATTTTGAAATTGTAAAATACTTTGTTAAAGCATGTTTTAAAATACTTTGGACAGACTATCTTAAAGCCATAAGGGTATGATGGCATACAGATTGTAAAATAAACAGATAATTACAACAGTTGATTTTGTATTTTTCATAATTCAGTATTTTCTAAGACTACAATAAAAACCACTATCCTTTCTACAAAAGCTTTTCTATTTTGTGTAAGTCTTCTGCTGTGAAAGTCTCTACTGGTGCATTATTCATTTGAGCAGTACTACATAAACAGTTCTGAAAACTGTAGCAAAGTAGTCTCTATATAGTTTACAAGTTTAATATGCCCAAACCACTAGCTTAGCATTCTTCAGACAAAGCTGAAATCTCCTAATAATCCAGAGAGGTAATTGTACCAAAGTTGGGTATCTACTACACTACTCACAATATTTCCTCAGCAGTGTGTATTTTGTTCTATTTATTTTCTTTTTGAATTGCATCTTCTTAAATACATGAATATTCTTCTCAACCTACTGAAGATTAAATTTGCCATGTGGAAGACCTACTGTTTCATATGAATGGCAGAGTCAGGATAGTCAGAATTTAAAATAAAAACCCTAAAACTGGTCAACAAGTAATGAGTGAGAATAATACTGCAATACAAGTAAGTTCAGTATGTTTTTGTTCTTGAGAAATAACATTTAAGGCTTTCTTGGTATGTTATATAATAGTCTAGTAAGAATTCAGTGTGATACTTTAACAAAGTTTCCTAGTTTTTTACAATGTACTATTTCATATTTACTGTGAAAGAGGAGGAGAGGGATGGGAGAGACTTGGGAAGAAACAAGACAGTAATCAAAATAGTACCTCAGAATGTGTATATATTCATTAACTTGCTAAAAGCCATAAGTCTCAAGCTTTCAGGTGAACTGGCATAATTTTGTTTAAAAGTATTTGGTGATGAGAGATACTCAAAAATTCTAAATCATATTGCAATTTTTATTTCTCAGCCCAATGGTAATAAATCAGAAGATACATTTCATGTCAGCCTGGCAACATTTGGGACTTTTCCAGGTAATGATCTAGGAAACAAGAAAGATTTTTAGTGAACAGCCTCTATTGGTTCTGAGTTTTCAATCTTCAAATCTGAATAGGTCCCAAAATTGAGGCTATACACGAGGCCCCATGAGAACAAACTGTTACTGGCTTTTAGCTCTCCTGAGCACCCTGTTGACTTCAACCAACAGTGGGGCTATGTGCTTTCCTTCACAAGGAAAGATACTACCATTGACTTTTTGGAGGGCATATCCAAAATTATAATTCAGTCTTCAAAACTAAATAGGGCATAGATTGCTCTCACAAAAATGTCCCAGGAAAGAAAGGTTTTGTTGCTGTTTACCTCACCTGGGCAGCCTGCCATCTATACAAAAAACACTGGGGCAAGGTACTCTTCTTTCCCAGGAAGGCTGTTTTACCCCCTTTCTCTCTCCCTCCTACAACTTTGGATACCACTGCTCAATCGAATACATCCGGGGAATGATCCCACACAAGAGGTTTGAGGACAGAAAGCAGTTGCTGGCCTTTACCTCTGTGAGGCAGCTTCTCATCTGCAACTGCCACACTGGGACATGATGCTTTCCCTCCTAGGTAAAAGCACTGTCATCCTTTTTCAGGAGCTTACAGCCAAAATTTGCCTATGACTCCAGTACTGAATTTGTCCGAGGCCTGATCTAAGAGAGAAAGGTGCCAGGACAGAAAGGTCTACCTCCACTGGGTAGACAATCATCTGCCGGGTGAGCTTGTTTATATTTCCAAGGAAAGGTAATGTGATTCACATTCAGGACATTAGCTCTGATAAATGGATCCAAGCTGCAAAGGCAAGAAAAGTGTTGGTGGTCTTTACTTCCCCTGGCTAAGGTATTGTCTCCTACTGAACCACGTGGTCTCGGTGCTTTCCTTCCCATGTAAAAGAACTGTTGTCCTCTTTCAGGATACCTCCTGCTATTTTGAATACATCCACGGGCTGCTTGCACAAAAAACGTTTTAGGACAGAAGGTACTTGCCGGCCTTTACCTCGCCTTGGAAGCTTGTGATCTGCACCAGCGACACCAGCACTATGTTCTTTATTTCCAGAGGAATGGTACTGTCTCTCACTTCCTGGACCCCACTTTGGAAATTTCAGGCTAAGCTCAAAAATTGAGTATGTCCAAGAATTTCTCCAACACAACAGGTGCCAGGCTAGAAAGCTGTTGGCTGGCCTTCACCTCCAGTGGGCAGCCTATGATTGGCACTTAAAAACACGGGATCTCCAGGTTTTCCTTCCCATGGAACAGCAGTTTACCAGCCGTAAGAGGAAGGTGAATGCTGCTAGAGCGTGATGTAAATTAAGGGTTGCAAATGGAATCTGAAGGCTAGACAAACTTTTCTGTCCTGGCACATTGCTTTCTGCCAGTACTGACAATTTCAGCTTGGCATCTGCACACTGTGTTACGTATAGAGAATCAGAACACATTTACCTCTTTTGCAACTATGCTGCTGCCATCGTGTGGAGCTGAGCAACCGCAACAGGGGGAAGGTAAAAGACACAACGAACTTTTTGTTGTGGCACTGTTAGTGTGGGAGCAGTTAGTAAACTGTTTGGGATCTTGGCTCTGTAAAAGGGAAAGAATGGGAAGGTACATAGAGAAGGAAACTGAATAGCACCAGGGTGTGCACAGGCTGCAAGTGGAAGGTGATGCCCAGCCGTGTCTTTTTGTTCTAGGACCTTATTTTGGGGGATTTTTGAGATTTCAGATTGGCAGGTGGACTCACCAGACTGCAGGAGTATGACCCTACGTACAGCTGGGAAGAACTGGGCATAGCCCCAGTGTTTGTGGTGCACTGATAGGCAGTGAGGAGAAAGGGCAGTCCAGGAATTGCTTCTTTGCTGGTACATTTTTCTGTGTGAGCTGTAGCTGTTTATTTCCTGTGTCCACAGTAGCTATCCCAAAAGCCCAGTGATGTCCTTTTGGGTCCTTGAAATACCCTGTCCTGGGATAATCTATGCCCAGGGCCTCTGTGCCAGTCACAATGGGGTGATTCTGCCATTTGTTCCCAGTCAGGCTCTCTTCAGCTTCCAGCACAGTCATTTCTGGGATCCCCTGTCACCCCAGAAATACAGATGGATTCTGTCCCTACATATCTTGATGGCATCAGGGTACATTGTGCACCAGTGTCAATTAAAGCCTTATATCTGTGCCAGGCCATCAGATACACACAGTCCAGTTGATCCGATTGTCCCTTTCTTCCACCTGGCAGGAGATAGGGCCCCTTTAGTTCTGGTCCTGGTAGTCACTGGTCATTTCTTGTAAACATGAACTGGAAGTCCCTTCAAGAGGATTGGAAGTAATGTCAGCTCGCCTATTCTGTCTGAGGACTTGCCTGTGAGTTTGCAAAGGGAGCCCCTTCTCTCTCTCTCTCTCTCTCCCGCCGGCTGAGGCGCCATTACCATGTGGAGAGGCTGCTGAGCTCACGCCACAGCGCCCCCTCCAGCCGCGGCAGAATCCTCGCCCCCGCCCTGCCCGGCTGGGAGCCAACAGCGCCCCTGCCGGCTGTGAGCGTCACTGCACCAAAGGGGAAGGTGCCTGACAGCCGAGAGAAGGCTGTCACTGGGTTTCTGGTTCTGTTGGTTGTTGCTGCTGTTGTTGTTGTTTGCTTCATTATACATACTAGTAAAGAACTGTTATTCCTTTTCCCATATCTTTGCCTGAAAGCCCCTTAATTTCAAGGTTATGTTGTCGGAGGGAAGAGGGTCACATTTTCCATTCCAAGGGAGGTTCCCATCTTCCTTGGCAGACACCTATCAAACCAAGACAACAGGGGTGACTGCTCCCAGCATGGGTTGTTCCCCTGGTTCAGCTGCAGTTGGCGTGGCCACGTTGCCTGTTGCTCTGTTTCCTCCTCCTCCCCGAGGGTGCTCTCTACTGGCCACCCATGTCCAATAAAGAGTAGCCAGGGCCCAATACACTGCAGTAAGCTGCTCATCTCTGGAGTTGCCACAGCGTCCTCCTTGCAAATATTCTGTCACTTTATCAGGGTCCTGTAGTTGTTCAGGGATGAACTCCCAAACCATTGGAGCAGAGAATTTCTCAAAAAATTGGCCAATTTCCTCTCACATTCCATGCCACTCATGACTATTCCCCCTCGGAACAGGTCTCTGAATGGCCTTCTTGGAAATCTCTGTTCTGCCTCCAAATGTGACTCTAAACATAGTGTGGACTGCACTGAGACATAGCAGACATAGCAACAAGAACATACTTTCCTTAACATCCAAAGGCAATTCAGAATTCTCAAAAGCTGTTGTAATAGGCTCAAAGGAGGAAAAGGAGGGAAAAACAGGGGAAAATCATCCTTCCCCTGTTCCCCCCACGGACTGGGTACGATTATTAATGGACTCCCAAAAGGTAATGTTGAAGTAAGGGCAGCAGGAGAGCAGCACTGAATACACATCCCAAAGTACCCTCATTGCCCTTGATGTTATCATGTCATAAACTCATATCCCACAGTACAGCAACAAAGAAATGCCAATCCTTGTCCCTGCTCTGAAAAAGGTCACCCTGAGGAGCACATACAGGAACACAGGAATATATCCAGGGTTAGGTACCATACCCACAATAAATGGACCAAATGGACCATTGTGACCAGTGGCTCTGGACCTAATACAGCAAATGCTGAGATCAAGTTTGTTTCCAACTCACTCTTTTGTGGGTTGTGCCTTCATTGTGCCTCACACTGGGAGCCAAGTAAGGCTGTCTTGGTTTAGGAATTGGTAAGGAATTCGTAATTAGTACCTTGGTCTAGGTAGTTCCAGATTTACTGCTCCCACTGAAACCACTCCAAACTATGAGCCACTTGCTCACTTCTCCCCCTTCTTCCTCCTCCTCCACATGGCAGGAGAACTGGGGGCATAAAAGGTAAAGATCATGGGTTGAGATAGGAACAATTTACTGGAAAACAGCAATGAGAGAAAAAACAGTAACAGCAACAGTATCAATAACAAAGAGAACTATGATCACTCCCTCAGCTCCACTTGACACTCACCTGTCATTCCCTTGTCCCTTGTCCAACGTCCCTCTCCAGCTCTCTTACAGGCTCCCTTCAGGTTCCCTTCAAGATACTAAAGTCAGTAACATTTTTTGCACAGAAAGATCAAATCTGTCACTATTAAATCATGCAACTACAACAGTATTTCAAATATCTAAACTATGATTTATGTAGGTATATGAATTCCAGTGTTTATCCTACTGTGTTCACTCCAGAAATCCAGCTCTGAAAGATGATTTCTGACATACTGGAATAGTCAACCAGAGCCAGCACCCACATCATTTCCTTCACTCCCTTCCTAGAGGAATGAAGCTTACCAAGTTGCACCGCAACAACTCCTTGACAGATGAGTTTATTGAAGCAATTTTTAAAAGCAGGTATTTCTGAGTGTGCTCCATCAATCCCAACTGTTCAAAAAAACAACTATCCAGTGTCCCAAGGAAGCGTGCATGTTACAAATGGTATGTTTTTAATATAGTCATTTATACCACATGATATAAGCATAAATATTATTCAGTATGCAAATTAACTGCTACAGTTCCCCTAAAAAAAGTTGGGCACACATGGAGAATAGCTCTTAACCCAAGGCTGTTACAGCTGTCCACCTGCCTTGGACCCCACAATCAAGTTACTAGTGTTTTGATGTATAGCAACAGATTTTGGAAGTGGTTTTTCACTTACATTTAAATTAAAAGCCTTGGATTTTTTAGGACTATACTTAGATGAAATTTAGTGGGAAGTGTAACATTTTAATATTTACTACAATATAAATACTTCAAAGGTTTTTTTCACCTTCATTTTGCTCCATATCTTTAGCCACATTAATCTGATGAAATAGGTTCTACGAATGACATTACAAAACAAAACCAAAAAAACAAAGCAAACAAAAAAACCAAACTCAATCCCCCCCTCCAACACCCCCTAATCCTGACACTACTTAAGCAACTTAGAAAAGGAAGGAGGGTCCAGAATTCAGAGGTAAACCATTACTCCTACAAAATGAAAGGTGTTTGGAGCTTAGGAAGTGCCATCATCTACACATGCACAATAACCACAAATTCTCAGGGTTTGCCTATATAAAAAAAAAAAATTCAGCATTGATCCAGATCTTCCTTTTGAAGAACAGTCTTAAGAGTTCCATATTCTGAATGCAAATCACGTTTTAGCTACTCCACTTGGAGTGCAGCACAGCTGCTTTTTAAAGGTCAGGATCCACTTCAATGTGTCCCTACTCTTCAACTCATGTGACTTTTGACATACTTGAATGTTTTACCAGCCCTTTTGACCAATAATACAATCATTTTATTGTCAAAATAAGTATTTTTTAGCAAATTAAAAGCTCATTGTGACAGTACAACATCTCTATATCCAGTGTGAAAGCAACATGGTGGTATAAATATATGCATACATTGTATTACACAGAATATATTATACACATTCCAGTTAACCATGGAACAATTAACAGGAGTAGATGATCACTGATCACGGGCACAGAGTATTTTTGTAAACAAGATTTTGAGAAATATGAGGGAAAATCTGGTTTCTGGAAAGATGACAACCTTGGGATTCCATTTATGTTTTCAATGAAGTCAATGGTTTTTATTTTTAAGGATGATGTATATAAGAATGTACTTTGTATTAAAACAAAGATCAATACTTTACAGTTTAAGAAACTTTACATATGTACATAAATTACACATCAGGAATGGTTTTAAAGCTCAAAATGAGTTGTGGGAAAAGTCTATTTTCCTTCTATTAGAACCTTGAACTCTTTTACATTGTGATCATTTGCAACAGTAATGGCATGATCCAGGGCTCGGATACTTGCTAGAAGCTTTATGATCTGCTTGATGTGCTCCCTAGAAAAGAGGCAGGAGAAGTCAATTCAGAAATAGAACAATAAATGACATGGATTAATTTTCCTACAGAAGACTACATTATGGAGCCATATATTTCACATTCCTGCTGCAGATTTGCTTAATGAGGGTAATGGCAAGAGATTTGTTAAATGCTGGGAAAAAGCAGGACAGAAGATAGAAATCAAATTAGAACCTGCTATGAAAACAAGGATAATTGGATATTTCTCTTCCAATAAAAATTTTTACCAAGTTATCATTTTACCTGGTGAAGAAAGTTCTTTCAAATTTAGAAACACACCCCCAAAAGAAGAGAGTTCAAAAACTTAAATAAACTTAAATCCCAAACTGTTACACTGAAACAGAGGACTGTACCAAGACTGGAAGACTGCTCATTCCTGTTGCTGTTGCTGTTCCCATAGCATGTCAAGTTACCTGGCCAGCAGTAACATGTCTAATGCAAACTTTTAATTAAGCTGATCATTGGAGTCAAGTAAAATGGCTCTTGGATCTTGGGCAAAACAGGTTCATCTAGTTGGTTGTGTAAATAGTCAGAACTTTTGAACTGTATATAAAAGACAGTTTGCAATTTAGAAGCCACTGTGCAGGAATCAGCAACAGGCTCACAAAGTGAAACAGTCCAAACATGGTAGCTACAAAATTTGGCAGAATCATAGAATGCTTTGGGTTGGAAGGTACCTTAAAGCTTATCTCATTCCAACCCCCTGCCATGGGCAGGGACACCTTCCAGCAGACCAGGTTGCTCAGAGCTCCATCCAACCTGGCCCCAAGCATTTCTAGGGATGGGAAGCTTCCCTGGGCAACCTGTGCCAGGGCCTCACCACCTTCAGAGCCAAGAATTCCTTCCCAGTATCTAACCTAAATCTCCTCTTTCAGATTTAAAGCCACTCCTCCTGGTCCTGACAGTAAGTGCTCATATAAAAAGTCCTTCTCCCTGCTTTTTACAAACCCCCTTAAGAATCCAGGACACTAAGGAGTAGTGCAAAATATCAGTGTTTAAGTATTTCCAATAGTTGCTGTTTTCAGATACCTTAAAAATATCCCCATCCACCACAACATAACATTTCTAACATGTGAATTCGAAGAAGTTTCCAAAAGACACACAGCAGGATGGAGAGAATTACCCATGTTTGCATGCATTTACAAAATAAAACAAATCACAAGGACTGCTTAAATTCAAAATAAGTTACCTTGCATTTCTCTTCTCTACATCAGAGCAACCAATGCTGTTTCTGTAAATTGTATCAGCCAGGTGTACAAGGTATCTACAGAAGTTTTCTAGCTGAGAAATAGTCTTGTCCCCTGTTAGATTAGTGAACCACTGTTTAGGGAAGCAAGCAATTACCTAGGAAAAACAGGAAAAAGGAAGTTAAATACAATGTAACAAAATTTTTAAAAGCTATGTAACATGACTTGTGAAGTTTGCTTAGTAAGACTGGAGTGACAAGGCCGAACTGAGTGAAAAAATGAGAAAACTACAAAAAAACCCACACCAAATTCCAAGCAGTAAAGCACTGAAACCCACAGTATACCTAATCTATCTACAGGCACGAGCCAGAGAAGGTTCTTTCTTCAGTCTATATACTAAAATAAAATCTATTTTTCATTGACAGTACAACTTTTGAGGTATCAAAGCCAAGATTTCATAGGCAAAATCAAGTTTCAACCATATTTTCCTTTCAGCTGAAATCCATTACTTTAAACATTGCTTGATTTTACTTACATTTTGAGCTTTCTTAATGCTGTCCTCTCCATACTCTGAGTTTTGAAAAGCCATAAGAATATACCTATTTAGCAACCCATCTATGGACAGCTCCTGGAGAGTTTTGTTTGACAGGATTCCATACCACTGGAGAAAGTTCCCCAATAACTGAAAATATAACAGAGGGAAAATAACTATTCCAAAATGTACTGAAAACAGAGAGATGATCAAACACATCAAACATTTTTAAAATATTTAATACTTTAAAATGTTTTGCAAACCTATTCAGAATACAGCCTCCCTTGCTGCTGCAATTTAAACAGAAAATTCCAGAGAAGAGTTCTGTTTGTGTGATCATGGAGAGCAGTTGTTCAATCAACATCAGTCTCTACTTTTCTATTTAGCTTAATTTTCTTCACAGTCTTTTATTGGAAATAAACGGATAGCCACAGCTTTGAGCTCCCCCATTCCCCAAAAGTTGTGTATTTTATTCTGACAAGGACATAAAAACCTGGGGTGAGTAAGCTAAGTGACCCCATAACATTCAAGCTGAAATGATGGTGCTTCCACTTGACAGCCTTTTCATCTACAAAACCAACTAGGTTGCAAAAGACCTCTGAGATCAAGTCCACTCTTCGACCAAACACCACCTTGTCAGCGCTAGACCAGAACATAGTGCCACATCCATCTTTTTTTTAACAC
Organism: Falcunculus frontatus; assembly: GCA_013398115.1. Taxonomy (NCBI): domain Eukaryota; kingdom Metazoa; phylum Chordata; class Aves; order Passeriformes; genus Falcunculus; species Falcunculus frontatus. Next base: position 195,533 of record VZRV01008530.1, on the reverse strand, counting down.
CTCCAGAGCATTTAACCACCTCGCTAGGCAGTCCACTACCATGGTTCATTATCCTTTCTGTGAAAAAATTCTTCCTGATGTCCATCTCAAAGCTCTCCTGGCACAGCTTGAGGACATTTCCTCTCATCTTGTCGCTGGCTGCCCGGAACCAGAGCCCAACCCCCTGTGGCCACACTCCACTGTCAGGCAGTGATAAGATGTCACCCCCCACCACCTCCTCCAGGCTAAACAACCCCATTTCCTTCAGCTGTTCCTCATAGGACTTACCCTCTAGATCCTTCCCCAGCTCCGTTCTCATCTCTGGACATGCTCCAGCCCCTCAATGTCCTTCCTGAATTGAGGGGCCAAAAGCCGGACACAGCATTCGAGGTGTGGCCTCACCAGTACCCAGCACAGAGGGAGAATCACTGCCCTGGCCCTGCTGGACGTACCATTGCTGGTACAGGCCAGGTGCCCTTGGTCTTCTTGCCCACCTGGGCACACCTCGTTCGCATTCAGCTGCTCTTGACCCGCACCCCCAGGGCCCTTCCTGCCCAGCAGCTTTCCAGCCACTCAGCCCCCAGCCTGCAGCTCCGGGGTTACTGTGGACAAAGTGTAGGGACCCAGCACTTGGCCTTGTTGACCCACTGGCCTCATCAATCCAAGGTCCCTCTGCAGAGCCTTCCTCGCCTCCAGCAGATCAACACTCCTGCCCAACTCGGTGTCATCCACAAACTTACTGAGGGTGCACTTGATCCCCTCATCCAGATCATCAATAAGGATGTAAAACAGGACTGGGTCCAAAACTGAGCCCTGGGGGACACTATTAGTGACCGGACACACCGTGAAGAAGACACAGTGCGTTATCAAAGACTAAGAATCCAGAATCAGAGTTTTTGCAAATGAAGTTGAAGCAGTTTCCATCTACTGTTTTCCACAAATTTGAGGAGGATTTTATTGCTACACTGTCTTAGACCAAAGATTTACTGAACGTATTTACTGACTTACCTTAACAGAGGACCAAAACTGGCGCTGGAAAAACAAATATGGACCAGAGTTCTTGTTTTCTAAGATGCTGGAAAGTAAGAAATTTCTTTAATGAGCAACCAAGACCACACCTCTGTCTCGAATTTGCTGGCTTTTTCCTTCCAACACACAGTTCATTTCCATAAATATTCCCTTCAATCCTTCTTGTTTTTGCTAAATGCTCCCAGCAGGATAACAAAAGATCTCCTGTATCCAGGCACTGAACCACATTGGGAAAAATCCCTGTTAACCATGGACAGAAGACAGTGACTTGCTAAGAAAGGTCTAACACCATAGTTGAAAGTAAACTTACTTTTTTGGATACAAGGGCATGAATACATCATCATCTAGTGTTCTCCTCATTCTTAGCAACAATGCCTTTAACAGCATCTGAAACAGATAATTTTATTTTTTAAATGTTCAATGTACTGCTTAGTAGTTAAACACTCAGAAACTGATTTTTAAAGCAACAAAGAACATTTGTGACCATAACAGTAAACATACATACATATTTGAGCACACAAATAAATAGTCTTAAAGAAGTCTGTAATAATTAACAGAGCTGAAATTTGACACTTTCAATTAAAACCTGAACTTCTAATATCGGTTCCTGAATTCACAGAAGGCAAGTAAAACAATCCAATTTCCAGGCAACACATTTGAAAAGGCTGCAAAGATCTAAAAAAGAAAAGCCTGAGTTTTTGTAGCCAACCCTTACAACAAAACTGGAGACCAACAGGTCTTAATACATCTGGTGTATCTTTTTATCTCTAGCATCTATCCTGGGGAGACTCCACTGAGTTTCTTCTTTTAATTTATCACCGTACTTTTACTCCTCACAATCAGGCTGCAGAGCATCAAATAATATAAAAATTCTTTTTCTTGCCGTATTTCCCAACATAAGGTATTAAAAATATATTCAAATTCTTTGACTTATGCAACATATCTAAGAAAAAAACCCAACAACTTACTTGTGTGTTTTTGTTTTCTGCATTCACCACGGAGGGATATCCATCTATTAGTTTCTGTACAACTGCTACCATTCTAGATGTCTGTGTGGTAGAAAAGGGATCCCAGATATTTTCAGAAATTACTGTAAGAGATTAAAGAATTACTCCACTTTACAAATACTCAAATACAGGTACTGAGACATTCATGCAACTATTTACAAAACAGTAAAATCTGAAAGCACAAACAAGCATCAGACTCCACAACCCCTTCCATCTCATTTTCTAAGCCTATACCTGTTAATTTAGGAAGAACAACTCTCTCTACAATGGTAGGCAATAGTGAAATATCAGCATCATCTTTGACTTGCTCCTGCTCTTCACAGCCATAAAACAGCAATGACTCAAACCACAACATCGTTTCAAAATCTCGACATTTGCCCTAATAAAAAATAGAATTGGGGTTAGGTTCTTAAACAAAGATCTGAAGTCACACATAGAAGCATTACGTATGCAAGTGCGATACACTCAAAAAACAGCTTTAAAACACCCTGCCAAATGAACCAATTCATTCTACCAGCACAGTCACTAGATGTAATGAAAATGGCTGAAGAAAGATTGATTTTTTAGCAGTTGTTGCCCCATAGATTTCAACTTCTACTTACACCTGAGCCAAACAAAAGCCTACAGATTAGGGTACAAGTTGGATGTACAGCTCAATTGTGCTGCATTATAAAATCATGCCTTCTGGATTTAAAACTTCTCTTTATGAGCACCCCTGTAATTTTTCTAACTTAACAAAATGCTTACCAGGACCAGTAACAGAGAGTAGTGAATACAGCTAGACTTGACAATTCTGTTCCATGTCTCCAACTAACATGAGCTTTGTTTTGTCAACTGAAAACTCAAGAGAAATAGCATGGGGGAAGGGAGAATGCAAAAAAACTGTTTTAAATTTAATGAGGGCATCTTTCTTAGATTTTTCCTTGTTTGATTAATGAAGTCAAACATCAAATTAATAAAATTACTTTAATACTCTGAACTTTCTCTGAAGAGGAGTCATGGCTCCCCCTCTGCACTTGGAGAAGAGCTGACAGAAAATCCCCTTCTGCAGATATTCTCTTAGTAGTTAAGAAAAAAAAAAAAACTTCTGAAAAAAGGAGGAAGAGAGAGGGAGTCAAAAGCTACCTGAACTGTTTGTCCCGGTGGCATCTCATGAAAGCATACATATGCAGGCTGGACAATGAATGTGTACCAGGGATACTGGGCTGCCACAGTGCTGTCCCGCTTTTCCCATATTCCCTACCTAATAACTGAGCAACGAGTACTATGAGGAAGACTTGGAATTGCCAGCTAGAATTCTACAGGGTATGAAGGTGTAGGTGAGAGAAAGATACATAACCTAGAGACACGGGTTTAATTCCAAGTAAGAACAAGCTTAGTTCCACTTCTGATGAAACAGCGTATCTAGAGTCACAATTTCCTCTGAAGTATTTTAAAGACTAAATGTATTTTCAGAGAACTATACAATGGTTTGGGTTGGAAGGGACCTTAAAGATCACCTAGTTCCAACCCACTACCATGGGCAGTTGCAGACCTTTTGGTGTACACCACACCCTGAGAAGGAACTGGCAGTGTGCCAAACTGAACTCTGGCCTGCTGGGAACATAGAGGATCAACCAGTCCAGGCACTCCCCAGAAAAGCTCTGCCCCAAGACAGGTGCCTATTTGAAACTTCATCCCCAGAACACATCTTTAAGAGAAGCACACATCAAAGGTGCAATTTACTTTGCTCTGTACAAGTGTGAAAGAACTGCCACATAGCAGCTAACATAGAAGCGGCTTGCAGAGGAGCTTACCTCCAAAGGAGTCCAGGTAAGCAGCTGAAGTCTGATTAAAGGGTTAAACAACTTTGGTAAACAGAGGCCAATATAAGCATCCTTATAAGAAGCAAAGTACTTGGAGCGCCAAGCTTCAAACTGTGACTTAATGCAATCAATTGAGTAAAAGCTTTCCAAAACATCTTCGAAAACTTTGCTGGATTCTTTCAATATACGATCTGGCAGGGGAGAAAAGGAACAAGAAGTTAATCACCCTGTAATGCCTCTTTCAAGATACTCTTTGATGCTCACTGGCATAAGCTAACTCCCATAAACAAAACCAAAAAAAACCCCATCACCTTTAAAAGTTTCGTTACTCCTGCCTCAAACACACAAAGCTATAAAAACAGGAGCACATGAATACTCTCCAATAGACTGTTTTATCACAGGTCTTACTTTAAACGTTTCATGGAAGGATTTTAAGTAACCAGATGTAGTTAGGATTGGTGACGTACTGGGCTGTATTCAGAGCGGATCTAACTTCAAAGCTGGCCTTGCTTTGCATGAGACTTTCAAACAGCTGATTTCCAGGCCCCTTCCAACCCAGATTATTCTACATCTTTGATAATCCAAGTGCAAATATAGGAGGGCATCTCAGATAAGTCAACTGAATTGGCAGTTCAGACAGGGTGGGTCCTGGCAGACACCATGATAAAACGCTGCCCAGAACATGCCTGTTAGCACTGGGCAGTGATTACAGCCCTCTAGTACCTTCATTTATTTTTTTTTTTTTTGTATTTACAGTATCAGTATTCTATGCAGTCCAGACCCAGGGTTAGTTTCATTTTAATCAGTCACATTTGCTGCAGCCACAGTTGTAAATGTTTGATTACAGTAGTAACCTGTACACAACGAACACAACTAGTACACACAGCAGGCAGAGACAGGGCTGAGGGAACAGGGGGTTATGTCATATAACCACAGTTTTCATACTGGTATTAAGAAAAGACACTACATATAAAGTTAGTAGGTCCAAAGTGCACTCCTCTGTTCCACTGCTGTTTCTGGACTAAGATGAGAGCTATGAACAATAACAAAAGTGCTTTACAAATACAAATGCTTATTCAGAAACTGAAGAAGTTTCTACAAAATGCTTTTGCACACATAAACTGGCAAGTTACTAAATGCAATTCAGCCCCATTGAGGTTTGAATCAAGATAATTTAATTTAGCAAAGTTAATTATAGCACCAAACAACCCTAAACAGTTGTTCTTTTTATCCAAGAGCTCTCCCTGTATGCAGTAAATCAGTGCAATCATAAAATTGCAGTAAATCAGCCAGCAACTAAAGGTGTGGAAACTGTTTGCACTTCCAAAAGGCCTAACAGCTAGACAGTTCATCTAATTGCTTTTCTAGTCTGTTCATACTTCAGGTCTCCACAACCACCTATAGCAATGACTTTGCCATTTATTACCTTCTCTGTGAGAAGTGACCTCTTTATTTTAAACCTATCCTATCACTTAATTTCATAGTTCCTAGCTCTCATACCGTGAAAAGTCAATATTGTTCGCCTACTTGAGACCAAAACCACTCAATCCCTCCTCAAATGCAACACAAGCAATTCTGTGTATGTGATCCTTGCTGCTCTCCTCCTCCTTTCTTCTAACCTGATTCTCTTTAATCAGAGCAAATGCAAATTGTAGCACAAGATTTTTCTACAATGTTTGCATTCAACATTGGTTTCTATCATTTGCAAACTTTGCCAGGCTGCAATAAGACACTACAAAATTTTTGTCATTGCATTTCTAGAAGCTAATTCACAACTCTACTAAATACTTGACACGAACCAAAAAAAGTTTTTTAAAACACTGAGGTTTTCAAAATTTCACAAGTAACACACAAACAGGTATTGCAAGAATGATAAACTATTTTACAAATTGGAAGGAAGAATTACTGACAGTCCAAAAGATTACTGCTTGCCAGCAAAAGCATATTTGAATTAAATAAGAACCTCACTAAGGACAGGCTATTCAGTCAGCTGAAAGACACATGACAGGTTGGTAATAGAGACTATTCCGGTCACGCTGATGATACAGGAATCAAAAGTACCTAAACTTCTTCCAAAATATGGTGAAGTATATGAATAGGGCTGCATTTGGATCAATTTTTTTTCTGTCAAGTATTGGATATTTTGTTACGTAAGAGAATTGGGATTGCTCAGCCTGGAGAAGAGGCTTCAGGGTGACTTAATTGTGGCCTTAAAGTACCTAAAGAGAGTCTACAAGATGGAGAAGGACTATTTACAAGGGCATGGAGTGACAGGACAAGGGGGAATGGCTTCCCACTGCCAGAGGTCAGGGTTAGATGGGATGTTGGGAAGAAATTCTTCCCTGTGAAGGTGGTGAGACCCTAGCACTGGTTGCCCAGAGAAGCTGTGGCTGCCCCATCCCTGGAAGTGTTCAAGGGCAGGTTGGATAGGGCTTGGAGAAACCTGATCTAGTGGAAGGTGTCCGGGCAGGGGGTTGGAACTGGATGGGCTTTAAGGTCCCTTCCAACCCAGACCATGCTGTGATTCTGTGATAAAGCTTGGGTAGCTTTTCTAACCTCGCTCCAAGTTGAAGTTCGTGATATCTGTTGAAGTTTCCTCGTCATCGCTGGAAAGACCTTCAAGGTGATCTGCCATCTTCCCAGTTTGCTCTCTTGCTTGTCTACGGCGAGCTCTGGAAAGGAGCAGCAATATAAACCAGCTATCACCTGTATAAACCAGCTATACTAAAGCAATAGAAACCAGCTGTTTTCCCCACCTATACAATGAATACGCCCACTTAGGCTTGTCCTTTTAGTTCTAGGAAAGTCGAGCTGAAAAGAACTTTTACTATGCCACCACCTCAAGCATTCCACTATGTTGCTGTCTCAAACAATGGAAAGAAACGAAACCAGCAGAGACCATATAGATATGGAATGTATTTACTACACTTTCTTTTAGTGATTTTAAATCAGTATCATGGAATGTTTTGTACGCTTGCATGATAAGCTGGGATATACAAGAATACCTCTGCCCAGGATACCAGCTGAAGTGTTTTCTTCCCTTTGCAGGGAAGAAGCAAACATTGCCACTCATTTTAGTATGTCACACAGGACAGTTGCATCTTGCAAGCAGACAAGGACTCCTAAAGGGACAAGAAATCTCATCTTCTACCTTCTAGCCTCTCTTTCTGCAGTTCGACGCTTGACTTGTTCTTGATAGATCACTCTGTCTCGCCCAAAAGAATCAAGATTTGGTGCCATCAGTGCTTTATCTGTAAAATTACATCGATGAAAATTAAAATGCTTATTTATGATTTATAAATGTGATGTAGGCAGTTTCGTAAGAGCCTTTTACCCACTTTTAAACTAAGGGTAATTTGAAATAGAAAGTCGAAGTTTAAAAAAAAAAAAAACAAAAAAAAACCAACACCCCCCAGAAGCCTGAATTCACCAAGTGTAGAGGTTAAAACAGAAAGCAGTGGAGTTTGGAAAAATTTCCACTTAAATGTCAAATAGTTTTCACCGTACTTCACTCTTATCCCCCTCACAAAAGTGCCGAACTACATAAAAGTCAACAGTTTTAATAGAAATAGCTTAAATGGAACGTCCAAGAAAAAAGTGCTCCTTACATAAACACATTCACCGTATAATTTTTGAGAAGAAAACTAACAAAAAAGAAAGCAGACGAGAGTGACTGGAGCAAGAATAGATGATGTTTCAGAGTTCTAGTCACAGTGCTTCTAAGTTTATATGCTTTAGATTGCATAAAGTTTAAAACACATCAAAATCTACAGAAAGATAAACCATCTACCCTCCTCTTTTCAAGCTCTGATTATCTATGTTCCTGGTTATAGAAAACAAAACAGCTAAAACAGCAGAGAGCAGGCAGGAGTGTTTCCAGTTCCTCTCTTCTAGGTAAATTTTACCAGTAGACTGAATACTAGCCACTGCTCAAGTCCACCCATTAAAGTATAAACATTAACACTTAAACAACAGCCTATTCAAACTTCAGGAATAAATGTACATGTTCTGACAAAATCTATTTACAAATTCATCATTTAAAGTATTAATGATGATCTATGTCAGTATTCCAATTCAATACCTGAACTACTAAGAGCCGTCTCTAAACTTCCAGATACTAAATAAGATCTCTCTGTAAAACCCAACCTCAGCAATGAGAACTACTCTCGTCCCATCATCAAATTTCAGTATAAAAGAATCCATTCTAAGCTTCTTTTAGTACATTAGGTTTCTAGTTCTCACAACAGTATTTTCATGATAAAACTGCAAGGCCATACGATGCCTGGAACTCCAAATACAGTCCTAAAAAGAGTATTAATGCTAACCACTCTATAAAAGAATGACCAACTATGACACCCTAACACAAGATTTCATCTCTGACAACTGTGGCAGAACAGGGAAATGGCATTGATTATAGGATTTTACATCAGCAACAGGACAGAAAGCCATTTTAAAAAATGAGAAGCTCTCAGAAGCATAAAGAGGACTCCTATTAATAGTTCATCCATTGATTTCAATATGCTGAATAAAACCTCCTCCAAGAAACATGTATTTCCATCCAAGTTAACATTTATGCTTTTGTAGAGTTTTACATACTAAAGAGTAATCACCATAAGAAACCTCCTCAGTGACAATCCCCCATCCACAAATTCACAGTAAGCAGGAATTTTAACTGGCTATTCTCAAGCTGTATTTCATATAGGATCACTGTGTTAGTCTGATTAGTCTTCCAGTTCTTCAATTTACCAGTTAAGTGTTTGAAATTAAATACTTATGCTGGCTACAAAACAGAACATTAGACAGAAGTTTAGCCCAGTGCTTTGTGGCTTTATACAGTTAACTGTACATGTTAAATGATGTTTATATAGATTCAGGAAGGTTAAAATAAATTTTTAAAAAGTCCTGATGTAAGAAGAAAATGGGGAATCACATGCTACCACTACTCCCATTGCCACCATGCATACATTTTTAGTGCTAGGAAGGAGGAGAAAATATAGTTAAGAGAAACAGAAAGGAGAAACAATGTCAGAGTTAGAGTGGTTTGGAGTTTAAAACAAAACAGATTAGAGAACTTTCATCTAAATTTGCTTCTACTCATCTCAAGAGTAAGAATAAACTTTAAGACAGTCATACACGAAACATTTACATTTCAATTAAGTCATACTAAATAAACAAGGTTGTTTAATGAATAATAAAAACCTTCAAGATGGACTGACTTGAATGGCTTGAAAACTCCGAAGATTCATCTTTAATATCATCTTGTCGTCTTTGGACAAGGCGGGAAGCTCGCTGTTTGTACAGCTGGTGCATTGCAGATTCAAGTTCGTTAATCAGAGGCACCTGTAAAAATACAACACACCACGTAATACCCGGATCCTGAGCTGCTCAGCTTCTGGGGTCCCAGCCTATTCCAGAGCAAAACGCTGTCACTGTGCTCTCAGCAGCACAAACTCCTGCCTTTTACTCATTTGTATCATTCGCACCAGGAAATAGTTCAAGGTGTGGAAAACGCATACATTTAAGGTTGGCAGCTTTCAGTCAGAGCAAGAGCATTCTGAAAACAGCTTCCATGGCTTGAATGAGTCTACACAGCCAGACATGCATTTCAGAGTGTGAAATACTCTTTCCAGTACTCTTGCTCTCCCTACCAGGTGTGTTACGTGTTGTGTAAAGGTCTGCAATTCTCAATGGTTTCCTCTCTATCTTTAAACAAGAATGTAGAAGTATTCTATACTTCAGTGAGAAAATAACCTGACTGTACTCAGAGAAAAGAACCACCTATCAATCTGATATGCTGAAGCCAGCAGCTATTGTTTTGCTCTCTTATTAGCATATACTGAAATACTATTACTGAAATGAAATCAAACCCTGCATAAGGGTATTATGCCAACAGGTAATTCAAATCAGTCAAATACTCCTCTAGATTATCACTAAAATTAAAATAGTACAATTTGTGCGAGTTATGCATTAAGTATAACCTTGAATGATTTAGGTAGGTCAGGTCAGACCTGTCAGGTTTTTTTTCTTTAATGAACTATTTTAGTAGCATCTCTAACAAAAATAGATGATATTACAACAGCTGGGAATTTCCTGACATTAAATAGCAGGTTCAGTGCTCAATTTTTTTTTTTCATTTCCTGACACAAGTTAAAATTAGATCATTATAAATATTCAAATGCAAACCAGAAGTTTTCACAATCTCTTAATTTGGAAAGGCAAGTCCTTTTGGTATGAACACTTAAGCCATGTCCTCCTTACCTCTGAGACGTATGCTTACTCCACAGTCTTCCAGCCTTTTATATTTCATTGCTGCCTACCATCCAGGATTACATTTTTTTTCAAAACAAAAGATAAAATCAGAAATTGTTTCCTGATGTATTTTAGAATGTGACTCAGCAGCTATTAAAGAACCTCCTTCAGTAAAATGTAAGATTCTAGTTTATAGCTACAGGGCCATTTCAGCTTGCTGAGACTGACACACACATCAGAGGAGAAAAAGGTATTAGCTTTGTGCTATAAACTGGGCTCCAGGGATTAAAATGAAAGCAGCTCTGCACCAACTCAAAATATGCACACCTTTCTTTTGGAGAAAAGAGTAGAGAGAAAGACAAGGAGGGCATAAACTTCCAAGTGCTGCAAGTTTATACTCAGAATTTAAGACAGTTTTGAAAACAGAAATAACAGTTTAAAAATACTAGTTTTACTGCAGTTTACCATAGAAAACATAGCTTCTTCTCTTAAGCATGTAGAGGAAATTCTAACATTGAAAGGTTAAATGAAAATTTTTCAAAGCATCCCTAGTGGTTCTTTCTGTAACTTTCTCAGGATTAAAAAAGAAACCTAGTGATGTATTCAGACATGTGAATCCACTCAAAATATTTCCCATTTAGAATACAAGAGACTTAAAAGCCCTTATTCTTCTATAATCAATACTGTGGTTCATGAGTGGCTGACAATTTCACTGATTACTATAAAGTTACAGCCCTCATTCCCTGTTTTATTTAGTCAATACCTTAAATTCAGTGTTTTCAAGGGGATTTTTTGTTCACTTTCCCTGTAAACAGTGGAAGAGGAAAAGCAGAAAGGTCTTTAAACATTTAGATCACAAGGATAATTCTGACTCACAGAGTGTGTTTTGGTAATTCGCTTTTGCAGGTAAAGTAACACTTCATCTACTTGTGCTGTCAAAGGTATGCCCAGAACAATTCAATCTTTCTGTATCCACTGTACGTTCCTATATTCAAAATGTAAAAATGCCATTGCGATTCGCCAGCCTTCTCAGAAAGCATGATTTTGACAGTAATTACTTCTGAAGGAAGTCATGCAAGCATCTTCCACCCTACTGGTTTTCTTATTTATAGGGGGAAAAAAGGTATCACACAGGATTTGACCTTTCCAGTGCTTGTTTCTAAATCTGCGTAATAGCTGCCTTGTTATACTCTCTGCTGAGCCTTAAGAATGGGCAAAGTGATCCTAACATTCAGAATCTCTTCAGAAATATCGTATTTAAAGATATGTTTTCATATATGTATGTATACATATACGTATATACAAATACGGTATTATTATTACACACATATATATGCACATATCCTTCCGTATATTATAATAACTACATATATTATTATAAATAATAATAACAACACTTTAAATATCAAGCAGTCAGGGTGACAGGTTCTATAAAAAAGCTGAAGGTAATTTATCTCTACACTCAAAAGATTAGAACAATTTACTGTCCTACTGCATTTCATTTAAATAAAAACTAATACTGATTTTCTTACTTGATTTTGTCCCCTTCCAACACCTTCTTTTCAGAAAACTTTTCAGTGTCCTGTGGGCTACTGGTTCTGAATTTGATGGTACTTTTGTCATGGTGCAAGCACTGAATTCCAAACCACATTATCTGGCCAAACAATATCAAAGTAAATGAAATGCTCCTGTTAGACTGACCACGTCACCTGCTGCTTTTGCAACTCACTTCACGTACAAGTACAGCAGCAGCCTCCACCTGAAACCAGCAAAACTCTGTGAATGCCCCTAAGAAGCCTAAGATGAGTAAGACAGTCTATGCTATCAAGGAGAACCTCCAGACATGGTTTATAGTTATCACAAAAGTAATTTAACAAAAGGTCTTTAGAAAGCAAACACTGAATAGAGACACAGGTATTTAACTTGACTTCTGAAATACATATTTATCCCAGAGTAATAATATAAAAACTTATCTTTAGTAGGAATTCAGCCATCTCGGTAACCAGCACTGCCAGAGCTGCTTAGGAAAGTACCTTTATAAGCCTTCAACAGCTAATGCTAATACAGACTCAGGAATATGGCTTCTTAAGTGAACAATCAATTGCAACTAGTTAGTTACACTAATCAATCAGCTGGGTGAATTAACTGTCCCACACTTCCTGGGTTTACTTATGACAGTTATTCTTCACTTCTACAGGATGAAGACTGGACTCTCCCAATGCCACTAACAGTGGACAATTAATGTCTAACCCATCAGCACCCAGAATGCTTTTCCATTTCTCTCCCACACCTAAGGGGCTAGGCAAGCAGTAGTTTAAACTACTCAATTATTCTGACAAGATATTAAGAAATTACTATACTACTACTGTATTCAAGTCAGAAGACAATGAAGAAATAACCTATCTACTGCTAACGGAATTCTACAGCTCCTGTGTGTACCTAATATATATATGTGTCTATGTGTGTATATATATATATGTACATATATATTCAGGAGTTCCTATTATATTTACAACAAAGTAAGTAATCAAAGCATAGTGCATAACGTAAGAAAAAAGATTAAGTTTTTGACTTAGAGATACACAAAAGTATCACACTACATGAAAGGAATATATTTTTAAGTGTAGGTGTCTTCGAACAGCTTTGCTAGTTTTAAAACTTCTCTCCTTCAGACTCCAGAGCAATACCAAGAAACACCTGGCAGGAGGAAGTTTATAATAACATAGAAAATACAAGTCTCTGTTATTGTGTACACAAAGCACCCCAGAAAGTTGCAATGTCATAATTCAGCCCTTATTTTTGCTAACCTGATATCCAACACAAGTAAAAAGGAGTATCTGCGTAAAGTTAAAATGCAACAGTATCTACCAAAATCCTGAAGACATAAAATCTGCAAGTTTTTAAGCAATCTAAAGTCAGTGAGCTGGGAAGAGAGATTTCTGATAATCAGCTTAGCATGACAAAAAGTTTTCAGTCCTCAAATAACCAAACCTTTTGAAGAGTATGCTCTCAAAGGACTTTTTTCAAAAACAGAGGGAGATTTGGTGTTTGGCATGTAATAAGAGACCCTTTTTTTTTTTTTTTTTTTTTTTTTTAAAAAAAAAATATTNTTTTTTTTTTTTTTTGTAAAGAGATGAATGTTTTTGCATCCTTACCTTTTCACTGAAACACTCAAGCAAGTCTTGGACATACCCTCGCATTTCTTGCAAAAACTTATACCGTTCACCAATACCCCCAGAAGACCCTTCTAATCTTTCAATTGCCTTGGTAGAGTCCTCTTGGCTTTGCTGATGTTTCTCATATTGCTGCCGATTAGCTTTGTGCATTTCTTTCATAGAGTCCAACCTGAAGGGCAATGGATAAATAGTAAATTTACATCCAAAAGTCTGTCTATTTCAGACCATTGAGACATCAAACAGACAGTACAGTGCAAGTACTGAGCCTATTTATGGGAAATTTTGCAAAGACATTCTCAACCTTTTATTTGTCGCCTTCTCCCCTCTCTTCATGAACAGCAAGGGTAATGACTGAAACTCATTTGCTAGACTATGCTGTAGTGCATTGCATTGGCCACTCCTACAAACCTTTACAGGAGTTGATAGCACAAAGAATAGTGCAAGGCTGTCCCTAAAGAAAAGTTGGCTGGACAGGTTGGGGGTGGAGAGGAACTACAGTTTATACAAAGCATTCTTCTTCCTCTACTAATTTGATTCACTGTCAAAGGCTGCAACATTACGAGAGGAATACAAACCAATGTCGAAGACATGTAAAGTGCAAGCTGTTCATTATATGTGATTTCTCATTGCAACTGCGTGGCAATTCCAAACCGTTTGCGTACCTGACAAGCAGATTACAATGTTTAAGCCAAAAAAACCCTGTATATGCTAAAAATTAAATTCTTTATCTACTGAAGGGGAAATCTCTGATTCACAGTTTAAAGGAATGCAGCTTGATAAGCTAAACACCTCACTGGGCTTTCATTTCTTCACTATAAGACTGTGCAGTGTCCAGAAGATGCAACTCAGACCTGTCTTCAACAAGATCAATGGCCTCATTTTTAAAGTTTCACTTCCAGAGAAGCAATCCAAGGAGATTTTCAAACAAAGTGTCAATGTTATCTTCACTTTGAGCTTTTTTGTTTGCCTTTTTTTTTTTTTTAATGGATGTGCCAGTCAGTACTTTTCCAGCGATGAAACTCTGTGTTTGCTCACCGAGACTAAAAGACACCTGAGGAATAGAAACCTAGGGGACAGGTCTTTAAGTCTAAAAAGATGGTCTGTCCTACCTGTCTTTAAGCTGTTTCTTTACCAAATCAATAGTAACAGGAGTCATCTCATTACTGGGAGTTTTGAAAGGAACTGTATTATCTGTTTTTTGAGATTTGGTTTCCGAAGATCCATACGCAGCATAGGTGTATGGAATGCCGTATGACGAACCATAAGACAGTGTCTGGTAAGTGTTCTGGTAGTACACATTATTCACTTCTGCAGGCTGACTTGGCTGAACCTAGTGGCAGAGGAAATGCAATTGTACTATATTAGGCTTTAAAGAAAGGGGAAAGTTACTTTCTTACACATCTCGAATGTTATAAAGTGAAAAATGTAAGCAGATACAGTTACAAAATGTAATTATCAAGTGGATTTAAGCATCCAACATCTAAGGTAGAAGAAACAAATGCCCTCAAGAAGGTAAACGGACAAATCCTCTTAAATGGACAAAGAGACAAATTCTTAGTATCATTATCATTCTAAACATTTATACTCTTTCTCTTTAAAGAGCATCAGAATGTACAGACTTAATTTCTCAGATGAAACAGCCTTCTGTAAACTACTCAAGTTTGTAAAGGATTTAGCCAATACTTGCAGAAACAAATCAAAAAAGAGTGCACAATTATATGCATGCCTGGGGTATGTTGATTCCTTTTCGTATCTGCTCTTGCTCCCATCTACTGAGTTCTTCATCTTGCTCCCCCGCCACTAGAGCTTCATCATCGCTTCCCTCAATACCTTCATACAAGTAAGAAAAAGAAGATAATGCATTCATAAGCATAAAGGCCATGAATTCAAAAACCTGAAACCATGCCTCAGTGAGAATATCTCAGAGCATCTTCCTTTCCTCTTCATGAGGAATTAAGGACACTGGTCTGTGAATTATTAGCACAGGGGTTCCACTTGAAAGATCTAATAGATAAATTTGCAATTCACTACTGGTAAAACCCTCTAATGTTAAAAATCTATGTATCTTACTAATTCTCCTTTTCCAAAAGGTTATTTTACCTGCTTGCCAGCAATTCTATATCAACTGTTTTTCTTTTCACAACTATATACTTCCTAAAAACAGAGTACAGGAAAACCAAGAATTGATCCTTAGCGTTTCTATCACAGTCAGCAGTGTGCAGAGGAACATAGTTTTGTGCTCAAAATTTTACAAGCATATTCCATTATGTAGTACTTTTCCTCAGAAATGCAACGCAACTCCAGATTGTTTGAAAAACATGTTGTTTAAAAATGCTGAATGGGAACACTCGCAGTGAAAACAGTGTGAATGTTTATCAGCTGACCTTCCAAAAAAGGGTTTACCTATTTCCTCAGCAATCTTTTGCCTTTGGGATTTTTCCTTCACTGTAAAAACTATCCTCCTCTTCTCGTCATCATCTTCATCATCACTGGCATCATTTTCATCTTCTCGAACAAGTCGGCTTTTACCTGGTTCACTGTCAACAGGGGTAAAGTCTCCAAGCTCACGAGCCATTTGACGCTTTTTCCTAGCGGCATGGATAAAAGCAGCATCTGGAATTTCTCCTAGAGACAGATGTGTGCACTGTTAAAAAACCACTGCAACAAAACAGGTGTTACCATTTCTTATTGCTCATCTCTGCCACTCTACCAAATCATCTTTGCACACAGAAAAAAAACATGACAGGAAACAAAGCCATACTCACAGAAAACTTTTGCAAGCAACTTAGATGCTAGACATGTCAACTTTCTGAACAGAAACCCTCAATGTTGGATCATCACAGAAAGTCTGGCCCTGCTTCCAGCAGCTCATGTCATAAGAGCAGAAGCCAGATGTTCCTATGGGAAATATTCCTAAAGATGAGGAAGCCCTTTACAGGAGCTGACTACTGCAAAGGGAGGAAGAAAGCGAGGTGCATAACTGTGTCATTTCCTATCCCGGTATTTCTCCCAGCTCTTCTTATTTTGGAGGAATAAAAAGCACCAACCATTTCAACAGACAATTACGGCACGGAGATTATGAGGACACCAAATCAGACACAGTTAGTATCGAGAAGATTGTACAATCACGGGGAAACATGAAAAGCAGACCTAATTAAAAACTCTAAAACCTACAGCACAAAACTAATGCAAATTACGTAAGTCATATAAATCAATGTGTGGACCCAGGACACCTATCTGCTATTTGGGGAGCAGACTACCACAATTAGCAAACTAGTTTCAAAAATATTTCTTTGTGAGTGATTTCTTTGGCATCAGGGCCTGACTAGAACTTCAGTATACGAAACAGGATAGGAAAGTATTTCAGATACTTTGCAGACCATAACTGAAACATTTGAATTAAAGAACAGATTTTAACTGAAAGCAGTTAAATCTCATGTGAAGTCACCTATTCCAAATCTAGATTTTCTTAGTCTGTCATGTCCTTGAGAGATAAATTCCTGCTTCTGACATCAGGATGAAGCATTCTGTAGCAAAACATTTTCTCTCACAAGGCTTGTGTAAAACTCAACAACTTTGAAAATAGTTTTTTGAATTCTCAGATGCTAAATTGTTGGAAACTATTTCCTAATCTCTCACACACATTAGTCTGCTGTAAACATTGGCTATATCATTTGGTAACTTATCAGATATATTACAAAAACCAACCTGGGCGGAGGACATTCAGTGATGACAGAGCACTTGAAAAAGCACCACCAGCTTTTGGTTTTTCTTCTTCCTTCTCACTTTCAACTTCCATTTCTTCTTCACCATGCTCACTGTTTGCAGTCCCATCTTCTTGGCCTATATCCTTATTCTGTCCTGTCTTTTCTAGTGGTGCTTCAACTGGTAAGACAGCAAAGTCCATGTTTTACTCCTTTTGTAAAGATCACTCAGATGTATTTTTTGAAGATATAACAACCAAAAGTGAAAAATCAAATGAAAATGTAAAATAAAGATTTTATTGCCTGAGATCTAGGCAAATACACTTTCTTAATTGTGATTAAATCACTGACATCCTCTCCAAATAAAATGTGACAAGGCAGGCCCCACCACCACTAAACATTATCCATATTGTCAAGTATTAAGAAAGTGGAGGAACTCAACCTTGTGCAGCCTTGTCAAAGTCTCTTACAATGCAACAAGAAAGCAGAGGCTGTGTTACACTAAATCTTTCCACAAGAACCGAATTATTTCAAAAGAACCTTTCATTTTCCTCTTGGGCTACACCCTACATTAGGTGGGTAACATACAGATACAGGCAGCAAATACAAATAGTATGTAAAAAAATGCATGTTAAACCCAGCTACCCAATCCAAGCTGCACATATCTGAGGTTTTAGACTCAAGCACTTGTTCAGAGAATCCAGGCTCCTCTCTCAGTAGCAGCCTTGAAGTCTTTGAACTACAGCCACATCAATTAGGGAGAGCAAAACAAACAGAAAATAAGCCCACACAGCCATGTGAAAAATGCAACGTTTTAAGGATCTTTGTGACAGAAGGAAGAACCCAGGTTTTAACAGAGGACCTGAACATTAGCCACAGAAATGATAATTTCTGGTTTTGCTCATGCCCCACACCACTGCATAGGCAATTTAAGGATTCCAATAAGATAGAAATTGTGGGTTTTCTAAATGCAGACAAAACCTTTAAAAATAATTTCATTAAATTTAAAAAGGGTATTTCCTGCATGGCACCATGTTCAACCCCCATTTGCTTCTCTAGATCATCGCAATCTTTAGATCATAAGTCTCCCAACTCGTGCTCGTAGCATTACATAATCTATGTAAAAATGTAAGTGGAAAAGGAATCACTACACTTTACCAAAGAGCTTCCCAAAACCCAAAAGTACAATGAAATTGAAGTCCCAGGCTCTATTCCAAGCTCTCAAGGACTGTACATTGTTAAAGACATCCTTTTGCTCCAATACTTTCAGTCTGTCTTAATCAAGTCTACCCTAAGGTCCAAGTCCTGAAACAGGCAGCTGTTGAACAATTAACTTAATAACAAAGACCACCACTGTGCTCACCCCAACAATCTTTCTTTTTGAAAAAAATGCATCACAAGGACACATCCTGTCAGACAAGCACAGGTACATTTAACAACTAACATTAATTCCTTCCTAATTCAGTAATCTGTCATAAATACAGCTGCAATTCAGAATACTGATGTCTACTGACAACCACCTGACAGAGCTGAGAAGTTTCATCCTTCTATGTTAATTTCTGCATGAGAATCAAAGAACTCTCCTACCAACTGCAGAACAGCATTCGTAAGGCTCAAGTAACATATTTCATCTGTACTTTACTTCAGCTCTAAATGTGAAATCCTCTAGAAGACTAACAATTCATCTTGAAAACAAGAAATGAAATTACAGTGCTTCATCTTTTCCACTACAAAAGTCACTATTAGTTTTGCAGTTACCATCAGTTGGAGAATTGACCTCTGTTCTAACTTTTGATTTTTCAAGATCTTCTTTGTATTCTTTCTTCAATTGTTTTACAATCTTTTTGCTGTAACTTGATTTCTTCACTTTGAAAACTTCTTCAGTTTCTTTAAAAGAGAAATTGGATAACATTACATTAGATCTGTCAAGCATACTTATTCATTAAATCTCTTAACTCTGTACCTAGAACTTCACAAATGCCATTAACAAACATTGTGGGGCTCTTTCACAGCCTATAGTATAATTCTATGCTTTCAGTATTTCCATCAAGATTTCAAATGACGAGTCTTAGAAACCAAGTTCCAGTGATTTCAAGAGAATTCCTTCTAAGACGACTCAAAACTATACGAACTGTTTGGACAACAGGCAGTCAGTCCGAGGTGACCTGTGAACACCAGCCACATAAGATTAGAACAAACTCGACACAAAGCCACGGGACAGATGCTCCTCGGCCAACATTGCTGGCTCCAGGGGGAGCCACAAATCTGCGGGCCACCCAGGTGCAGTGAACGCAACACAGGTGATGCACCAGCAACACAAAAGCAGAGGCAATTTAGCACCCTACACCACAATTAAGCCCGCTGGGAGCATGCTGGCCCCGCAGGAGCCAGGTCGGGCCGGGGAAGGCGCGGGACTGACGGACGCTCCCTGCCCGTGCACCCCTGGCCGCCCGTACTGTGCCCTCGGGGCTCGCCCCCTCGTATATGATCCCACATCACCCCAGGCCACACGGGGCAATCCGACTGCCTGAAAAAGTAAATACGGATCCCGGCTCTCTAGAAGGGCCAGGCGTGCGCAGACGGCGAGGGGGAGGCCCAGTGCAGGCTGAACAGCTCCGGGTCCTTTCCACTCCCGCAAGAAGCGACCCAAAAGCAAGGCAACCACTCGCCTCACCCTCCTCCTCGTCCTGGAAGCTGAGCAGGCTGGCCCTCGGCACCTCTTTGTTCTCCCGCGGCCGCTTCTTCTCCTTGGGGCGCCCGGCCGCCGGCAGCCCATTGCCCTGCTGGGGCTGCGGCGGCGGAGGGCGCAGGACAGCGGGCGCCGGAAGAGCCCCCAGGCCTGCTCGGTCGCCTCCCATCAAGCCCAGCCCCAAGCCGAGAGCAGCGCCGTAGCTCGCGGCGCAGGCGAAGGCCGCAGGGCTGCCGGGCAGGGCGAGGGGCACGCAGCCGGCGGGCAGGGGCAGGAGCCCAGCGCCCGACGCCAGCGGCATGGAGGCCTCGCTGGGCCCTTCCCCCGCCGCCCCGGCCGCCGGCGCCGGCTCCTGAGGCGGCTCCTCGTCGCGCTCCTCATCCTCCTCCTCCGAGTCGTTCCGCTTTCGCACATTCACCCTCCGCGCCTTGCGGAACATCCCGCCAGGCACCGACCGGCTGCCCCGCCAGGCCCCAATGCCGCCCGCTCGACGACCGGCGGGCCGAGGGCGCGCCACTGCGCCTGCGCGGCGGGGAGCGCGAGAAGCGGGGACTCGAGCGGCCCGCCCCGCCCCCGCTGCCACTTCACGGCCGCCGCCATCTTGTGTTGGGGGAGCGGTGCGAGCCGGGCGGGAAAGGTGGGGGGGACTGGGGATGATGTAAGTATAGCGTGAGTTATATTAGACAAAAGGTTCATCGTACGAGACGAATTTTTTATACAAAATTTGTTTTATTATTCCAGACGTAGACACGTTTTGGAGACGTTGCTCTGGAAAAAGTGCGAGCTTCTAATGCAGTACTTCCATAGGATAAAGCCATTTAAAATACAGTTGGGAGAATCAGGTTCTTGGTATCCGCTGGAGCAGAATAGGGGCGTTGGAAAGATCACCGCAATATCGGTGCTGTGGATTTCTGTAGTTGAGGATTTTTTTGCTCTTTCCAGGAAAAAAACCCTGCAGTGCTTACTTGGGCACTGGAGTAAAAGGTCTTTTGCACCAGCCTTATTCAGAACACTACAGTGGCAAAAGTAACTGGAACTTTAATTTGGTCTGTTACAAAGCCCATGGATTTTTTTAACCTCCTTTTTCCCCAACAAGGCCAGAATACATACATCCTCAGCTACTGCTGCATGTGTAAATTTGGACACTGCTGTCACGGCAATGGGGGATTACTGTGATTTCAGCACATTTTTTTACCAGAGGGCAGCAGATCTTTGCTGAAGATCATCTAGGTTTCATTTTCCCAGTGATGCCCGAAAGATAGGCTGGAAATAAATCCCCATAGATCGATGTCTATAGAGCAGGTATTTGTTTATTGCAGCGCCGGTGGTGAGGGGGATTTCTCCTCCTAACTCACCCGCCTTTGTCAAGTGTGGTGGTTTATTTATACAGTAAAATTTTGCTTAATGTTGCTATGTCATTACAGCATCATCACATACGCGCCGGAACTAATTTACATAGCACGATCTCATGGTTATTAGATAATTCTTTGCACTGCGCATGCTCTTCCCCAATTCAGGGGTCTTCAGGGGTTTTTGATGAAGGTTTCTAAAGTCTTCTTCACACTTGAACTTTTCAGCTTTGTCTTCGAGGCATGCACAGTTGTGATGGCCTTTAGTCTATCTGGTCTTAACCAGTCTAAATTCTCGGTTTTGTGGATAATTGGCTCGGCTTGCCAATTTCTCATTAGTACTACACTTACTTATCTCTAAAATACACCTGGTAAGTTTTTATCTCTTTTCTTTTTCTCTATTCTGCGTATAAGCAACTAGTTAACTATATACTAGCCATTACATTGTATAAGAAGATATTCATATTAGACTATATGGATATTATGATTCGGATTATAAGCATCAGGTTATAGGTATAGAAACTATGATTTAGGTTATAAGCATCAGGTTATAGGTATCAGGTTATATTAATATTCTTCAAGTTATATTGATAAAAGTAATGATTTGGGTTATATTAATATTAAGCTTACATAGATATCTTATATCTCAAGCTGTGGAAGCACTTTGTTGTTGTGACCTGAGTTACATAGACATCACCAGATTTTGGAGAAAGCATTGATGACATTCAGAAATCAATATATTTGCGTGTACCGGCCCTTTTTTTTTTAACACAACACTATCCTATGCAGGATTGGTAAGTTGTTAGTTTGTGAAGACAAGGCTAATTCTCTTGGCACAGACAGCTGGAGAAGGGAGCTCCTGGGCAGATGACATGAATTATGTGCCTGTGTCTGTAATACACAGTCATGAGAGCTATCACTAGAAGTATTTGTAATTTGGGGAAAAAGGCTTATGGTTCGTTGCCAAGGTGCTGACAAAGGAAACTACGTCTTTACAACAGCTGATTCAATTGTTCTCTCTCTGAGTTAAATGGAGTTCAGTACCCAGCTTGCAAACACCGGTGTGCTTAAATCTGTTTGCAATTGCAAATAGGACCCATTAATTCCATCGTTAGCACATTGTTCATTTCTGTGGGAAAACTCACAGTAATGAGGGGTGGGCATGTATTTAAGTCTTCTGAAAAATTAAGTTTTGCTTCTTAGCAAAACTGCTTCATCATTGATTACAGTTATATCAATATGACTATTTTAAATAAAAATAGTCTTTCTTTAAAATTGTAGCAGTTTCACTGGTTCCTCAGAATCTTGATAGCCATTCCCCTAAGTGCACAGAGAATCATGGAATCCCAGAATGATTTGGGTTGGAAGAGCCCTTAAGGACCGCCCAGTTCCATCCCCCCCTGCCATGGGCAGGGACATCTTCCCCCAGATCAGGTTGCTTCAAGCTCCATCCAGCCTGGCCTTGGACACTTCCAGGGATGGGGCAGCCACAGCTTCTCTTGGCAGAAGTTTTCTTATATTTTATCTCATTTTCGTGTAATCCATTGCTGGCAATGCAAGGCTCTTATGACTTGCTATTTCAAAGCCTTTATTGTACTGTATGGATGGATCCAGCCTTAATCATATCTCACAGAATGCAAATCCTGCAGACACGGGCAAGGAGCAGGCTTTGGGCTATTTTAATAGTCTTGGTGTATGTTTTTCAGGGTATGACAATCTTTCTCATGCAACACATCTGAAAATTGTCTGCCCAAAGCCTCGCCTCCATTGTCAGATGAGAGCCACGGGATGGACTATTTCTACTTTCTCGTAGGGGAGAACATGAGCAGTTTACCATTATCACAAAAGTTGGAGTTCCCTGCATTTGGGGAAATTGCAGGTGTCAGCACATCCATCATGCAGGTGGCAGCCTTTCCCTGGAAAAATACAGATCAACTGAAATGGTCCAGTGGAGAGTCATCAACGTGGGCAGGGCCTGGCACACGTGACTGTGAGAAAAGTGTGAGGGAACTGGGCATGCTCAGCCTGGAGAAGGGAAGGCTAAGGTTCATATATGGAAAAATGTTTGCCAGTGAGGACAGGCAAGGCAGTGGAGCAGGTTGCCCAATGAGACTGTGCAGGCTCCATCCTTGGGAGCTTTCAGGACCCAGCTGCTGAGCTGCCTGGTCTGATCCCTGAAGCAGTCATGCTGTCAGCAGGGGATTGGACTGAAGATGATACTGAGATTGGCTCAGTGCTAGGAATACCCAAGTTGTGAGTTCAATCCGCATACGGGCCATTCACTTAAGAGTTAGACTTGATGATCCTTGTGGGTCCCTTCCAACCCAGAATATTGTGTGATCTGGAAATAAAGCTTATGCGTGAGATAAGGAAGAAAGGACAGATGCAGGGAAATACCTGCTTCACAGAGGGGGGTCCACTACCTCTGTTTCCTAAATCTCTTGAGTGTAATGGGAGTAGTTTGCAGCTTGCAAAGCAACAGTGAATTTACCTGCTGAGCTGCCATCTAACCTGAGTGATTTGCTGGGGGGCTTGGGTTCCTCTGCAATGGGAGCTACATGGTTATGCCTTTTTCTGTCCAAGGCACAACCTTAAAACCAAATTTATCTGCAGATTTCAATTCTCAGCTTAGAATATATAAACAAAAAAATTCTAACAATGCTTTGGAAAACAGTTGTTTCACATTTACTTTGTACTTTAAGAAAGAGTTAGCTGAATTAATCTGATGAGTCTCTTCAAACACCTCCTAGAAGAGTTCTCTCACAGTCCCGTAACAGCTCCTCCTGGACAAACCAGACAGACTTAAAGGCATCCTATCACTCTAACTTTTAGCAGGTTGCCATGCCTATCACTACTGACTGTGTTAAATAACTTAGTAAATGAATGTTACAATATCGCTCTTGTTATCTGAGGTTGAGAAAACATCAGAGTACAGCAGGCCAGGAAAGTGCTTCATGATACTAGAGACATTTTCCACACTGTATGACTTCAGCAATGAATATCCATTGAAAAGTGAGGTATCCAGAAAATAAATATGTGCAAGCATTTGCCTGTCTTTGTTGTGCACCTCAAGCAAGTCTTCTTTGTCATTGTTGCTGCTGCCACAGATGGTTACGCTCTGCTCTGGAAATTGTCCCTTGACCTTCCTTACCTGGAGCTTTTGAAGTCCCCAAATGGCCAAATATTCCGTTGGGAGAGGAGTGGTGCCACAGAAGGACAGCTTCAAATCCCACACCCTTGTGAAGCTGAGGACCATCTCCAGCACAGAGGTGTCTGTGAACCAGATGGTCAGGTGGCTGTTGTAGGTAGTTTTTTCCATGGTAGAAGGCAGCACTGTTTTGCAGTTGCACATCAAGTTTGCCAGGCAGTAATCGCAGTCACAGATAGCCACGGAACAGCTGCAGTTGTGAATTGTGTTTTCCTTAGTAAAAATTAGCATGTGATTCTTCTGACTTCTCACAAAACTGATGTGTATGCCAAGGAATCTGGCACAAATGAGAGCCAGACAAATGGAGAAAGCAGGGTAGGCTATTGGCTTCATTAGCACTGGTGCCAAGCTGCTAAGTGTCTCCTCCTTTTACTGAGTGATTTAGATCACTTGGCTTTACCTACTGAGGAAAAACAATGTCTTTATTATACTAAAGATCTCTCAATGGTTAGTATTACTTTGCTTTTCCATTCATTATCTGTTGCATCTATTCAGAGCCATGTTGCATTTCTCCATTAAGGGGAAAGCACAGCTACACTGATTTAGAAAACAGATTGTGACTAAAGTTTGGGATTCTTTTTTCGATCTTCTTTTGCTCTAAATGGTTTCATATGCTTGTAAGACAGCTTGTACACTCTCTTCTCTATGCAGACAGGTCCTTGGCCTGG
The DNA here is from genome assembly GCA_013398115.1 of Falcunculus frontatus. Classification (NCBI taxonomy): domain Eukaryota; kingdom Metazoa; phylum Chordata; class Aves; order Passeriformes; genus Falcunculus; species Falcunculus frontatus. The sequence goes on along the minus strand of VZRV01008530.1, from coordinate 170,670 downwards.
CTTGTGCAGAGGTAAGGACAGGACGAGGAGTTGTGCAGGACAATTCCTGCTTGTTTCTCCTTTCTGCTTTCTTTGCTTCCCACCAGACAGGGGTGACAAAGAACCCTGTTCTCCACTTCACTGAGCAAGGCAGTCTGAGAAGGGCTAGAGGCGATAGTTTTGTTTTACACCTGAATTGCTAAGTAACCATTGTGATAACCTTTCCCTTAAGCTGAGTGTGGGATATACTGGGAAAAGGGAGGGAGGTAGGGAGAGCAGTTAAGGGCAGAAGCATTGCTGGACACAGCACATATCCTTCTGAGCTATGTGGAGTGCTGATAAAACCTGATTTTGATCTATATGAAGCTACATCTGCTCCAGCCTTAGTCTGTAAGTTTTGAGGACCAGGGACCACCTCTCATTATGTCTTGTGCAGCAACTACTATAAGATAGGTCTAGGCTTTGTCAGTTGCTCTGCCCCCACTTTATTTACCCTGGCAAAGCAAAATAGCAACTCCACACATACCTATGACAATGGAGCAAGTTTCCATTCCAGCCATGGGCCACCTCAAATGGTTGGGAGCATGTTTGGTGGGATTCTTGGATTCAAAGCTGCCCTTTGGTTTCCAGAGTGGCGTTGGATTTTACCAGGAGCATCTGTGTTTTCCTGACATATTATTTATTATATGATTGTACCAGCAATGAAGCAGAATGCAGTTTCTTAACACAAATGATAAAGAGGTTGGAAAGTTTGTCTAATTTGATGTAACTGTTTGAAGCACCAAGAAGCATTAGAGACAAATTTTGGCCGAAGATGACAGGTTCTAGTGAAAGCAGAAGTAGGGTATATGCTGGACAGAATTTGGTCCTTATCACGTAAAAAGACTGATTCACATCCAGAATGCCTGTCTGCAGCACTTCAGAAAACATGGCAATACACCTACAGTTTGGTAGACTTCTGTTATTAATATTGTTTCTGTTACTGTTTGGTTTTTTATCTCATTGCTGTTTCCAGTAAACTGTTCTTATCTCAACCCTTGAGCTTTGCCTTTTGTTTCTCCAGTTGGGGGGAGCAGGGAGGGGAGTGTGGGAGGCGTTTTTAGTGGGAGTACTAAATTGGAGAATACCATTCCCAAACCATGACAGAAGGATGCAGACATTTAAGTTTTTAAATCAAATATTTAATCTATGTTGTGGAACATACCAGAAATTCCAGTCCAACTGCTGGCTGATGTTTAACTCTAAAGGTCAGACTCACCCAAGCTGTAGCTGTTGTGGTGTCATTATTGCTAGTAATGTTTCCACTATCTAAGCATCTAATCACATTGAAAATCCTATTACTAGACCTCCACACTGCTTATTTTCTCAGTCCTTAACAGTGGCTAACAGTTGTGATAGACCAGAAATCTGTAATATCAACACAGTTTCACTACTAAATGAAATTATTTTGATTTTTCTGTGTTGGAGGTAGTATTTGCAAGAAATCCTAGACAATGTTGACAACGTAAGTTTGGACTAAGTAAAAGAGATTCAAACTCCCACCTGTGTCAAAAGGAGTGATGCTGGTGATACTGCTTTTTCCACTTAACATTTGAGGACTTAATATTCATAAAACATTAGAGTAAAATACTTTGATGCATCCTCATTAGTTTTAACTCTTGTTTCCTTTCTTTTTCTCAGTACCTGAAGAGTGGAGAACCTTTAAAGTTCTCTACTGGTTTGCAGCCAACCAAAGAAAATTCTATTTCAGGTTTAGCTTAGCTGATAACATTTGCGTTCCATCCATCAGAATCCAAACACAATTCTAAATTCTGGAATTCCAGGAAATTTAATTTTCAGAAATACTTTCTATTCTTCTCTGCTCCCTGCAAATCAGAAATATTCCTATCCAGTTCTTGGGATTTAGTTTCTGTGTGGCTTTGGTGAGGGATATGCAAGAAGTGAAATATATGTTGCAGGTTATGTGTCTGTGAAGTGTCAAAGTCACCTGCAATGCATCTTTACTTAAGCTAACAACTATCTACAAAAAATGTGCATGATATGGTTCTTAATCAAACCACATTGCTGTCTCCACTGCTTAAGGCTTGGAAAATGATTTGCTTTAATTTTTAGGGATGGGAGAACTGCCTTCAGTAGGGCTCTTGGAGATACACAGAGCCCTTTGTTGTAATATTGACATTAAGATGGAATAAAATATGGGGTGATTTTCTTGCCTGTTGTGGTTCTGTGTTCTCCATCATCTCCAAAATTAAAAAGAAGATGGAGTATCTTCAGAAAACTGGAGAATATGGTGTGTGGGGTACACCTTTCCACCATGGTCGCTCTCTGAGCATTACCCACTTCCCTTAACAGAGATAATTTATCCCTTGAATTCACCAAAATAGTTTTAGACATAACCTATAGAAATGCAAAGAATGCAACAGATTGCGCTAAATGTCAAGAATTTCTATGCAATTTTTTAGGGAAAACTGGTGGCTATATCTTCTTCTCTTCCCTAAGTTTTCAGTAAAATTTAGCTAGAATTCCAGTATAATCAGTACAACTATTTAAAGTCTCATCCACCTGACACAATGGATTTTACAACTGGTTTCCATAAGCTATTTGACATTTCCTTATGTAACGTAGGAGGTATAGAACTTCTGTAAAAATCATAGAAGCCTTTTTCAGCTTTCTCATTTATATTAGAAGACTTTTGAACTCAGGAAACAAGAGTAGGATTTCAAATCTGAACTTGGCAAATTATCCGGATGCTCTTCCCTCACTGATGGGTAACTAAAACCTACCTGCTTTTATGTATCTGTTCTGGTGAAAAGAATAACTCCTTTGTCTACAGAAGCTCAAGCTAAGAAGGAGCTGGTTTGCATTTTACTTCCATGTAATTGTCCAATTCAGCTGGTTTAGACCGTCATTCTTGTCCAGCCTTATACCCAGTGTTCATCAATGCTTGAAAGTGGCTGGAGTAATAAAACTGGTAACACATTTACATACCAAAAGTGACTGAACTTTTTAATTATGAGTGAGATGATTTTTATTAAAACACGGAATGACTCTGTAGCCTGAATGTGGCATGCACTGAAGGAGTCTTGGACTACTGCTGAAGGTTTGGTTTAAACTTTCAATTAAAAGAATCTAGAGCTCTACCAGGCTGCAAGATGACCTCCAGCAGAAATAATATCACCTTGGTAAATACTTCTCCTTTTCCAATCCAGCAAAAAATAAATTTGTCCAAACAGATGGTGGTTTATTCTAACAACAGGGTTTCTCTATGGTGGTATTATTTCTAATGACATCCCAGACTACACCATGTTTCAAATGATGCATGCCCTCCACTCAACTGTACTGGTATTTGTTCTAAGTTGGTCTCATACAGTCAGCTAAAAATTACACAGTGTTTTGAAATTATGCCCTGTGATTGCAGTGTTTCTGTTTATGAGTTACTGGTCAGTTTTTGTTCCAGTGGTAAACTTCAACAAATTCCTCCACCCCAGCCCTGCATAGGTAAATTAGATAAAGCTTACATTCCTTTCCATCTTTACATGCTCTGGTTTGGGACATAAAATTAGAAGTAGAAAAAACAAGAGGCCAGTAAAATTATGAGATAAACAGCTGCTGAGCCCTTTCACCACCACCCCACCTTGCTGCTCAGAATCACAGTGTGGCAAGCACTTACTGTGTGAGAATGAAGCAAGAAATCAGTGTATAAGAACACTATAAGAACTCATTAGTGCCCTGAATAGTAATTAGACTGTATGGCCCAAGAGGTCTTTTCTTATGCGAGAGTAAGCTGTCACCCAAATTCACTGAGCAGTGGTAGCACCTCAGAAAAGTTTTGAAGTGTGGATTTTGATGTCTACGAACTGAAGATACCTCAGTTCTGGTGTCAGAGGGAAAAGATTCAGCTATTACAAGAAGAGTTCTGATAGAAACTCTGCCAGTGCAAGGGCTTTCTGGGAAATGGGGAGGTGGAAGTGAGATATGGTCGAGATCAAAAGATACTTAATTGTCCTGAAGATGTTAATTATCAAGAAGACCGTGGTGATTGGCATAATTTTCTTGATTTTCATCTGGCTACCATTGTTTTCCTCGTAGACATCCCTGGGAGTGTTCAAGGCCAGGTTGGACAGGGCTTTGAACAACCTGGTCTAGTGGAAGGTGCCCCTGCCTATGGCAGAGGGTGGAACAGGATGGGCTGTAAGGTCCTTTCCAACCCAAAATATCCTGTGATTCTATGAGGGGCTGGGTGGACGAGAGGCAACTGCAGCCCAGAGCTGGGATGGAGGAATGAAGGAGAAACAAGGAGTAAGAATACTTCCTCAACAAGTCAGGAAGCTCTTTAACAGGGCAGAACATACAGAAAGAGAAAAAAACTGAGCTCCTGGGCCAGGCTTTTTGCTAACTTTACAAGCCCGTTTTGACAAAAATAAAGGAAAAGGGAAAATATTTCTCTGGGAGAGCCCCCCAATGCTGCTCCTTCTGTGGCTCCTGATTAGTGTGGTGTATCTCCAATCCAGCATTTGTTCCGTAATGAGTTGTTCCTTCCATGCAAGAACTAGCGGGAAACTAGATCCCAGAAGCTGCCTTACAGTCCCTGCAGCTTGCAGTGCTGGCCTGGGAGGGGTAAGGCCACTGCTGCTTTGCAGCTGGAATCTCTGCAGTAGAGAAGGGAGAAGGGAAGCTGCATTCTCTGCTTAGCAGCAAACAAAAATCCCAATTATTTTAGGGAAATTTTGCTTACTTCTGGTGGCAATAACCTGCTTCTGAAAAAAACTATTTTGAGTGATCTAAATGTAGTAAATCATTTGTTCATTTTTTGTCCTGAGTGGGGGCCTCTCAGGTGAAAATCAGACTAGATATTAATAGCAGCAGCAAATTATTTGTTTGATTGTTTCAGCCGTGCATGGTTTTAGATGTGTATCCTCCTTCCAGCGTGGAAACCCCTGGTTTATTACATGTTATCCCAAAAGTTTTGCAGCACAAGATTCCATCCCTGTTCCTTTTGCTTCACAGGTTTTGACTGCTAAAGGAGATTTTCAGTGCTTATTTAGTAGTAGCATCATTTCAGGTTTTTGAATTTGCTTTCATAATTCCAGTTTTTTTTTCTTTTTCTTTTTCTAATTGCAGGTCTGTGTATTAGGAAAACTGTAAAAAGCAATAAAATGCCTTTGATGATTGTGCAAGAATGCTACTTGTGGGAGTTCAGCTCTCCGCACAAGTGTTGGTTCTTATCTTCACCTCTGGGAAGTTTTACCTCGAGTCCGAATAGATGAGAGACGCCTGCAGATGCTGTTTCAAGATGTTTATTTCTTCTTATCTCTTACTTGTTCTGAGCTCCGGCTGCATGTCTGATGCCAGCCAAAACCAAGCGGGGACTGCCCAGACTTGGGCCGTCCCTGTCCTTTTTGTACCCTTTCCAAGATCCAACCATTCTTCACAACGTATTTATTATTTACTCTTTTATACCAATTAATTTGTACCTATTCTAGACACGTAATTTCTACCTCTTTTTCATTCTACCAATCATCTTATGCCACAACTACTAGAGAACATGGAGGAGAAGGAGAAGAAGAAGAACAGGGCAACACCCAAAATCCTCCATCTTGAATCCTTCATCCTCATATTAAAAATCCTAAAATCTACTTTTTAACCTTGTAAAATACCAAACTACTACTCATTTTTACACTCTCGTGATTTGCACTGATTCTTGTAATGTTGGTAACTTTTCCCATGGGCTAAGGTCAAAGATAGTGTTATTCTGAGCTTTTTACCAGGGTCTGGGACCCCCTTGCCGGGGCTCCCCACCATCCAGGACAGCCTGAGGCATGTCCTAACCTCCCACGGCAGCCAGAGGCATGCCTTGGACTCCAACAGCTACTGTCACAAGGAAAGTTTATCCTATTCAATGGAAGTTCCAAGCCTATAAAATTAATTTCTTCACAGGGTGCTTTCTTCCATTCTTTCTTCAGAATAAATCTAAAACCCCTCATTGATCACTTGTGCTAACATATGCCTATCTGAAAGTGCTGTATTAAGCAAAGAGGAGCTTAAATCTATATAAACTTGTGCAACTTGAGTAATGTACACAGGATGAATAGCAAACTCACCCAATTTAGATCAAAATGGCATTTTGAACCGAGCAGGTGTTAAAATACAAGATTCCAGGAAAATGCAACGAGTCAGTCTCTTAATAAACCTAATCTGAGTCTTGACTGCAAAGCAGCTACATAATCTGACCAGAAAGCCCTAGGGAGACTGCTGCCTTAAGGAAAACAAAATGCTGGATTTGCTGGTTTTACTCCATGGAAATTTTAGGAATTCCCTAAGTGGGCTGATGGCTGAGAGGAATTTTGCTTTCCATCTCTTTGCTTGAACAACTACTGTACTTATTTAGTTAGTCCATAGATAAATTGAGGCAAATAAGTTTGTGATCAAAGCTGAAGTTCTACAGCCTTTCAGGCTGCAGCATGATCTGTTCTTGTTGTCAATAGCTTGAAAATTATATTTGTGTCTGCTTGTGCAGCAGAAGCCTGGGCTACTGGCATTAGGTTGTAGCGGTGGAGTGCTCAAGTGTAGTGGAACAAATTTCTTCCCAGTAAGATAAAAATGCAAGATAAAATAGACAATACTGTAGCACTGAAGTTGAACAACACACTGACCCTTGAAATGTTCACTGTAGGGGTATTTTGATATTCAGGTGTACACAGACTCCAGGACAGGCAATTCATCTATAAACACCTCTGTAAAATCCTCAAGACTGTCCATCCTATGCAAAGCTTCTGTCCACTGCAGAAGCAAACATTACAGTGGGGAAGGCTGTGCCATGGAACTGCAGGGAGGCAGAATATCAGGAGAAAACTCATAGGAAAGGAGGAAATCTCCTCCCAAAGAACTGGGAGTGGTGATAGTTCCCTTTTTCCCCCAGATGAAGGTCACCCTCAGCAGATCACAGCCTGATTATTCCCACCCCTGAGAGAGCAGAAAGGAGGCATGTGCGAGATCTTCATTTTCATACTGTGTTTCGTACACACAGACTGCAGTTTTCCTAATAAAGAGCAGGGGACCAGGATGAGTGGCAGGATTTGCTTTGCCAGAACACACCTGGAGCTATTCCAGCTTTGAGGTGTGCACAGTACGTGCTGTCTGGCAACACAGGCATACACACTGACCTGGGTATTCACATTTGAATTGCATCAGGTTAAGCATTTACATAAATGAAAAGTGAGAAGGAAATGTTATAAAGCTTTACCAGCATGGGAGAAGTGTTCTGCACAGATGTAAGGTAGAATGATTGGTGGAGTTGTGCTCCCTGGGATATAAAGTCCAAGTATTCAAAAAAACTCACAAGTGTACACCCATACAGAAAGCATGAACGTGCAGGCTCACAAATGCACAAGTGAATTGTATTTTCATACAGTAAGTACTTTTGTAATTGTAAGGTATGCACAGTCAAAGCCCTGTTTGTTCATGTGTCCTCAGAAAAGGACACTTTCTGGGAAGCCAGGTGTCCCAAGCTTGGGTGGTCAGCACTGTCCAAAAAAGAGTTATCCTTGGCAGCTCAAGCTGAGCACTTCAACACTGAAGTACTTACATTTATTTTTAAAAGACTTTTTAAATTTTTCTTCTTTTTTTTTGGTCAAACCAACTATTCCCTGGAACAAGGGCACTTACAGTGAGTGAACTTTAGGAATGAAAGCTTTACTGCAATTTTGGTTATCACCCCATACCCTTTCTAAGGTGACCTGGACAAAAGTTCAAGTTAAATGTTACACGAAACTAAAGATTTGCTAATCCCAAAACATAATGCTGAAAATTAGAGTGTATTGCAGCACTTAATTTTCTATTGTTCAAATCCTAAATTTGGAAAAAAAAGTGAGAATAGAAAGCTGCATGATCACAAACCTGGTATGAAATATTAGCAGTTACTAAGCAGCTGGAGACTGAAACTCTGGAGAAGGGCACCTTGGGGCCAGATATCTCAGCTCTGTTCACTCAGATAGTGGATGTTGTCATTGCCCTTGAGACTCCAGGGCTGTATAGAGATAGTATATTTACTTTAGTTTGTCCTTACTGTATCACTGACTTTATTTATAAATTAAATGGCAGAATAAAACAGAGGTCCTAGATGCTCTTTCCTTGAGCCTTCTCTTCCAATGCTCAAGGCAGTTTTTACTGAAAAAAATGTCTCAACTCCTGTCAGCTGGGATAATTCCCATGAAAATTCCTGTCCCCTTTAACGATTTGCCTACAGGAGTCTTTGCAAAATGGAGCAAAATCACTCCACCATTCTTTGTGGTTATTATTCATAGAAGTCTTAATTATTACCTTAGGCATACAGATACAGTGTATAAACAATTGCAACACATGAAAGACAAACTGCAGAATCGGTTACTTCACCTGGATTACAAAGCAACAAATTTGAAACAAAAATACCTGCTAGGAAGAGTTACTGGAAAGAGAGAGAAATGGCCTCATTCATAAAAAAATACAAGCTATTAAATGTTTCTCTCTTATTTACCCCCCTCTTTTAGAGCCAAAACCAGTGACTTACTCTTTCTCTGGATGCCAGTGGATGGGTTTGTCCATGCCCAGTTTCCCGCTTGGCTGAACTTCTCAGCTGTGGCTGGGAGTGGGGTCAGTCTGCAGGGCAGGCAGCAGTGCCTTCTCTCTCACTCAATGCTGCTTTTTTATGTTGTCATGGGCCAGCATCCCATGGCATTCCCCCACCCGCCAGGAGTGTGGTCTGCCCCGACTATTAACGCCACCTGTGCCACACTGTCAGGCACGAAGGGCTCGCCTGGAAGTACTTAGAGGTGCCAGCCAGCTCCCTGCTCACTCTGGGAGGGGAGCTGGGGCACTTGGCTGGTGACCTGCGTTCACAGGGGGTTGGCCAGCCTGGTGTGCACAGACAGAGGCAGGACTTCTGGCACTTTGCTCCCCTCATGACTCTGTGCTGGCCATCCACTTGGGGAGCCCTATGACTGTCCCCGTGGGACATATTCTGCTCTGCCTGCTTCCTGGGGACTTTGGGTGGAGGTTTCAAACAGAATTTCAGGCACAGTTGGAAAGCCTGCTCAGCCAACTGGAGGGAGTAACTGGAAAGCCATAAGAGGAATGGCTGAGGTCACCTGGCTTGTTCAGCCTGGACAAGAGGAGACTGTCAGGGGAAGCCTCATAGCAATGTGCAGCTTCCTCATGAGAGGCAGCAGAGGGGCAGGCACTGATCTCTGCTCTTGGTGACCAGGGACAGGATCCAAGGAAATGGCCTGAAGATGTATCACGGGAGGTTTAGGCTGGATATTAGGAAAAGGTTCTTCCCCCAGAGGGTGGTTGGGCACTGAACAGGCTCCCCAGGGCAGTGGTCATGGCCCCCAGGCTGCCAGAGCTTCACAAGCATTTGGACAATGCTCTCAGGCACAGGGTGGGATTGTTGGAGTGTTCTGTGCAGGGCCAGGAACTAGAATCAATGATCCTTGTGGGTCCCTTCCAACTCAGGATATTCTATGATTCTATGAAATTTTCAGTCACAGCTTAGCAGAGGCACAACTGGCTCTCAGCTGTGTAAGCTTCTCCACGATCCAGCATGGAAAACACCACCTTTGTGGCATGTCTTATATTCCTGTTTTCACAGCAGAGTACCTACTGAATGCTAGAATTTCTGCTGCTAGCCTGGAACTAACTGTCCTGAATAAGCAGAGAGATTATTTGCAAGGACTCATAAGCAGCTTCACGAGGAAATGCAGTAGGAGTACCCTAAAAAAATCATGAGGCAATGTGCTGTGGGACAAAGGCACTCTAGTAGGGCACATGTAAGGAACAAAGACTAAGATTTGCTGTGATTCAAATGAAAAATATTTGCTGCTTTTTCAAAAGCAATACCTGGCCTTTACATGCTCCAGGTCCCTCTGGGAATGGCCAATGCTGGTACCACAGTAAGGGCATTTGGCCAAAGTCAGGAGGAGTTAGGGTGCCATTCAGGGCCTGAACATCCAGGCATTTTTTTTTACCTAGCAAACAGTGCACCTGTCCAAGCCATGAGCAGACCGTTTCCCCAGAAAGCTGTGGGAAATGGTGTCAAAGGCTTTGCTAAAGTCCAGGTAGACACATCCACAGCCTTTCACTCGCCCACCAAGCAGGTCATCTTGTCACAGAAGCCAGGTTGGTCAAGCAGGACCTGCCTTTCACAAACCCATGTTGGCTGAGCCTGATCCCCTGGTTGTTCTGTAGGTGCCACATGATGGCAATCAGGATGGTCTGCTCCATCACCTTTTAAGGTACCCGAGACGTTTCCTCATTCTTTGTCTCTATGTTTCCCCAGCCATCCAATAAAGGAGATTCTCCTTAGCTCTCATTTTGTGGTTAATGTATTTATAGAAACATTTATTTTATTGTCTTTTACAGCAGTGGCCAGATGGGCTTCCACTCTTCTCGGTTTTTCCCCGCATAACCTCATGACATCATTGTTGGTTTCCTGACTTGCCGTTCCTTCTTTCAAATGTCATAAACTCTCATTTTTACTCTGAGTTCCAGACAAAGTTCTCTTCCCTCTGGCTCTTCTTTCGGCATAGCCTGGTCCTGTGTCCTGAAGATTCCTTCTTACAGCACGTCCAGCCTTCCTGGGCTCCTTTGCCCTTCAGGACAGCCTCCCAAGGGACTCTGTCAACCAGGCCCTTGAACAGGCCAATGTCTGCTCTCAGGGAGTCCAAGGTGGCAGTTCTGCTGACTCCCCTCCTTACTGCTCCAAGAATCCAAAACACTATCCTTTCATGGTCACTGTGCCCAGGGTAGCCTCCCACCATAGTAACATGCACTAGCCCTCCTCTCCTCACAAACAGCATGTCCAGCAGGTGCCTTCCCTAGCTGCCCGCTCACCAGCTGTGTCAGGAACATCTCTTCCACACGCTCCAGGAACCTCCTGAACTCTCTCCTCTCTGCTGGATTGCATTTTCAGTAGATGTCTAGTGTGTTGAAGCCCCTGGGAAGACAAGGGCTGGCCATCATGAGACTTCTTGTCTGCCTCTTGGTCCTGGTTGGGTGATCTGTACCCAACTCCCACCTGGATATCTGCCCTGTTGGCCTTCCCCACGATTCTTACCCACCAACCTTCAACACTTGCATCACCACTGTCAAGCTCTAGACAGTCAAAACACTCCCTCACATACAGGGCTACCCCACCACCTCTCATTCCTTGCCTGTCTGTTCTGAAGAGTTCACCACCATCCATTGCACCATTCCAGTGGTGCCAGTCATCCCACCATGTCTCTGTGATGGCAACTATGCCATAGTTTTCCTCTTACACCACGCCTCCCAGGTTCTCCTGTTTGCTGCCCACGCTGCAGGCATTGGGGCAGATGCACTTCAATTCAGTTATCGATCCCAATAGCTTTCTGGGGAGAGAAGCTCCAGTTCCTGAGTGACCATTCTCAGGAGCTTCCATGGTTTCTAGCTCATCGATAACACTTGCATCTTTGCCGCTTCATGGATCTCCATTACCTACATCTACTGAGATGGTAGCCTGAAAGACCTTACTAACACACCATCCCTCAAACAGCATCAAGCCACTTCCAGGCTTATCTACAGTGACCTGGTTTTTATCCCCTTCCCCCTTCAAATTGTTTAAGGCTCACTCAACATGCCCTGCTAACTCCTGCACAAAGATCCTCTTCCCTCCAAGACAGATATACCCTGACTGTCACCAGTAGGCTTGTTCTCATCTAAACCAACCCATGATCAAAAACCCCAGAATTCTGTTGGTGACATCTGGCTTAAAGCCAAGGATTTGTCTGTTCAAGTTTCCTGTTTCTACCCAGACCAACCTCTCCCATTTTTACTGCTGACCATGACATTCTGTGGTTGGGAATATGCCTGGCGTCAGTTGGGGTCCAATGTCCTGGCCATGTCCCTTTCCAACTCCTTTCACACCCCCACCCTACTCACTGGTGGGGCAGCATGAGGAGCACCAAAGGTCTTGACGGTCAGCACTGACTGAAACATCCCTGGTTTATCAGTGCTCCCTTGTTGCGGTGGCCCAGCCCTCCTTTGGGCTGAAAATAAATGAAAACATTCAGTGGGTCGATTTCCCCGCCTATGATAATGGGTCTGAGAGAGGACCTGAAGGCAGTGCTATGGGTGGTAGCAAAATCTGAAGCCACAACCCCCTGGATGTCACTCCGAAGCACCGTTCCTACCCCAATATGGAAGGTTCTGTTATATTTGGTTGCCCATTGGGCCTTATGTTCATGATTATTAATTTCACTTGTTACATATTCAATTAAGTTCTGGAAAGTTCATTTCTGTTATGATCCCCATTGGTTCATTTCAATAAGTCTCTCCTCTTGCTCCCTCTGGTTGGGTACCTTTCCTGATGTAATCCTTCCCTATTGGTTTGTCCCTTGTTCCTCCCATTCTCCTCCCTCTGTTTAAAACCCCATGTAACCCATTCCCTGGGCTCTTTGCTGTCTGTCTCCTGTGCCTTCCTGTTCTCTCAGCCGCCTGCTGGGGAATAAAGACCTGGTTGCAGCTGCATCGAGTCCCTTCCTCCTCCTTCGCCTCCGCTTGCAACTGTTTCATTGACTGCTGCCAGCCCTTCCCTGAGGGTTTGAGCAGGCTGCTCTTTGCAGAGAGCCTGTCACATGGCTGTGAGGCTTTGAACCGTCCTGTTACTGGGACACTCAAGCAAGCCGCCTGCTTGGCCAGCCGGGCGGCCAAGTGGTCACTGCGGCACTCCCTCCAGCAAAAATCCAAAACACAGCCCCAGGGAAGAAATGGAAGTCCTCCTCTGCCTGACACAGTATGTTCTCCATCTCTTATTCTATGCCATGTACATCCTGCTCAGGTTCTGTGCTATCCAATACCCACCACTCCCTTCCCACCCTTAGCTATCATGCACAGATATAATTTCCTTAGTCTATGAGCCACTCCTCTGAAATGTCCATAATATGCCCATAAAATGTCCAAAAATATTCACAATATCATAGAATCACAGAATGGTTTGGGTTGGGAGGCACCTTAAAGCTCATCTTCTTCCAAGTGCTTGCCATGAGCAGGGACACCTTCCACTGGACCAGGTTGCTCTCCAGGCCTCATCCAACATTGAATATTTCCAGGGATGGGGCATATACCTGCTCTAGTTTGAGGCCTTCTGCATGGCTGCAGTGCCTCCAGGGGTGTACCTGCTCTGTTGCGGGCTTATGCATGGCCACACACTTTCAAGTGTTCCAGCATGACCTCCAGCACAGCCACAGACACTTGAAGGTGTACTTTCTCCAGCGTGGTCTTATCCTTGGGCCACATTTCCTTCAGAGGTGCTCCTGCTGCAGCACGGAAATACCCATGGTCACTGATGCTTTGGGGTGTCCTGCTTCCAGCTGAGCATATCCATAGGCTGCAGTAAGCAGAAGCAGCCACTAATGAGAACCAGACTAATTTACAGTAAGGCGAGCACAGGAGCCTGTGGTTTTACTTTCCCTTCCTCTTTGGCCTCCAGGGCTGATCTGGCCAGGCTCTCCTCACACCAGAGCTTACCTCTCATCCCAGGTGCCCCAAGGGGACAGTGTCTCCTTCTCCTCACCAAGGTTCCCCCAGCTGGATTCTTGCCCTCAGCCAGGGATAGTGCTTGCACTTCCCCCACTACAGCAAATCCTTTGTGTGCCATCCCAGCGAGCCCCAGGGCCCCTCCTCCTCGGTGTCCCCAGCACCTCCAACTCTCATCCCCCTGACCCCTCATCACCTATGGATATCCCCCCATATTTGACTGTTGTCCATCTCCCTGCTGGCTGATGGGGCCCCTTGTCTGGGGAGGACCCTGCTCCCGACGGACATGAACCGTACTGGTATGTGGGGGTGATGGGTGAGCATGGCCAAGTTGCTGCTGCCAGCATAGGAGGAGTCAGAGGTGGCTGAGGCATATGAGTGATAAAGTCTTGGGGGTTCACTTTGGCTTGGAAGTGAGGATGGGGGCCCAGCTGTAGGCTGCCATCCCAGTGTCATGATCATTGGCTCCATGGTCCCCCTGCTTTGTCTCTGAACCTCCAAATGTGCTGTGCCCTGCTCTGCAGACCTGGGTCCCCAGGGAGAGGTATTGCTGCTGACCCGAGACACAGCCTACCCTGTCCTCAGCAGCATGATGGGGATTGGGGCAAGCACCGCATGCTGGGTCAGGAGCACCCTGCACCCCATGCACCCAGAGGCTCAGGGCCCAGTGGGGCTGCTCCTGGTGGGTGACACAGCAGGGCAGGTCTCAGCTGGTGCTGGCATCAGTGTCTAGGTCAGTGCTGGGATGTGTGCCGAAGAGGGGCGCTGGCCTGTGATGCAGCTGGGGTGCTTTACCTCAGCCTGTCCTGCATCTCTCAGCAGCTCCTTCCAGGCCCCACTACTCTCCCTGAGCTGACCTTGCTCCTGCTGCCACATTTCCACAGCCACCTGAGAAGCAACCAGTTGCTTCCCTGTCCGCAGCACCGCAGCATCTGGGGGCTTCCCTCAGGGTGGCTCTGCCCACCATGGAGCATCTGCTGGCCAGAACCCTGGCTTCTGGCAGCCCCCCACACCAGCAAGACCTCCACCTCATCAAGGAGATAGTGTTGGACATGGCCCCCACTTTCTTAGCTCCTACTGTGTCCATGTGAGCATACCAGTGCCGCCAACCCATCCATGCCAGCTGCTCCACCTCTGCCTCACTCTGGAAAATGGGTACCCTGCCCTTCAACTGGGATGCCATCTTCATGATGGAGACTTGCTACAGTGTCCCTACCAAGGACTTCTTCCACGAGGACAAGGAGGTCCTCATTCCACTTTTCCAGATCTTTGAGGTGGCTGACATCGCCCTCTTCCAGCTCTGTTTCCGACTGTGCTCAGCACGTACAACTGTGAGTTTGTGAGAGGTGATATCCCTGCAGGACAGTCTCTCCCACCGCTGGGCCATGGGGACATGTGGCAGGGAATGGTCCTGTCCCACCAGCTCTGCCAGCACAGGGAGGTCTCGATCTTGGTTGCAAGGCAGGCAATGGGGGGGCATGCCATGGGCACACGGCCTGGCGCATCTCCGAGTCGCTCTGACCTGAGGTTTGCAATGGGGTCCGTGGGCAGCAAAGTGTGACACAGCATGGTACGGCATGACACGAGATGGCACGGCATGGCAGGGCTGGGTGCCAAGCTGTGCAGCGAGGAGCGTGCTGCTGCCATCACACTGCAGCAAGGAAAAGGGGTCAGGGATGGAGCCACCAGCATCACAGGGACAGCAGGACAGGATGGGGGAAACTGAGATATCCACACACAGTCCTGCATGGCAGGTATCTGTGCCCAGCTAAGCCTGGCCATAGTGCCACTGCCCCCAGGACATTGGCTGAGCCTGGCAGAGGCCTGAGGCCTGCTGAGTGGCAGCTGGGGTGTCAGGATGCAGCTGAGTGTAGGGTCTGTGAGAGGCTCTCCCAGGGGTGGAGGCTGGCATTAACTGGGCTAGGGGGTGCAGAAGGGCTGCCTTGGGTGGGTCCCTGCCCAGGTGGCTGCTCCGCTGCTTGCCTTCCCTTGGCTCCTAAGAGTCACAGTGGGATTGGGGTGCCCTGGAGGGCTCCTGTGGCTCCCTGGGCTGAGGGCAGCTCATGGGGGCTGCATCTGGAGGCTTCTCCATCCCCCTCATCCCTATCTCTCCCACATTCTGAGCATCCTGAAGTGTGATGCCCACAGCCCAGGGGTTGCTCAAAGGGTTCGGGATCTGTTCCCCAGCCTGTCCCACAGCCCAGGGGGATCGCAGCCCCCACAAGCACCTGAGAGAGCAAGAAGGAGGCTGGCACCCAAGAGCAGGGGCCCTGCCAGCACAGGATGGTTAGGGGGCTGCCCCATAGAGCAGCAGATGGGACTCAGCAATGCCATGCTTGGGAACAGCCCCAAGCCCCCCAGGTGCAGAGAGGGATGTGATGAGCCCATCTCCCGTAGCATCTGCAGCCCAGGGCTTCCCCACCCACTCCCTCCTTCAGGGCAGGGCACAGCTGTACTGCCAGGTATTCCCTGGGCAGAACTGGGACTGACTGTGGCTCTCCAGCCCTTCGCCAGGCAGGAAGGGGGTCAGGAATGGATCCTGCCCTTCACGGGCACCAGGGCTACCTCCTCTCTCTCCATCCCACAGGTGCCCTCTACACCCATGGGCAGCACCATCCCCAGGATGCAGGTGACACTGGGCAGCCTTGATGTACTTTAATAAAATCTGGGGTCCCAGAGTCAGCTACGGGCAGGGCTGGTGCCAGCCAAGGCAGTGCTCCTGACTTGACTTGGGGCACCAGGAGCCTCACTCACAGTGGGACCAGCACATGTGGGGCCGTGCAGTCCCCAAAGCAGGTCACAGAGACGGGCCTCCCTGAAGGTGTCACGTGCCCATGCAGTGGTGCGGGGCTGTCAGAGCAGGGAGCCGAACTGCAGGGTGCTCACCCGGCATGAGGTGCTCCCCATCTCAGCCCAGCCCCCCACTCTTGCCAGTGACAGGGGCCAGTGCTGGGGACGGCCATCGCACTTCCCTGGTGTCGACACCGAGGGGACTGAGCACCACGCAGGTGAAGTTGGTGTGCAGGTGCCAGGTGTCGAAGGAGCTGAAGTGCAGGTCACGGTGCAGGGCCAACCCCGAGCCCTGCAGCTCCTCTCTGTAGACCCAGCAGGGACCAATCAGTGCCCACTCCAGGCTGGCAGACCCAGGGTCCCTGCCCCAACCGGGGCTGCCCGCTGTCTCTGCCTCCCAGGCCCCCTGTCCCCACACTCACTGCACTGTCCCCTCACGCACAGCCCCGTCCGGGTGCAGGCTCTCCACGAAGGAGCCGTTCTCTAGCCAGTAGAGCAGCGTCAGCTCCGGCAGCCCACTCAACGCCTCGCACGACACAGTCACGCTCTCGCCTGTAGCCGGAGGAGGCGTGAAGGTCGGGGGGCTGCAAGGGTCCCCAGTGTCCCCCAGGGACAGGCACAGCCCCCCTCCCCAACTAAGGGAAACATTCCCCCACCTCATCAGCACCCTGAAATCTTGGCTGTAGGTGGAGGATTCACCTTGTATCTGCTGGAGGCTGGCACAGGAGCTGACCCCCACTGTAGCCTCCCCACCCTTAGGCGCTGCCATGGCCCCGAGGGTCTCTCACCTGGGCGGGGCGGCTCTGCCGGCATCCGCAGGATGGTGATGCTGGGCAGCGGCAAGGCCATGGCACCTGGGGGAGCAGAGTGGGGGTGAGGCGGGAGGTCAAGAGTGACCCTGAGACCCCACATTTTTGTAGTGGGTGAGAGAGCAGGGTCCCATAAAAGGGACAGGGGCACTGCTCGTCCCCAGACCCCTGCACAGGCCTCTTGAGGGGCATAGAGCCCGGGGCTGACCTTAGGCTCCCCGGACCCCAGTAACCCCCACTTACCTGCGCAGCGAGCAGCCAGGCCCCAGCAGAGCAGAAGGATCCAGGCAGGGGGTCCCAGGGGCCCTGCAGGCAAAAACGGAGCTCAGTGCTGGGCACACAAGGATGTTCCCCATGAGCTTGGGGCGGTTTCCCCAGCATTCCCTGAGCCTGGGATGGTCCCGTCCTCTAAGCATCCTCCCAGCTGGCCATGGTCCCCCCAGCATCCTTCCCCCAGTACTCCCCCCAAGTGGAGAATCCCGTACCCTCGCATCCGCCCAGCATCCCCCGCGCCTGGCATGGTCCCGTACCCCCCAGCATCCTCTTCCCCGGGTCCCTGAAGTCGCGGCTGGTGCCCCCCAAGGCTGTCCGCCCACCGTTACGGTCCATACGGAGAGATCGTGGCTCTGACACGGGGCGGCGGCGCTCGGGCCCGCGGCGCTTTATGAGGCGGCCCGGGGAGGGGCGAGAGGCAGAGCCGTGACTCACCGGGAGCCGCCCTCGGCCCCGCCGACGTGGCGCGATGCCACCACACGGGGACCCGCACCTGGACGCTGATGTGTGTCGATGGGTCCTGAGCTGCCATGTCCTCAAGCCCCCAGAATGTGCCTAGTGTCCCCAGCACTCCACGCTCCCTGTGCTCTGTGTCCCCTGCACCTGGGGGTACACAGCCCTCAGGCACTCCCATGACCGGCATCCCACGACCCCTCCCACCCCACATCTCCCCCCACCCCTGGGGGAGCATCCATGGAGTCCCCAGGGATGTAGGAGTGGGGCCCAGCTGGGCCCCTCAATGTCCAGCACATGGGGCACCAGCTGAGTGTCACAGGATTCTGAACATGCTGGTTTGCTTCCCAATGCTTTGGGATCAGGGGCAAGGCAGGGTCTGCGCAGGAGGAAGGTGGGTGAAGCCCCCAGGAGACTGAGTACAACAATGGCTGGGGGAGCCTGCGTGCTGGTCCCTGGGTGTCCCAGCTGGTGCAGGACAACAGCTTAGCAGATAGAAACCCCCAGGGCTTTAGTTCTTGGCTGGGGGAACCCTGAGCAGGGGACTGGCAACAGGAAGCCCTCTCCTGTGTCCCACAGCAGCCCCCCACCCCCAGAGCCAGCCCCTTGACAGCAGACGTGGTTTTGAGAACCCATTGGCTACAAAACCAGGGGCCAGCCCCTGCACCCCACTCCCCAGCAGGGCCAAGGCTGGGAGTCAGTGCAGGCACAGCAATAGGGCAGAAGCAGCCAGCCCTGGCAATGGCTGGAAAAAAGTCCCTGAACTCCCAGTGAGTTTTGTTATCCCTGTTCCCAGTAGAGCACGAAGGTGGCGGGAACAGGAATGTTATCTTGGAGACCCGGCAAGTGCAATACATTCCCAACCTCCTGCTGGGATGAGGCCAGTGGCTGCATCCTCACCGCAGCAACCATGGGTGTCCAATGGGCAGTGACCAGCCAGCGGCAGCTCCCACGGCAGCACCCAGCTCCTCTGCCACCTCCCTGCTCCCACCAACACCAACCGGCTGAGCTCTGGATATTACAGGGTGAAAGAGGTGGGCAGGGAATGCAGATGGGTGCTTGGTCATTATCCACGCAATATCCTTCCTCCGGGAGAGATGAAAGGAGGAACCATGGCCTTGCCCCACGGCAGGGAAGACGATCAAGAAAAACCCAGGGCCGCGTCTCCATTTCCAGGGCTCTTATTTTGGTGTTTGGCACAACACTGCAATGTGGTTTCACTCAAAAGAAAACTCAGAGGATGCAGCAGGGTGCCGGGGTTCCCCAGGGGGAACACAGCCCCCACAGCCACGCCACCACTGTGGCCACTTCCCAAATCCCCTGAGCCAGGAGTTGCCTTGTAGTCTTCCACCAGACCCCAGTGCCCTCAGGGAATATGACTCAAGTCTCCACATGCCAAAATACCACCACTGGCCCTGGGACTGGGGAATTTGCCCCCCCTACTGCCAAAAATAGAGCCCAAGGCCACTTGCACCAGCAGGACTGTGGCATGGCTCCTACCAGCATGGCCAGGAGGATGTCATGAAGTAATGCCGGGGCAGGGATATGCCAGTACCAGCCCAACCTTCACTCCATCCCTTTTATTCCAGTGCCAAGAGCAATACCCAGTGAGGGCGAACCCGCGCCCTGGGGCAGGGGCACCCACTCTTGGCTGCCCTTGATGTACCGTTACCATCACCCAAAAGGGCACAGAGAGGAACAGCACTGGCCCCACTCCATGCCTCAGCTGACCCCCCCAAGCAGTTAGGGGACACCGCTGGCCTCCAGGGAGGAACACAGAAAATTTGGGAGCATATAAAAGGGTTCCCCGAGGCAGAGCCCATCATCAGCATGCCGGAGAGCAGCTTGCTTTCTCCTGGTACATCCATGGCGCCCAGAGGGGACCTGGCAGCCAGCGGTAGCCAGGTGATCTTCCATCCCCTCTTTCAGGGCGCTGGGCTCCAGCCTCTCCTCTGCAGCCCCCATATCCCATCCTCGCTGCCAGCAAGGCTGCTCCGGGGTGCCAGCATTGGAGCTGGCAAAGCCTCAGCCCTTCTCCCCACAGCCTCCCCTGGCAGAGTGGCAGGAGGGAGCTGGAGAACAGCCCCCAGCCCAAAGCTCAGCCCAGCAGGGCGCTGCAAAGGGCCGGAGAGGGGCAGGGAAAGGGGACAAGCGTCTCTTTTTGGCTGCAATAGAAAGTTTTAAATATGCTCATTAAAATAATTGCTTTTTAAAAAAATCCTCCCCTAGCCCCGGCAGGAGGGGCCCTGATGTTGCTGTCCTCAGGGGTGACCAAGGTCCTGAGAGGTGACGGAGCAAAGCCAGCATCCCTGATGGCCATGTCCTCTCGTGGTTCCGCGGCTCCCCACCGCCTGCCATTACTCCAGCCCCAGGATGTAGTTGATTCCCTGGACCAGTCCGATGATCACTGGCTGCCAGGCCACCAAGTAGCGCAGCCAGTCCAGCAGCTGCCCGTACATGACATGTGGCCTCTCCCAGCTGGGCAGGATGGAGTTAAAGAGCCACGGGGAAATGAGTGAGAGGAGCATGGCCCACCCAGAAGCCACCCAAAGGTGCCCCAAAGCAGGGACAGAGAACACAGGTGCCCAGGGAGGGATGGACAAGCACCCAGGGAAGGACAGACATGGGTCCTCACGGAGGGACGGCTGTGGCCAGGCTTGCCTTGGGTTTTGCAGGGTCTCTGCCATAGCCACATGCTGCAGTGACCTACCCAGGGTGCCAGGCAAGCCCCTCACCCCTTGTGTGCTCTACCCACTGCTTCCCTTCCCAAAGTGCGGGCTCCCAGCAGGAGAAAGGATACGGATTACTGAACATCCTCTTGAGATCCACCTTCTCTTTGCAGTATGGACACGTCTGCTTCTTCCCGACAATGCACCAGCCCCGGATGCAGAACTCGTGAAACCTGGGGAGTGGCACGTTAAGGGGAACTGGAAGAAGAGGGGGATACACAGCTCAGTGTGGAGGAAACCACCAAGCCCAAGGAAGTCCCCCCAGAGGCATGGAAACATCCCGCCATGCAAGGATGGTGCGTTGAACAACCACCACCCCTTCCTAGAAGGTGCAGCAGCTTCCAGAGACAGCAGAAGGAGCTCATGGGGCAGCAGGACAGGGCCAGGGTGACAGCATGAAGGCCCTGACCAATGCATCAGCACCAGGGAGATTGAACTGCATGCATTTTGGAAGCCTTCTTCAAAGGCTTCTTGGGGATTAACATTTAAGGAATTTCTCTGTAAGTAAGGGTCTGACTTAGAGGTGCCTGCTATGCTCTGTCACAAGGATTTGCACAACCTGAGCACAGCCTGGAGAAGTTACAGGAAAACATGAGGTGGCTGCAGCTGACTCTGCCATGTACAGGGGTGTCGCTGAGCAAATAAACTTTCCCCAGAATATCTCTGCTGTTCAAACCATGGAAGAATGTCAGGAAGCAGCAACAGGAGTCACTCCCTTGTCAGCCCTGGAGCCATTGATCCAGGAGTGCCCAGCCAGCCCTCACCCCTGAGGACCACCAGGAGCACCGACCAGCTCCTCTGGCAGCCGCACCACCCCAAGCTGCTGCAGTCCTGGGCTCTTGCACAGGATCAGCCATACATCTCACTAACAGTTCCCAAGAGTTAAATTTAGGCCCAGAGTTTTGCCTAAAAACAGCATGACCTTTGCTCAGGCCCAATTTGGAAACCACCTTGCAGGCAGTAATGCACAGAGTTCCAGAGGACATCCCATCCCCACAATGAATCATCATGGGGAAAAAACCCTGACCTGCCGCCCCGCTCTAGCTAGGGCTGAGCACCAACCAGGACTTCCAGTTTCAAAACCCACTTCACATCAATCAGCTGACAGGAAGGGCTGAGTGACTCCAGTGTGCTGGAAACCCTGGAGGAGTTCTGGAGAAGGAGGAAGCTGCTGGACTGTGGCCAGAGCAGGTAGCAACCAACAGTGCTGGACCAGGGGGCTGTTTTCAGAAGGCTGTTTTCAGCAGTATTTCCCCACAATTCTTCCTTATGGACACTCAGGACCCACTGCAATGGGTCTCTGATGAGGGGCAAGTGTGGCACGGAGCAGGGATGCCTCATGTCCTGACCTCACACCATCGCTTCCCCCGGAACATCTGCTGAGCACTGCCAGGCAGATAGGTCACAGCAGATTTGTCAAAAGCAGGTAGAAACTGAGGTGCAGCTCCATGGCTGAGCAGAGGTAGCTGAGGAGGAGAAGGAAGAGGAAACAACCACTTGTGAGTGGTGACTAAGTAATTTCAGGGACACCTCTTCCCATGCCAAGTCAGTGATGACACAGGCACAGATCACATGCAAATTCAGCTAGATGGCCCCGAGTCCCAGAATAGGCATTTCTTCACCCAGTGCAGGAGAAGCCATAGGGCAGGAGCTCCCTGCTCCCCCCAGTGTGGGGCCAGTGAGGCAGGGGTCTGGCACCTGCAGAGAAGGATACACGTGGTTGCAGGAGAGGCGGTAGGTGTTCTCAATGATCCCCTCCTCATTGACATCCACGAAGATCTGCTGGCCACAGACGGCACAGACGCTGTCGGAGAGGTGCTTGGTGGGCATCCCTGAGGCGCTGTAGAACTGAGCGAGGGCAGAGCAGAGGGAGAGCAGTGACAGTGGCAGGGCACATGTCCCACGCCCGCAGTGGCACAGCTAAGCTCTAAGGAGGGCTGGGGTCAGCGCCCCAGGAGTCCAGCCTTGGCCTTTGGGGCTTAAAAACCTTGTTACAGGTCCGGCGGCAGGAAACGACTACAACAGGACAGCTGCTCAGTGATGCAGTGGCCCATCACACCCCAGCCCCATGCACCCCCTCCCCATGTTGAGGGGCCACCCCTCTTTGCTCCCCGACAGCCAGGTGGGTTTTCAGCTGCCTGCCGGAGCTGTGCACCCAGGGCAGAGACTGGGGGAGAGAGCAGGACAAGCTGGAGGTCACAGCTTTGACCCAAAATGACTACCTTGGGCTGCCAGTCAGATACAGCCCCCACCTCCAGCCCTGCAGGTCCCTGACACTCATTCAGCAAAGTGCAGAGCAGCCACCCCCCTCCATTTCCAAGCCTGTTGACTCAGCACAGGCCTGACACAACACGGAGAGTGCAGGCACAAAGCCAGGTCCCACACACTTTGGTCCACACACTCCAGCTGCAAGGGACCCCTCAGGATCATTGAGTCAAACTCCCTGTTCCACCGCACTACCTAAAACTAAACCATATGACTAAGAGACTCCTTGAACTCTGGCAGACTTGGTGACATGATCATGTCCCTGGGGAGCCTATTCCCTCTGGGTAAAGAACCTTTACCCCATGTCCAACCTGCACTTCCGCTGATGCAGCTTTACTCCATTTCCTCATGTCTTATTGCTGGACAACCACCTCCCCTGGCCAAACACTGATGCTGTGCCTGATGAACCCCAGGACACAGTTGGCCCCTTTTAGCTGCCAGGACACACTACTGACTCATATTCAACTTGCTGTCAACCCAAACTCCCTAATCCCTTTTCACAGGACTCTCTCTGGACTCGTTCCCTAATTTGTACCTAAAACCAGGATTACACCATCGCAGGTGGAGAATCTGACACTTGCTGCTGTTAAATTTCACACAGCTGGTGCTTGCCCAGATCTTGTCTGTCCAACTCTCTCTCCAAGGAGGTCACAGCTCCTCCTGGTTTAGTATCATCAGCAAAACATGCCTCTGGCAGAGCCCTGGCACAGCTTTGCTCTGAGCATCTAACAGAGCCCTGGGGATCTAAGAGAGACCCGAGGTGTGCCAAGGTGTCCTAGTGTGGTAGGCCAGGGGCTGGAGCAGAACCTCAAGGAGCAGCAGCAGAAAGCTCAGAAAGGAAGAAGAGGAGGAGCAAACACAAAGTCCAAGAACCTAAACAGCTGCTGAAAAGAAGAAACATGAGCTACTCCACTGGTGTCCTAGGTCACATATTTTTGGTGGAGTGGGTTATTTTGATAGCAGGTGAGTGGGCTACAGATTTTAGGCCATCGTGTCCTCTGTCCACAGTTTTTGCTGTATCTGCTACAGCAAAAGTTGTTGCAGGTACAAGGAAGGAAGTCCACAGCATGAATCCTTCCCTGGTGGCTGCAGGTCACAAGTTAATGAAAGCACAATGTGGTCCCAGAAGTGGGAGTGTTCATTGGCACTGGAGATTTTAAAGGCCCAGGAAAAGAAGTATTTGTCAGTTTAACATGGCTAAACAGATCATTCCACTTCTCCATAGAATCAGAGAATGGCTTGGGTTGGAAGGGACCTTGAAGATCCCCCAGTTCCAAACTCCTGCCATGGGCAGGGACACCTTCCACTAATCCAGGTTTTTCTAAACCCCATCCAATCTGGCCTGGAACACTTACAGGGATGGGGCAGCCACAGCTTCTCTGGGGAATCTGTGCCAGTGTCTCATCACCCTCACAGGGAAGAACTTCTTGTCCTTCTGGGGATGATGGGACCTTGCAGAGGCTTTGCTCTTCAGGAAGGGTCTCAGAACAACTCTTGTCACATTAGATCCAGGGACCCTTCCTTGAGGGGGGAATTCCCATTTGAGGGAAGCCAAAGCTGCTGCTGAGACCAACATGTTTCAGGCCCTCTGATATGGGGAACAACTCTGGCCTGGGAGACAGTCCATGGTGAACTCACCCCAATGGTTGAGGCCATGTAATCCGCACACATCTCAGCAAAGTCCCGTTCCAGCACTCCATAGTAAAGACCGTAGAAGAGGAGGGAGATGCCAAAGTCCATTGCATCTTCTGGTTTGATTCTACAACAGAAAAACCATCAACAGGGATTTTTTGAGGGCAAAGCTACTCTAATCATATTCCAGAGAATGTATTATTCCAGAGAAGTAGTCGACCTCTCTAACCATGAAGCTGGTTTGGGCTAGAGTCCTCTGCCACCACCCATGGGCTGGCTGCTTCTTGCAGGTACCTCTTCATCAGTATAGCAAAGAAAATGCCACTGCTGCCCCCAGGCTGGACACCACAGAGCCGGGGGAGCTGCCAACAAATGCACTGGAAGGAAGGCTCTCCAGCAACCTGGACCAGTTCAGGTACCACCACCTCACCTCTGATCCTTCCAGGAGTGAAAGGACACCCCAGTAGTCTCTTTGGCCCCATTAATCAGATTGCCAAGTGAATTGTTTTTCCAGAGTAATAGCCAAAGGTATGTTCCACCCCATCACCCCAGGAGTGGGACTTGAAAGATTCACTCACCTGAATAATAAGTTAAGACCAAAAAGCGTAAACATGACAGCCATGTACCCCACGATCCCAGTAGCATAGCTGATCTTGTATATTAGCAGAAACCATTTATAAACCAGCCTGGAAAGAATTAAAACAAAGAATTTAATTACTCCATTTGTTCCTGAATGAAAGTGTGCCAATCACCTCAAGAGTTTTATTTTTCACAACTGTAGTGCTTTTGCAGACACTTCACCTACCCCTACACATGGGCAAGAGCTTTACATTCCTAATTCAACCTGTCACAGGCTGCTCACAGTCTTGACTTCCAAACTAGAAACCTCATGATCTCCAAAGGCCATAAGGAAGCCTGCTGCATGCTGGGAATGCCTTGGGTGAGGATACCAGCCCATGTGGACTCCACCTTTCCACCCCCCACCCAGGTACCAGGTACATTGGGCTGGCTGCCAGCAGCCAGTTAAGTGCTTCACACCCTTTCACACGTGCAGGGCTCTCACACTCCCAGGGTGCAAAGCTTAAGGCACATCTGTGGCAGGGAAACTGGAAAGAGCTCCTTGTAATGGTTACCCTGAGGCTGAGGAGTTTCCCCAGGAACAGCAGACGAACCTGGGTGTTGTCTGTACCAGAGGCTTTCGAGTTGCCCGGAAGGTGACAAAAGCTGTGACTGCTGAGAAGAGCACCCAGATCACCAGGAACCGCCACCAGTTCAGCTTGATAGTGAAATACAGAGGCACTACCCACATCTGGAAGAGGGTCACCATCTGCAGGAATAGAGGAAAGTCATTTGGAGCTGGTTGTCTGCTCCTCAGACATCAGAAACACCCTATCAATTGTGGCAGCCATTTTCCTGCCTGCATCAAATGGCTCTGAATTGCACCAGGAACCTGGAGAGGTTTGACCTGTGGCCCCTAGAGAAGAGCTCAAAGCTCAGCTGAGGGCATGAGTTGGATAGGGAGCAACTGAGGGAGCTGGGGAGGCTCAGCCTGGAGAAAAGGAAGCTCAGGGAGGACCTTCCTGCTCTCTGCATCTACCTGAAAAGAGGTTATAGCCGAGTGGGGCTCGGTCTGTGCTCCCAAGTAACAAGTGACAAGACATTAGGAAAAGGCCTCAAGTTTTGCTAGAGAAGGTTAAGGTTGGATATTGGGAAAATTTCTTCCCAGAAAGGGTGGTGAAACCCTGGTACAGGCTGCCTGGGGCAGTGATGGAGTCATCATCCCCGGAGGGATTTAAAAGCTGTGTGGATGTGGCACTTGGGGACATGATTTAGTGCAGGGCTTGGCAGTGCTGGAGGAACAGCTGGACTCAATGATCTCAGAGGGCTTTTCCAACCCAAACAGTTCAGTGATTTTTGTGAGGGAGTCAGAGGCAGCAGCCATGTGATTTTTGGTAGCAAAGGGTACAGCTGGTGGGAGAATGCAGAGGAAT
The DNA here is from genome assembly GCA_013398115.1 of Falcunculus frontatus. Taxonomy (NCBI): domain Eukaryota; kingdom Metazoa; phylum Chordata; class Aves; order Passeriformes; genus Falcunculus; species Falcunculus frontatus. The sequence continues at coordinate 144,222 of VZRV01008530.1, read as the reverse complement.
CATCTCCAGAGAAATGTATGGGAGATGATCCACACGGCTAGTTGTTGTAAGGCAGCTACATAAACCTTCGCCTTCCCAGGGTCCCAACGCTGCAACCACAGACACCTCAGACAGGTATTACACATGGCAAGAAGGTTTTGGCTCGCCTCTGCACTACAGCCTATTCCCAAAAGGATCTACAGCTGTACAGCTGAGCTCCCACAGTGCTGCTGGAGGGAAACAAGCAAACAGGTTTGGTTTAAAGTTCACAGAGGACTATAGGTACTACCTGGAAACATTAAATACAATATTATTATCATTATTATTATGATAAGGAAGTCAGAGTGAAGTTGCTTCAGGTAACTAACAGACCCAGACAAGCTGGTGGCATCAATTGGCAGGTCTGCTCAGCAGAGTGCTGCAGGAACCATCAAGCCCAGGCTGCCAGCAGCAAGAAGCCCCCATTGCTTCCAAGGAAGCACCCACAAAACGCAGCTTCCCTCAAGACAACCCCCAGGATCTGCTTGTACATCCCTGATGTCAAAGCACTATGCCACACCGAGTTATTGGCATCACTTCCAACAGAAACCTGAGGCCTTCAGGTTTATCCATCCTCATCCCTAGCTAGAATCTGCAACATGCTGGGAGAAACAAGGGAATGCTGGGAAAATAAGGGAATCACAACACCAGACAACAGGAAAATCAGGAACACTTTTCTCATCAGCAAAAGGAAGGCATCGCTCAACGCTCGCATCCAGTGTCGGAGGCAAAACGGCTGTGGGGGTAACTTACATTGTAGGAGCGAGGGTGCCGCTGCTTCCACTGAACCAGGAGGAGCTGTGCCACCACAAGTGTGGCGATGAGGATGAGGACCATTTCGGCATGCATAGCTTCGTGCCCACGGTGCTTGGCATGCATCCGTACGTGCTCCACCCTGCAATGACCAGGAAAAGGTGGCTGAAGAGCATGCCAGCACAGACTGCATGCTGAGGGACAAACATCTCAGGAGAGCCAGGAACACCAGATGGAAAAACAGGACTAAGAAGAATTATGGCTGTGAACAATCCAGAGAAGGGACAAAAGGCTGCTCTGGGACCAGCTCATTTCTACACTGTGAAAGCCAAGAACAACACTTTGCCCATCTGAGCGTGAAGGAGGTGGAGAACTCCCACTGACATACCTGGACTAATGAACATGGAGTGAACAGTCGACCTAACTCACAATCCCAGAATGGGCAAGGTTAGAAGGGACCACCAGCGGGGTCATCTCTTTCAACCATCCTGATCAAGCAGCGTCTTTCTAGAGCACACTGCAACTGTTTGACCCAGAGTGTGTGCTACTTCTCCATAGCAAACCCTCAGCCCAGTTTCAGAACCACTAATATTGTTCTCCCTCTTGTCCAACAAGGGAAAGGCTGGAAGGGTCAGAGTGGAGAGTAGGGGGAACAGCTGACATCTGGCAAAACCCCCAAATCCCAGAAGATTGCTTCTCTCCACCCTGAGCAAGCTGGAACAAGTGATTTCCAGACTGATACTTGCCAAACACCTGGGATTTCTTTGCCCAGCTTGTGCTGTTTGACCAAAAACAAAGGTGGAATTAAGAGCTGTGACATCCATATGTCTTGGTCTCCAGAAGACAATACTGTTCAAGAAGTTAGGGGAAAAAAAATCCAAACCAAACAAATATGCCAAATTCTCTGATTTTAAGTTATTCTCTAGAAACTAATACAGAATCACAAAATCAGGTTGGAAGGCACCACAGTGGGTCATCTGGTCCAACCTCCCTGCTCAGGCAGGATCATCCTAGAGCACATAGCACAGGATTGCATCCAGATGGTTCTGGAATATCTCCAGTGAGGGAGACTCCACACCCTTTCCAAGCAATCTGTTCCAGTGCTTGGTTACTGCACAGGAAAGAAGTTCTTCCTCATGTTCAGAAGGAACTTCCTGTGCATCAGTTTCTGCCTGATGCCCCTTGTCCCATTGCTGGGCACCACCGAGCAGAGCCTGGTCCATCATGTGATCTCTCCCTGCAGACACTGACAGACATGGATGAGGTCCCCTCTCAGTCATCTCTTCTTGAGGCTGAACAGGCCCAGCTCTCTCAGCCTTTGTTCATAAGAGAGATGCTCCAGCCCCCTCATCATCTCTGTAACCTCTGCTGGACCTGCTCCAGGAGCACCATGTCTCTCTTGTCCTGAGGAGTTCAGAACTGGACACAGCACTCCAGAGGTGCCTCACCAGGCCTGAGCAGTGGAGCAGGATCACCTCCCTTGACCTGCTGGTAATGCTCTTCTCAATGCACTCCAGGACCCCATTGGCCTCCTTGGCCCCCAGGGCACTGCTGGCTCAGAACAGTTTGTTCTCCACCAGGACCCTGAGGCCCTTCTCCGTAGAGCTGCTCCAGCAACTCGGCCCCCAGCCTGTGCTGGTGCAATACTGAGAGTCTAGTCTCACTGTGATTTTCAATAAGCATCTGGATTAAATTAAGGGAAATCTTAATTTCCTCTTTTTCCTCTTAAGGAAAAAAGAGGAATTTTTCAGGCCCCTTACTGTACGACAGACATTGAAGGGCTGGAGGGTGTCCAGAGAAGGACAAAAGAGCTGGAGAAGGGTCAAGAGCACAAGTCTGCTGAGGAGTTGGCTGAGGGAGCTGGGGAGGCTCAACCTGGACAAAAGGAAGCTTGGGGGGATCTTCTTGCTCTCTACAACTCCCTGACAGGAGGGCGAAACCAGGCGGGGGTTGGGTAACAAGTGACAGGACAAGAGAAAATGACCTCAGGTTGTGCCAGGGGAGGTTTAGGATGGATACTGGGAAAATGTATACACAGAAAGGGCTGTCCAGCCCAGGCACAGGCTGCCCAGGGCAATAGTGGAGTCCCATCCCTGGAGGGATTTAACAGACATGTAGATGTGGCACCTGGGGACATGGTTTAGTGGTGGCCTAGGCAGTGCTGGGGGAACAGATGGACTCAATGATCTCCGAGGGCTTTTCCAACATAAACGATTTTCTGATTCTATATTTAGCAGCAGTTTAAAATAAAAAACATTAATATTGCCTTTTAAGACAGTTCATACTTCCCCCCAACAAAAAATGCTGACCCTTTCCTGCCCCACTGTGAACACAGGCTGTGCTGCTGGTAGCTCTGGTCAGTAGCAGGAGCTCAGCAGAGCTGTATGCTCCAAATCAGCTCCCAAAACACTCACCTCCATCTCTCCTCTGGGGACAAGTGTGAAAGATCAACCTAGGGAGAAAAAAAACCACCCATGAAATCATCTGCTGGGAAACACTGGATTCAGATGCTTTAAATAATAAACCTCAACATGCCCACAGTGCCAGCACAGCCCAGAGTTGTCTTTCACTTTCCCAGGCAGACTGGGAAGAGCAGCGACTCCCCTTGCTCCTCCGCCACTTACACTCCCATATTTTATTGGAGCCGAGGCTCTGTCCACCATTCCACACCACCAGAACCAGAGAAATGGCTTAAATCCCACATTCACAACCCAGCCAGGTGTCTCACGGCACAGAGTGGTGATCCCAGTGCAGCCAATGCTCCCACCAGTGGTAGGAGTCCAAAATCCCACTAGGCTGCAGGACAGGGGACAGCATGTCACACACCAGCAACAAACCAGTGCCAAAAAGATTTCAAAATCACAGAAAAAGAAAGATTTAGGCCTTGATTTGCTGAGATAGCTGGAAATTCCTCCCAAACATTACAGGCAGGAGCTACCAAGAGCAAGGGGAGCTGCTGTTATTAGTGAGGATTGACAATGGATACGTGTATCCCATCTTCTCCAGTAAGATACAAAAAGTGTGAATACTCTCACTTTTGGACAGAGGAGGAATAAGGGAAGCTTCAACACTGCATTTCTGCTTTCACTTGGAGCTTTATATAGAACCATAGAATCAAAGAATGGTTTGGGTTGGAGAGACCTTAAAGCACATCTTAGTCCAACCCTCCTTCCATGGGGACACCTCCACTAGACCAGGTTGCTCCAAGCACTGTCCAACCTGCCCTTGAACACCTCCAGGGATGGGGAGTTCACAGCTTCTCTGGGCAAAACCCTCCCTCGATACCTTCACCTAACTGCTGAGGAGCCTCCAGCACGGGTCATGTCCCCACAGGGGCTCACTGACCAAGCAGCACACCCTGATGGATGGCACTGGGGAGGGAATCCCACAGCTCTTCCCATCAGCTTTTCTTGGTGAGACACAAACTCAGATTAAACCAAGAGCAGTTCATCTGGGCTGGGAACATATATGTGGAGTTTACAAATCCTCACGGTGCTGCAGACACTCCAGCATTGCTGAGGTGTTGGAGATGAAGGTTGGAAACAAGCCACAGCAGGGACTGTTATCACTCTTTCCTGCACACACCGGAGATAGGTACACAGGAAGGAGCTCCACCTCACCCCACTGGGTACAGGGCCACAGGCTTGGCTTCAACCTTTCTGCCAGGGCTCTCCCCAGGCTAGTGCAGCAGTCAGTCACCTCACCTGCCTGGTCACCACCACCAGCACACAGGTGGCTCCCAGGCAGCAGCTCTGATCATAGCCAGGCTCAGCTGAGGATGCACAGTTGCCTTGCTTCCTCTGTGGCACTTAATTATACCCCAGGGTGAGGAGATAGGGAAAAACACAGGGCAGCAATCTGTCTGCCTGATGTGGAACATCTGCTGAGCTTTACCCCAGAGCAAGAAATTCAGCCCTTGAGAATCAAGTCCTGAAGAAACACTTCAGGACTTAGATGCAAACTCTAGAGCTATGAAAATCTTTGTTGGACCTTGCTGGCTTGCGACAGAAGCTGAGGGAAGGTGGTGACAACCTGACACCGAGAAGGGTGTTTGTATCGACCAAATTCCCCGAGCACCTCTGTTCCTAAAGCAGACACATCCAGATCCCCCAATTCAGTAGCTGTGATGTAATTTGGAGCAAGAACTGCTCCAAATAAACAGGAAAAAAGGAGATTTTAAAATGTTCGCTAGTCACTGCACACAGGAGAAGCTGAGAAACGCCGAGTGCTTGTTGGATCCAGCACAGGTCAATCCCTCTGCAAGCTCTGGGAGTCACCCCAGTGCTCCCGCTGCCTCCCCCCGGGAGATCCCTACTCTTCCCAAGCTCTGTCCCCACCCTTGCTGGATGAAGATGTTTGACAAGCACCTTCCAACCACAGCAATTATTTTCATTCTTAGACAGTGGCTCAGCTCACTTCCCTGTACACACCAGCAGCCACTCCATCCACAGGGTTGGGCCCATCTTAGAGACTGGGACATTTACCAGCCTCTTTCCTTCCCTGAATTTCCAAATTCTTCCAGCAAATGAACTCAAGCTGCCTCAGCCCCAAACCCTGTGGAAATCCTGCTGGCATTGCTCAGAGAGGGCTTCTTCCGAGCTGTGCTCCCAAGCCAACCAGGGATCCATGGCCCTGGACACAATTTTCTCTCAATTACAAGGACTGAGCTTGACCAGATTCCCCAGAGCTCAAAGCTCCTGAAATAACTTTATTAAGGGGGAGGCCAGGATGTGACAGAAAGGATGTGGAGAGGGATCTGATGACTGTCAGACAGAACTTGTCAGAGCAGCCACCCTGAATCAGACCTTCCAGTTAATCCCTCCTTGATCTGCACACTCTCTTAGCACAGAAGTTTTGGGTTGGGGCTAAAAATGCACAGCAATGGTGAAGGAAGCACCTGCTCTTGCTAGCAAGCATTCATTCCACTCCTAGTTTGGAGTCATCTTATTTTAACATGCAGGTTTTGGGTCTTTTGGGTCTCTTTCTAACCCCAAGCTAGGTAAAAGAACCTCTACTCCTAAATCTCCCTTTACCAAGAGGGGTTTGACAAGAACAAATAGGTGACTGAAGCAGCTGAAGATCAGCTCTACCAGGTGCTGAGCACCAGCCCACTCCTGTTTCAGCATCCTCCAGCTGCCACACCAACACAGGACCCAGTGTGCAACCAACTCCAGCTCTTAGACAAACCTTTGTATAAAAAAAAAAGGAATTAAGAACAATTCTTGTGCTCTCTGTCTCCTCTGTAACTCATTATCCTCTCAAAAACCTCAGCCTCCTCTGGATGATGACTAGGATAAACTAGATATCTAGGACTAAAGTCTAATTCTCTCCTCGGATGTGGTATCATGGCCTTTGGAAGAACCTCATGCCACTCCCTCGTTTTCTGCAAGGACTGATACCCCAAAGCCTCCACAAACCTGTGATCCCCATGACTGGGACAGTCAAGGAATAACCCCCTCTAGGAAATAACCCCCTCTAGGAAAACACAAAGGCTGTTGATATGGATAACACCAAAGCTGGAGCCACAAGTTCCTCACCGCCTAGGGAGCTGGGAGGATCTCTGGGCAAACATATACGCCACTGTGAGCTGGCTGTAATCTACTTATGCTCTAAATCTCCAAAGGAGGCAAGAAGAATGCCTTGAGGATGGAGAATAAGCAGCTGCTGATTTCAGTTCAAAGCTCCAGAGCAACTGACAGCCCTGATCTCACCTCTCCCATAGCCCCAACCTCAATCTTTGTCTTCCAGCACCTACCAGGAATAACCTGAAATAAGGGGAAGATAAATCTCCACAGTGCTGTAAGTCCAACCAAGGCAGGTTGGGAAGAGGCACATTCTTTAATAAAAGTCTGAGGAGATTTTGGAATCTCAATTCTGCATTTTTTCTGCTCATAAGACAGCACAGGAACACGGAGCAGGGAGCGGAAATGTCCCAACTGATCAAACATTTGGATAATTGGAAATTAAACCTTTCCACCCCACAGGCAGAGCCAGAGCCACAGGACACTCGGCTTTATTCCAGTGGAACGTTAAAACTGCTTTCAGGTCTCCACCATGAGTGGCTCATCAGCAACCTGCTCTGCCCAAAGAGCTGCCAAGACCTCAGGACAACACAAGCAGATGGGTTTTGTACCAACAATTTGTGGAATCACAGGGATAAGCACAGTCCTATATGCACCTCCTCATTCGCTGCCTCCTTATGACGCCCTCTCTGTCAGCCCCTGATGGAATGAAAAATGGGAATTCCACTTCTGAGGATCAGAGATTTGGATCTTCCACATTTTTACATACAAAGTCACCAATGAGTATCCTAAAATATAACCAATAGCAACTCAAGAGTGACTGATCTGTGGTTTAATCCTCCCATCACTCCACTGCACCCACTCTCCAGCAGCAACACAGGGGACAGGGAGGAGGTACAAGCTCCCACAGTTCAGCCATACACCAGGGAAATCTCCACAGCTTTGCCCTGCCAGGAATCTTCTCCAAAACAATCATCAGCATCTGAGAATTTTTAAGCCACACCACCAATTGTTGAGAAAAAGCACAAAAAAATACCTGACTGTACCAGCTAAGTGACTTATTCTCCCTGTGCTGCTGCTCTCACAGTGCTGACAGGATGGAACCAGGTTCTCCTGGTTCTCTACAAGTGGAAGAAAAACTCCCAAGCATGAAGCACAGAAGATGGTGACGAGCCACTACAAAGCCCAGGGCAGCAGTGCTAGAAAGTGGCATGCACAGTGGCAGACGCGCCCACCCTGATTCCAATTCCATCTTTCCAAACAGATTTTTTTCCCCAGTTTTGTAATTTTTCATCCCCAGGAACGTCTAAGAGCCAGCACAGTAACAACAGCTGAGCTTCCATCCCTGCTCTCCTGCCGCCAGGACCCCCACTGTCCCCTGCCCCATGGCCCCTCCGAAGCTTCCAGGGCCACTCTGCCCCGGGACCCCCAATGTCCTCCTATACGAAGGATCTTCCTCAACCCTAACACTCCCCACACCTACTTGCCCCAAAGCCCTACAAGCTCAGAGTGACTCAGAGCCGCCGCCGTCCCATTCCAGGGACCCCCAGAGCTCCTCAGCGCTCACCCCTGCCCCGCTCCCCGGACCCCGCNCAGCCCCGGCCCCCGCACCTCCTCCACCTCACGCTCAACGGGGCCGCCAACCTCCACCTCCAGCACGGCCGCCATCTTGCCCCGCCCCCTCAGTAGCCAGCTCTTTCCGCCGCCGTCCGCCAATCACCGGGCAAGCTGCCGCACCTTGGGCCAATCGCTGGGCGCGGCGCTGCCCTGGCGGCCAATCAGGAGAGGGGAGGAGTGGAACAGCTGCCAGAGGCGCCACTTCAGGCGCATAAAAGCGGTGAGCTGCCACGGATAGGAATCGGCTGCCATTTCTAGGCCCACAGCGGTACGTGTAACGCCCCCTGGTAGCACCGGCCGCCTCGCACCGTGGTGCCGGCAGTGTCAGCGCTGCCGGGCCGCCGCTCTGCCCCCGCCCGCCCCTTTCCGCTACCGCCTCGCACTGTTCCGGAAAGGGCACACATGGCAGATAGTTCCTGAGCCCCACCCGCGCGGGTCTGTAGCGCGACGTTGCCCGGGGACTACGTATCCCGTCAGGTACCGCGGCTGCCCCGGCCCGGGGGCCTGAACCGGACCGGGCCGGGGTCGGGAGAGGGGCTGAAGCGAGGCGGGAGCGGCGGGGCGGGCGGTGAGGAGCGGGAAGTGGGCCACGGCGGTCGGAGGTCACGTTATTTGGGCGGTAGGAAATTCGGAATCGGTGCGATTTGGGCTGGAGGTGAATGGCGAGCTGCGGGGTGAAGGACTGGGTGGTGCTGGGTTGGGGAATGGCGTGGACAAATTGTGGGGCAGAGCCAGGGGTTTAATAAGGCTGGGATAGTGGAGAAGGACTGGGGGCCTACTGCGATAGCAGAATAGCTCTGGGGCATTGTTGTGTGTCTGGAAACATGGGGCGTGGAGCTGAAGGGAGTTGTATAGAAGGACTTGAGGGTAGTGGAGGGACAGAATAGGGCTGGGGCTTGTGGACTGGATGTGGGTGGCACCCGAGTGGCAGAATGGGTCAGGAATGAGGTATTGTGGGTGAGCTGGGGGCACAGGGGTGGCTGAATGGGGCTGTGGGATTGTGAGTCAGATGTGAGGGTTGCTGCTGGGGCAATAACCTGAGGGGTGGTGAGGCAGGTCTGGGGGACACTGAGGCGGTGGGATGGGACTGGGGAGCTGCTGAATGGTTCCAGAGCCAGGAGATGCCCAAGTCCATCAGACTGTCCTCTCCCCGCCAGGCACTGGAGGGATCCGAAGGGAAGTTATGTTCTGGCAGCGTTGTCTCCAGAGGATCCTGAATGGCTCCAGTTAAAATCAGCTATGTGGTGTTCTTCTCCTCCCAGGTGCCTGGGGGTTTCCTTGGGGGGGCTGGGTATGGGAGGTGATCCCTCTGAGCTCCTGGGGTCTCTGAAGAGGTGGGTCAGGGTGTAACCAGGTGCAGCACTAGCTCTCCTTGTTAGGCTGGAGGGCAAGAATTCCACGTGATTCTTGCTGTCTCAAAATAGGATGTTGTTCCTGTGGGTTACTAGAGAATTCCATGCTTCTCCTCTGAGCCCAGAGCAAGCTGAAGCTGGAGGGGAAGGTGTTCAGGGAGGGGTTGGTGCATGATGCTGTGTCCCTGCTGTGTGTGCAGGACCCCAAGTACCCAGCAGAGAACTTGCTGAGTGAGAATGGCATATGGCCCTGGCTTGACTGCCCCAAGGAGCACAGCAGGCAGCTGAATGTGGAGCTGCAGCTAGAGAGAGCCAGTCCCATTGGCTGTGTTGACGTTGGTACTTCCCTGTCCCCCACCTCCATGCAGGAGCCAGGGCTGTGGGGTCAATGGGGTCAGCAGCTCTGAACTGCCTTGCCCCTGTTCTTCTTGCTGCTCCCCAGGGAACTACAGCAGCGCCTTTCTGCAAATTGAGGTTGGATGTTCCTCCTGGCCCCATGACCAGCCCTATCTCACCTTGGTGCCCACTGTCACACTGATGACACCAGCTGACTCAAAGTTGGACCAGAATCGCTGCAGGGTTCAGATGTTTAAGGAAGGTAAGGATTGATCCAAAGGAAAAAGGCATGGGGAAGAGCTGTCGGCCTGGTGGTGGGATGGAGCTGACGTGAGGGGATGGTGATGGAATGGGGCTGGCTGGGGGGCAAGATGGGGGGCTGGCAGTAGGATGTGGCTGATGGGAGGGTAGAAGGGGACAGGTAGACCAGGGATCAGGGTTGCTCATGGCCTCAAGAGAGCTGTACCAGCTCTGCTCACCTGCCCCGGCCTCTCTTGTGCCCATAATCCACCAGATGTCCTGGGTGGCACAGCAACAGAGCGACAAGCAGAGGTAGGAGTGGTGCTGTGATGGTGGTCACTGCTGTGCCCTATCCATCCCAGCTGCTCTCCCCCACAGCAGATTTCCCGGAGCTGATGGTGGGGCAGAAGTGGGACTGCGTGTGGCTCACCTGCAGCCAGCCCTTCAGTCCATGCAGCCGCTTCGGGCTCTCCTTCATCTGCCTGCACACACCACAGGAGCAGGAGCCTGAGCCCCCCCAGCCACCCCTGGATGCAGTAGGTGTCTCTCATGCCTCCATGTACCCCTCTCCGTGGGGAGGCAGCAGGAAGGGGCAGCTCCTCCACGGACACCACTTGTGCCCCACGGAAAGCATGGGAGGCGCTTGCTGGGCTGAACCGGGGGCTGTGCCCAGAGTGGTGGGCACAAGGTACCTGTCTCGATTGCTCGGGGCCTCCCCTTGTCCTGCAGGAGGAAGCTGAGCTCTCAGACAGACCCTGGTGCTCCAGCTCTGCCTTTCACCGGACTTTCTTTCCTGAACCGTGCTTGTAAGTGGCCTGGTCTGGTCCACCCTATCCTGTCCCTGCATAGTGTGACCTGGGGCCCCTTCAGGTGCTTCCTTGGAGCCCAGAGCCCCAGCTCCCACCAGCTTTCTTCTCCTGCGAGGCTGACACTCCCTATCCCCAGGAGATCTAGGGAGGAGGAGCAGCTGAGGAGCTGCCTGGGGACACTGGAAACGGCTGCCTGGAGCCCAGCCCACCTCAGCCACTCTGCCCGGACGGTGCTGTTGGCAGTGCAGAACCAGACGCTGAGGCCCGGAGCTGACACGAGCACCCTGGGGGGTCACCCGGAGCTGCCGGCCAAGGACGGCCAAGGACGTGGGAGGTCCTGCCGTGCCAGGTGGGTGAATCTGCTCATCCATGTCCTGGGCTCATCCCCAGACACTGTGGGCAGCAGGGCAAGGGGGAATTCTGCTGCTCTGCTCCGCTCAGGTGAGACCCCATCTGCAGAGCTGCCTCCAGCTCTGGGACCCCCAGCATCGGAAGGACATGGAGCTACTGGAATGAGTCCAGAGGAGGCAACAGAGATGCTCTTGAGGGCTGGAGCCCCTCTGCTATGGTGACAGGCTGGGACATCTGGGGGTGTTCAGCCTGGAGAATAGAAGGTTCTGAGGAGAACTGAGAGCCCCGTCCACTGCCTAAAGGGGCTCCAAAAGAACTGGAGAGGGACAATGGCCTGGGAGGACAGGACAAGGGACAATAGCTTCAAACTGTCAGAGGACAGGGTTAGATGTGATATTAGGAAGAAATTCTTCCCTGTGAGTGTGGTAAAATACCAGCACAGGTTGCCCAGAGCAGCTGTAGCTGTCCCATTCCTGGAAGTGTTCAAGGCCAGGTTTGATGGGGCTTGGAGCAACCTGGTCTAGTGGAAAGTGTCCCTGCCCATGGTGGGGGGGCTTGGAACAAGATGAGCTTTAAAATCTCTTCCAACCCAAACTGTCCTGTGTCTCCATGATTCCTGCCTTCCTGCTCTTCCCCAGGCTCTGCACTGGATGTCCCTGCAGCCCCTCCAAGCACCTGCAGGCAGCTGGACAGGCACTGTGCTCCCAGCCCTGTTAGCAGGTAATCTCTCAGGTCACTGTCTTGCTCCTGCCCTCACCCTGGCTATTTATCACTCTCGGTCTTTCCCAGATAGCTCTGTGCCCAGCCCTTCACTCTTTTGGGCTGGCAGAATGTGGCATAGAATGCCTTCAGTGTGTGACCCCTCTGCAGGGCTAGAGCTGCCACCTCAAGGCCACCCAGGGTGAGAGGAAGAGCCCGAGCCCACAGCCCCCGAGAGAGACATGGCAGGAGGAATGACAGGGGACAGGCCAGTGATGGGGAGACAGGTGTCTGCCCCATCTGCTCAGGTAGGTGCTTGGCAGGGGTGTCCTCTGCTGGCAAGGGGACACTGAGCAGCAAATGGGGATAGTGGTGGCAGTTCCATAGCTGGGACACATCGCTCCTGCTGGTGCCCTGGCACTAGAGGGACATCACAGTGTATCCCAGGCTGCTATGAGAACTATCAGGGAGGATATCAGTCCAAATCCCATATCATCCCAACACCAGCGAGCCTGTGACGACCACATCACCTTCCCTTTCCACAGGCTACTTCCTGCTGTATCTGCTCCCCCCACACGCCTCCCAGCGTGAAGAAGACCCCACCACAGCCTGGCCTTTTTTGTCCCCTGATGCCTGGCTGCCAGCTGCCCTTTGGTGTGGCAGAGGTGGAGCAGCATGCCAGCAACTGCGGGGAGACACCAGGGGCCCTGTCCTCACCCCAGTGCCTGCAGTAGGACAGCAGAGCTGAGGACAAACCCTGTGTCACCACCCCTGGGGGCTGAACCTGCAGTGCTCCAAGGGGCAGAGATGTTGCAGCCCCAGGACATTTGTGGCAAGGCTGATATGAGGATGGAGATGGTGCTTCCAACCCCATGGCCAGGTTTGGTGGTGTTTGAAACACTGTAATGGCAGGAGTTGCTACTGGAGAAGAATAAGGTAAAGGAAAGAGTGCAATTTCTGTCTTTTTATGTGTGGTGCTACAGCAGGTTCCCTGGGTGAACATCCTGCCTTGGGGACACCCTGTGCAGTTGGTGGGGACAGTGATAGGACAAGGAGGAGGTCATGCTTTTCCTCCCCTCAAGCCCTGATAAGGGTACCATTTCCTGTGGACTGTAGGAAGAGGAAGCCAGGACCTCCAGAGCAGGTGAAAAATACACTTTATTTACAAGTAGAAACATTTAAAAATGCTGTCTCAGCTTCCCCAGGAGGAGACGGAGGACAGAACAGGTGGGGGGGGCGGGGTCCCACACAGGGAGCAGGGGGGGTGGCCCTAGAGATGCTAAGTTTCACCTCTGTCCCTGTAACTGAGGCTGCAGGATATCCCTGGGGAGAGCTCAGGCCCTCCAGCCCCTGCACCCATGCAGGGCATTTCTAGCCCTCAACCCCTGTCCATCCCCCTGCCTTGGGTCCTGGGAGGGTTCAGGGTGACAATGGGTGCAGGAAGGGCAAGGGGGCCCTGTGGGCCCTGCCATGCCCAGGGCACCCCTGTAGTTTTCAGTGGGATATGCAAAGCAGTCATATGGATGGCCCCACCTGTTCCCCCTCAGTGCTCCTGGGCCCTGGGGGGACAGGGAGAGGTGAGGGGGTGCAGGTGGGGGCCAGGGCTGAGCCAGCAACACAGCGACTGGGGAAACCTCAGGTTTGCTTGCCCTTGCGCGACTGGCGACTGGCCTGGAAAGGATGGAGTGAAGAGGGGATGTTAGGGACCATGAACATGACCAGGGCCCCATGCTGGGACCTGCTGTTGCCATGGCATCCCAGGGACAGCAGGGACTGTCCCCCTTTCCCCCATGGCCTGCATGAACCCAAGGCAGGGGTTGGGGGCACTGGGGTGAGCATGAGCTCAGAAGTGTGCGCAGGTGCTCAGGCAGTACCTACCTTGCCCTTGGGGGACTTGGCAGTGGCAATGCGGGATGAACGGCGGGTGCCACTGCTGGTGGAGGGTGTGGGAGTGCTCCTCTGGGCGGCTACCCGGCGCAGCAGGCGCCTCCCCAGCTCCCTGGGGGTGTTGAGGATGCTGAATGCTGTCGACTGGCGCCTCTGAGCCTGCAGAGCAGGGGCAGGACCATCAGCTCAGGGTGGGACAGGATAGAGGGGTCCCTCCTGATCCCTCTTTCCCTTTGAAGCTTACTTGCGTGGCTGGGGCTGGCTGCTCACTCTCTTGACTGGCCTGGGAGCCACTCTGCTCACTGCGGTCCTGGGTGGTCTGGGGCCGTGGGAAACAGCTGGTTGGCTTCTTGGACTGGAAAACAGGAGACCAGCTGGTACTGTCATCTAGGGGTCATCCTGCTGTGGGGCTGGCAGCAACGAGGGAACTAAGGGGCTGCAGGGTGGGGATGGGAGCGAGGGTGGCAGTGCCCAGGGAAGGCAGAAGGCTCAGCTCTTTGCCTCTGGGATGGCCTCCTTGCCAGCACTGGGAGCATCATGAGTACTAGACACACCACTGGATGCTGGGAACACAGGGCGCTGGGATCCAGGTTCACTGGGAACAGGTGGCACATGGGGGTGTTACCCACAGGGCCACAGCAGCTCCCTCAAAACCTGGAACAGCTGCAGTTGTCCCCAGTAGGGTACTGTGATGGGGGGCTGGGCTGAGCTCACCGGGGGGGTGTCAGGGCCCTGGTGGGTCTCCTCTGAGAGACGCTTCCTCCGCTGCCGGGTGGTGATGCTGCTGGCCTGCGCGGGGGCCCGGCTGCCTGCCTCGCTGCCGGCGGCAGTGATCTGGGAGGGCTGTATGCTGGCACGTCGCAGTGTCTCTTCTGGGTCCCCCATCTTCATGTCCTCATCTGTGATGGTTCCCAAGGAGGTGGAGGGCTGGGGAGGGGATGTGAGGATGTTGCCAAGGGGCACTGTCCATTTCCAGACCCCCTCCCAAACCCCAGTTCTGGAGAAAGGGCTGCCTGACCTCCCTCGCCCCCGCCCTTACCATGCTCTCAAGGGGGTAGCTGGTCTTCAGGTGCGGGGGACGGGCCTGGTTCCGCCGCTGCAGCTCTGCAATGCGGTTCCAGTCCTCTGGCTGCTCTGGCTCATCCTGGCACATGCCCAGGTTCATGGTTTTCCGGTCTAAATCCAAAGCAGGGAAGGATGAGAGGGGTCCCAGGTAAGAGTTGACTCCCCCAAGCCAGGGCAGAACCCCACAGCCAATAGCCCAAGTACCCACCCTGCCCACACACACACCGAGGCTGGAGCTGCTGCTCCCCTGCAAACGCAGGGAGCTACGGGTGACTGGCCGGTACCCAGGGAGGCCCAACAGTGCTGAATTGCCAGGGGTCTTCTCTGGGGAGGAGGTTTTCAGCTTCACAGGAGTTTCCTGGGAGGGGAAGCTGGTGAGGGAATGGGTGGAGGCATCTGAGTGCAGATGGCCCTTAGCAGGAGAAGAAGTTTTTATGCACTGAGCCAATGGGATGTTCTTGATGTGGACCAGTTCCTCCGACTCTCTCTGTTTCTGGAAGAGAAAAATCCAGAGATGAGGGGATCACAGATGGATTTATGCTGAACGGACCTTAAAGCTCATCTCCTTCTACCCCTCTTCCCTTGGCTGGGACACCTTCCACTAGACCAGGTTGCTCCAAGCCCTGTCCAACCTGGCCTTGAATACTTCAAGCATGGGGCAGCCAGAGCTTCTCTGGACAACCTGTGCCAGGGCCTCACCACCCTCACAGGGAAGAATTTCTTCCCAATATCCCATCTAATCCTGTCCTCTGTCAGTAGGAAGCCATTCCCCCTTGTCCTGTCACTCCAGGCCCCTATCCAAAGTCCCTCTCCAGCTCTCTTGGAGCCCCTTTAGGTACTGGCAGGGGCTCTAAGATCTCCCCGAGCCTTCTCCAGGCTGAATCCCCCCAGCTCCCCCAGCCTCTCTCCAGAGCAGAGGGGGTCCAGCCCTTGGAGCATCTCTGTGGTCTCCTCTGGATTTGCTCCAGCAGCTCCATGTCCTTCTGATGTTGGGGGCCCCAGAGCTGGAGGCAGCTCTGCAGGTGGGGTCTCACCAGAATGGAGCAGAGCGGCAGAATTCCCACCTTGCCCTGCTTCTCCCTGTGCTGGGGATCAGCCAAGGACATGGTTGGACTTTAGGCTGCCAGTGCACATTTGACAGGTCATGTTCAGCTTTTCAGTTCCCAGCACGCTGGGTCCCTCTGCAGTGCTGCTCCCGATCCCTGCATTCCCCAGCAGGGGCCCCCTGCTCACATCTGTCATGGTGATGTTGATGGTAGTGCGGCGCTGTGCTGAGCGGGTCTTGCACCCAGAGCTGAGTGAGGAGTCACTCGGGGAGTTGGCACTGCTCTCCAGCTGTGACGGTGTCTCACGGAGGATGGGGGTGAAGTAGAGACTCTCCAGGGATGACTTCTTCTGGGGCAGCCGCTGAGACAGCAGTGACTCTTCACTGTCTGATGGCACCACTGAGACTTCCAACTGAGAGCTGGTAGCCTTCCTGTAGAGACAGGGGACGAGGGTAGCACCAGCAGGCTTACCAGGCCATCAGGAACAGTAGATTTTTGGGGTGCTGGAAGCAGATCAGTCTGGTACCTGGTGGAGTCAAGCAGCTGTGCTTCATCAAGGCTATCAATGCTCTGGTCGGCCAAGTTCTGACAGAAAGTCTCCTGTCCCTTTACTGTGGCAGTCATCATCTGGAACTTGCCGAGTTCCCGCACCTGTTGTTTGGCAACCTCCACCTGGATGGGAAGCAGGGAGGAATGGATGGATCTATCCTCCACATGAGGTGGTGGTGGAGGTGAGGACAAGGAGGGTGAAGCCCCAGTATGCCATGCCCACCTGAGCTTCCAGGCTGTGGATCTGGCTGGTAAGATTCTTGCAGCTCATCTCAGACTCCTTGGCCTGCAGGATGCTCTGCTGTAGCTCCTTGGCCAGCCTCTCCGATTTGCTCTGAAGCTCTGTGTTCTCTTTCTGCAGGTGCTCCATGGCCTTCAGCTTCTCTGCTAGCTCCTGGTTCTGCTGCTTCTTGGCATCATAATGACTTTTTGCCTTCTCCATCTAGGAAGTCAAGCAGAGGAATCCTGTCAAGCTTCCCAGCAGTGTCAGGAACAGCAGGGCCATGCTAGCCCCCAGCATACCTGCCCTTTGTAGTACTCAGCTGCCTGCTCCTTCTGGGTGAGCTGCACCTGCAGCTCTGCCACCTTCTCCTGATGGCTGGTGACCACTGCCTGCAGCTCCCCTTCGAGTGCCTGTGGGCAGGGGGGAGACCAGCTTAGAGGCAACCCAGGTGAGCCCCCTGACAGTACCAACAGCTCCAGGGCTCAGCCCCCAGGTTTTTGGTCCTTCTTTACCTTAATTCTTTGCTGCTGGGTCCAGGTGGCCTTCTCATGCTGAGTCAGCTTTTTACTCAGCTCCTCCACCTGAAAGAACATGGTTTGGTGAGACCAGCTCCAGACACAAAACTACAGTCTTTCTGTGGAGGAGCACATCCCCTCCTCTCTAGCCAGCTCCAGGGCACGACGAGGAAATTTCCTGCCACGGGACAACTGTTCAGCACCACCCACTGCCAAGGAAGATCCTGGGACAGAGCAAGGTGACAGTCACCCCGTGTTAGTCCTTACAGCAAAGTTGGTTGGAACTATCCAAGCGTAAGAAGCAGCCACATGCTGGAAGCAAAGCTGGTGTAAGTTCCCAGTACCCCAGCGCTTGCAACCTGGAGTCCCGTAAGTCATCCAGCATTCCTGACAGAGGTAGATGGCTGCTGCAAGTTCTGGCCTGGCCATGCTCTCCCTGCTCCAGGGGATGCTTGAGGAGCCCCCAGCCCCCTGGTCACAGCCACAAGGCCTCTGCAGAGTCCTGGGCAACTCTGGCTGGGACTAGACAGGAAAATAGGGCTTTTCCAGCATTGTTTCCCAAGTGCTAACTCCTACCACATCTGAGATCAATGCTGCTCTAGCCATATCTGGACCATGCTGTCTGAGCACAGCTGTTCCTGCCAGCTGTGCCAAGAGCTGGGCCTCAGTTAAAAGGGATGGGGGAGGGGATGGGAAGCCATCACAGGAGTGACAGTCCTACACTGAGGAGCCCAGGAGGCTCCTGGCAGCCACTTGCTCTGTGCTGCCATGGGGCATGTGAGAAGCCATGCCAAGTTGCAGGCACCAATGTGAGGGAGCAGGTGACAGGTTGGGACCCCAATTCCTACCCCCTGGGGGTGAAGGTGCCCAGAGACCCAGAGCCAAGCACCCCATGGCTGGGTCTGTACTGTGAACAGTTCACAAGCAGAGAGGGCAGCTCCAGTGGGAAGTGGCAACAAGGAGGGCTGTGCACTGTCACTGAGCAGCCAGCACTTGGTGTACGTTACCTGCTTAGTTTGGTCCTTCTGGATTATCTCCAGCTGTTCCACCTGCAAGCACAAAAGGCAGAGGTGAGTACACAGCTGGCACAGAGGCTGTTTTTCATAGAATCATGGAATCGTTTAGGTTGGAAAAGCCCTCTGAGATTGAGTCCAGCTGTTCCCCCAGCACTGCCAAGACCACCACTCATCCATGTCCCCAAGTGCCACATCCACATGTCTGTTAAATCCCTCCAGGGACAGGGATTTACCACTGCCCTGGGCAGACTGTGCCTTGGCTGGACAACCCTTTCAGGGGAGGAACTTTTTCCCTAATATCCAACCTAAGCCTCCCCTAAGGCACAACTTGAAACCATTTCCTCATGTCATGTCACTTGTTAACTGGGAGAAAAAGTTACTTGGGAGACTCCCATCTGGCTGCACCCTCTTTTCAGGGAGTTGTTTTACCCTTTCAGGGGAGAGGTCCCCCCTGAGCCTCCTTTTCTCCAGGCTTAGCCCCCCCCCCGCCAATGCCCTCAGTTGCTGTTCATCAGACTGGTGCTCCAGATCATTCCCCAGCTTCTCTGCCCTTCTCTGGAAACACTCCAGCACCTCAATGTGACAGTTCCTTTCACACCTAGGAATGTGTCCCACATCCCCAGTCCCTGTGCTGAGCAGGACATGGATTCAGGTGTGTGCAGAAGGCCAAACCCGCCCCTTTTCCAGGAGGGCTCCCCCACACACAGCCCCTCTGCTGGGAGTGGAACCCCTACCTGAGTTGTCAGTCTTTGCCTCTCTTCCAGAGCTGCCACTTTGCTGCTCTCATATGCCTTACTCATGTCCTCCAGCTTCTGCAGTGCCTCCTTAGCCTCCTGCCTGCTGCTGGTCACCAGCTTCTCAGACGCTGCCCGCAGCTGCTCCAGCTCCTGCATGTGCCGCTCCCTGGCCTGGCCCAGTTCCGCCTCAAGCTGCTGCTGCCCCTGGCTGCAGCTCTTGCTGAGCCCCTGGTTCTCCTCGGCCAGCCGAGCATTGGCCTGTTGCAGCCCTGCCAGCTGTGCCCCTGCCTCTGCTGCCTCAGCCTGCAGCCGCTGAATGGCCCGGTCCTGTTCTGCCAACTGCTCCCGCAGTGATGGCACCTCAGCCACTTCCAGCTTGGCCTGCGCTAGCTCGGCTTGCAGCGTGGACATGGCTTTTGCTCTCTGCTCCAAGTCCTGCTGGTGCTGGCTTTCCAGGGAGGCACGCTCAGCCTGAGCGCTGTCGAGCTCCTGCTGCAGGGCAGCCAGGAGCTGCTCCTTCTGTAGGCACTCATCCTGGCAGACCTTCGCCTCCTGCCGCAGCTCATCCTCCCTCTCGCTCTGGCAATGGCGGTCCTTCTTCAGGGCCTCGATGGTCATCCGCTGCTTCTCCATCTCTTCCTGGCACCGCTGCACCTCCACCTTCATCAATGAGCACCTCTCAGCTGCACGGGAGGCTGCAGTGGCCATCTCTGTCTGCAGCACCCGCAGCCTCTCCTCCAGCTTCTTGCTCTTCTCTGACTCAGCCAGGATCAGGCGTTTCAGCTCTTTGCTCTCCCCTTCCTTCTCCGTTACCTGGCGATGGAGGATGGAGACCTCATGCTCTAGGCTGCTGATCAGGCTGTTCTTCCTCTCCATCTCCTGGACACACTGCGACACTTGTTCCTTCCAGCTCTCCTTCTCCTGCACTGCAGAGCGGAGGGACAGCAGCTCCTTCTCTGCAATCTGCAGCTGCTCCAAGGTGCCTTCCAGTTCCTTGGATTTGAGCTTCTCCTGGGAGAGCTGCTGGGAGACTCCCTCCAGTGCCTCAGCGGCTCTCTGGGCATCTGCCTCCAGCTTAGCCACACGCTGGGCTGCTGTTTGCTCTGCCACAGCCATCTTCTCCTGCAGGGAGGAAATCTCAGCCCTCAGTTTCTGCTCCTCACTCTCCTTCTCCTTTGCCCATGACTGAGCGCTGGACAGGTCAGCCTGGAGGCCAGCCAGCCGCTCTGCCTGGGCCTCCAGCGCAGCCACCTTCTCCTGCTCAGCCTGCAGCTGCTGGCAGGCCCGGCCGTGCTCCCGGCTCAGTGCCTGCATTTCCTCCTTCAGCCGCCTGCACTCTTCCTCCGCCCCTCGGGCAGCAGGAGGGACTCCCAGCGGCTGCTCCCGGCTTTCCTCCAGCACCTGGCGTGTGGCCAGCTCCTCACCCTGTTCCGGCAGAGCTGGCTCCTGGTCCTGAACCAGCTGCTGTCTTTCTGCCTCCAGCTCAGCGATCCTGGCCAGGTTGCCCTCTAGGCACTCAGCTGCCCGTCTCTTCTCGTCCTCCAAGATACCCTCGGTGTTCCGCAGGGATTCCTCCAGGAAGAGCAGCTGTTCCTGCAGGCGGCTGTTCTCCCGGGCCAGCTTCTCCCTCTCAGCCAGCCTCTGCTGGCTCTCCTTTAGCTTGCCCTCCAGCTCCTGCAGCTGGGCTTTCAGTGCCTCTGCTGCCACTCCCTGCTGCCGTTGGGCACCCAGCTCCAGGATCTGGGCTTCCAGTTCGCCAACCTTGTGGCTCAGTGCAGCCTTCTCCTCATCCACGGCCTGCAGCTGGCTGCTCAGGGATGCGTTGGCCTGCTGGAGCTGCTGCAGAGCAGAGTCCCTTTCCCGCAGGGTCTGCTCATGCTGGACACTGAGGGCAGCCAGCCGCTCAGCCTGCCCCTCAGAAGCCCGTGCCTGTAGTTCTCGCTTCAGCCTCTCTCGGGCCCGATGGCTCTCAGAGAGGGAGCTCTGGAGGCTGGTGACAAGGCTGTCCAGCTGCTGCTTCTCCTCCTCTAGCCGCATTCCTTTGGCCGTGAGGCTGGACACCTCCTGCTTCAGCTCCTCCAGCTGGCAAAGAGAAGAGCAGGGAGACTGTATTGGGTGTGACTGAGACAGAGATAGCACACCTTTGTGTTCTGGCTACTGCTGAGCAGTACTATCACCACCTTTCCAGCTACCCATGCAAAGCACAGCACTGTGAGAGCTTCTAAGGGAAAATGAACTCTAACATTCCCCCCCCATATCAAGGGTCTGAGAGTGGGCAAGATCCTGGGAAGGGACTCAATGAAGCCAACTGACCCAAATTAACCAAAGGGATAGATATTTCACACCATATGATGTCAGCTCAGCCATAAAAGATAAGAGATGCAGGAGGAACAGGGGCCATTTTTTATTTTAGTGTTTGCCTCCTGGAGCAACCACTCTGTGTGCTGAAGCCCCGGTTCCCAGGAGGTGTCTGAACAACACTCACTGATGGGAAGTAGAGATTAACTTTTCTCTTTGCTTATGCACACACACTTTCACTCTTCCTTTTTTCCTTTAGTAAACTGCCTTATCTCAACCTATCAGTTCTTCTCCATCTGATTTTTCTCTCCCCTGTCCTGCTGGGAGGGGGAGTGGTAGAGGGACTTGGTGGGCACCTGCTGCCTGGCCAAAGTCAGACTACTACAGGGACAAAACATGCAGCCCCAGGTGTCACTCAAGCTGCAGCCAACGTGCTCACCAGAGCCCATCATGCTGCATCCCACTGGGAGCTGCCCAGTGCCTGCCTTCCCTCCCATCACCCTCCAGTGCACCTTGCTTTCCGCTCAGCCTTGTGCCACTCTGCTCCCTTGGACCAAACAACTTTTTCTCACCATGCAGGAGATGCTCCCTTCACAACCAATTCATGGGGGAGCCAGCAGCTCCCTGGGAGCAATATTTGCAAATTTAGCCCAGAAGGGGCTCCCCTAGAGTGCTCAGCCCCACATCCCCTATCCAGCAGTGGAGAGCAGCAGGCTCTGCCCCACATGGCTTTGCCATGCATCTCCTAGCACCTGCTGCTCTCTCCAGCTGGCATAGTTTGCCATTCAAGCTTTTACTGCAGGAGCCCCAATGTACCTTCAAAACATCCCCCATGACTTCTCCCTTCTCCTGAGTGCTGCACTCCTCCAGCTTGGCCAGCTGGTCCTCCAGCAGAGAAATCTTTCCCTGTAGAATCTCGATTTTCTCTTCTGAGCATTTCTGGAGACAGAGACGGGACTGAGCATGGTGCGAGGCAGAAGAGCCAACCAAGGAGAGGCACAGTCACCCAGTCAGTACTGACACCACACTTTTCCAGCAGCTTTGTCTCTCCCCACTGCAAGGATAGCAACCTGTCCCACCATGGGTAACCCCTCCTAGGAACAGGGAAAAGCTTCCCACAGGAGCTGGCAGTTATACAGCTTCTCCCCATGTGCTGGCACAAATGGGCAGGAGGCTCTTGGCTGCTGCACCCTGCTTGCAGTGGCATGGCCCCCAGCTGGGGGGGGCTATGGGGGGAGCTACAGGGGGGTACCCACCACTCCCAGGGCCCCCTGACCTTATCCTGTAGGGCGGCATGCAGCTCCTTCTCCAGCTGTCGCTGCTTTTCCTGCGACTGTGCCATGGCAGTGTTGTGCTCCTCCGAGAGCTCATTCAGGGCTTGCTGCAGCTGGACCATATTGCTGGCGATCTCCCGCAGCTGCCAAATGAAAATCCCCGAAGTCCACAAGAGGGTCAGAGTGTGCCTTTGCTGTCCAGGGCTCTGCCTACTCCCCATTCCTAAGAGCTGCAGCACACATGGGCATCCTAGGTTCTGGGTGCTCACCACATGCAGGCAGCTCCACCCAGTCCCCATTCCCCCACCACAGCTCTTCTTTGGATCAGGATCCAGAGCCCAAGGCAGGCTTGGCCTCTGGGTAAAAGATGGCAATAGCAGAACCATAAACATCCCAGCATCCAGCACTGCCATCAAATCCTCCCCCCAGGTTTCATCACAACCAACTGGGCTGTGGGGACACAGAGAGGACACTGCACCCCATACCTTGAAGGAAAGATCCCCATTCTCCTCAGAGAGCTTGTTGATTTTTCGGTCCATCTGGGCTTTTTCAGTCTTCAGGTCCTGGCACTGCCTGAAGGCCTCATGCAGGCGCCCCACCAGGCTGTGGGAAAGGAGGTGGTTAAGGAGGGGATGCATGCTGGAGGCAGGAGAGGATATTACCAGGAATATCACTGCTGCTGGATATTGCCAGGGAAACTAAAGGTTCCAAGGTATCTCCATGCCTTGCTGTGACTCTACCATCAACCCAGCTCTAAAACTGGGTCCCAACAGGTGGCAAAGCAGAGAAGAGATAAGCAATGTTTGTGCTTTGCAGAAGCCAAACCACTCCAAACTGAGGGCAGAGGCAGCTGTGGGATTTCAGCCACCCCCCTACAAAGGGACATAAGTGAGGAAAGGACAAAAAAGACACAGCACTTCCAGTGGAGGTTGGGCAGCCTTTCCTGAGTAAACAATGGCACAGGGACAGAGCAAAGACCAGGATGCAGTGTGGCAGGTGATTTCAAGTTTGTGACGAAGCCCAGTACACAGGATCAAAGTGAAGGCCTGGGAAAGGGGCTGGAGTCAGGAGTTCCAGGATCATCCTGAAAGCTTCCCCTTTTCCAGGGCAGGTGAGAGCCACGCAGGCAGCACACCTTTTTCACATAACAGGAATAGCTGCTTCCATGCAGGGTTTGGGTTAAGAGTGGGCTGTTAGACCAGGCTGCATGGTTTGGGACTGAATCCCTGCCCACTGCAATAAAAACGGGCTGCAGGCCATAACTGCCCTGAGGGCACAGGCAGCATGATGGTGGCACAACCGTGTCCTGGGCTGATCCCACAGCGTGGGCAGGAAGGGAGGAGGGGATTCTGCCCCTCTGCTCCTCTCTGGTGGGACCCCACCTGCAGAGCTGCCTCCAGCTCTGGGGTCCCCAGTATCAGAAGGATGTGGAGCTGCTGGAGCAAGTCCAGACGAGATGCTCCACGGGCTCCTGGAGCCCCTCTGCTCTGGACACAGGCTGGGAGGGACCAGGGGCTGTTCAGCCTGGAGAGAAGGCTCTAGGGACACTCAGAGCACCTTCCAGTGGCTAAAAGGGCTCCAGGCCGCTGGAGAGGGACTTTGGACATGAGTCTGGTGTGACAGGACAAGAGGGAATGGCTTGCCACTGACAGAGGGCAGAGTTAGATCAGATATTGGGAAGAAATTCTTCCTTGTGAGGATGGTGAGGCCCTGGCACAGGTTGTCCAGAGAAGCTGGGGCTGATCCATCCCTGGAAGTGTTCAAGGCCAGGTTGGATGGGGCTTGGGGCAACCTGGTCTAGTGGAAGGTGTCCCTGCCCATGGCAAGGCATTCCAGCTGAATGAGCTTTAAGGTCCCTTCCAACCCAGACCCTTTTTTTATTCTGTGCCTGCTGTCTTCTCCCCAGGGCAGAGCAGCAGAGGAAGAAGAAGGTGGTTTGCTTTCTCCCCTGTTTACTGCACTGCTAGGGAAGAGACAGAGAACATGGAGTCTGGGGATGTGGGAGTGACAAGGTCCCACCTAGCAGAAAGAAGCAGATGTTCCGGGAGGATTACCTATCATTCTTCTCCCTCAGCTCCTCCATTTCCTTGGGCTCCAGCTGGTCTTCAGCTTGCTTCTCGTTGAGCTTAACCAGGCGATCGATCCGCTGTTGCATCATGGTGATCTGAGCATCTGGGGAAGGGGGCAAGAAAGGGCATGTTACCAACTTTTGTATGCCACCTGAAGCCCCCACAACAGCATTTCTGCACAGAAACCTTCTGCAGCAGGAGATCAAAGAGCCAGGCTACCAGTGGTGCTGCTCAGCATAGGTGTTACTTCAGTCATGGCTTTTGTTGCCCAGGATATATAAGGAAATACAAGAGGGAAGGAGGAACCTGGAGTCTCACTTGAGGCCTGGCAGGATGGACCATGCATGAGCAGAGTTGTGGTGGGGTCAGAACAGAAAAGTCAGAGAAATAAGAGGAGATCTCTGCCCCACAGACCCCTCCATGCACCCCAGGGCATCCTGCTATCGACTCACCCTTCTCCATGATGAGCTTGTGATTCTCCGCCATCTCCACCTCCAGCTCTTCCCGGTTCTCTCTCTCAAAAACCAGCTGCTCCTTCAGCCGCCGCAGCTGAAACTGGGGGGTCTGCATGATGTCCCCCATGGGCGAAGATGGAGTGCTGGGCAGGCTGCAGGGAGGCACACAGAGCTGGATTATCCCGAGCCAGTGCAGGCCCCACACAGCCAGACCCACTCTGCTACCTCTGTCTCTGGGGCAGGTTCTCCTGCCCAGCTCCACAAGGAACTGATGCCTTAAAAATCATTTTTCCATATTTGCACCTGGAGGCCTCCAATTAAAGACCAGCTTTTATATTACCTCCTGTATTAAAATTGTCTCATACGTGTGTTGTTTTGTTCCTAGATTTTAAAGGCATCAATTTCTCCCCCTTCTGGTTCAACTCTCTTCTGGAGACCCCCTTTTGCTAGTTGTTTATGGGAAAGTGTCTTGGGAGGGTGGCTCATCCTTGGTTCCCAGAAGAAACAAGATTAGGATAGGGTCTTTGGAATGTGTTTTGCCTTTCTGTCTATGAGGGTAGGAAAAATACTGGAGACAGCTAGGTACTATATAACTATACAATAATAGTCTACAGAGCTACAAATATATATGAAGAAAATATAAAAGCAAAAATCATTTTGGCATCAGGTTCACAGGAATAACTTTGATGCCACATCACTTGAGCACAAAGGCCATGCTCCTCTTCTTGACTGTACTAATGCCAACCTCTGAGTGCTGGGCAAAAACCACCACCAGCATGCCCAGGTGGCCAAGGGCATCCTCACATTACCCATAATGTGACCCAGCAGGGTTGAAGCACTGCCGCCCTGTGCTGGGCACTGGTGAGGCACCTCCAATCCTGGGTTCAGTCCTGGACCCCTCACAAGAAAGACATTGAGGTGCTGAAGCGTGTCCAGAGAAGGGCAACGGAGGTGGGGAAGGGTCTGGAGCATGAGTCTCATGAGGAGCAGCTGAGGGAGCTAGGGAGGCTCAGCCTGGAGAAAAGGCTCAGGGAGGACCTTCTCACTCTCTACAACTCCCTGAAAGGAGGATAGGGCCAGGTGAGTGTTGGTCTCTTTTCCCAGCTGACAAGGGACAGGACAAGAGGAAATGGTCTTCAGGTTTTGCCAGGGGAGGTTTAGGTTGGATATTGGGAAAATTCCTTCCCTGAAAGGGTTGTCCAGCCATGGCATAGGCTACCCAGGGCAGTGGTGCATCTCCCATGCTTGGAGGGATTGAAAAACCATGTGGATGTGACACTTGGAGACATGGTTTAGTGGTGGCCTTGGCAGTGCTGGGGGAACAGCATGGTCGATGGTCTCAAGAGGGCTTTTCCAACCTGAATGATTCCATGATTCTGAAAGGAGCTAGAGCCCAAGCTAACATCCACCATCCATCCCCACATCATGCCCAAGCAAAGTGCAGCAGGACAGCACCAAGGCAGAACAGGGCATTCCAGGGAGTCAGCCCAGCTACATCTGCAGGTCCCAAAAGCCACCCTATCCACTCCCCCTTTTCCTCGTTTCCCCTGGCAGCCAGGAAGCAGGGGACGTACTTGGTGCTGGGGAAGGAGCAGATCCTCTGCAGCTCCAGGAAACGCACATCTCGCTTGTATGGGAGAGGGGACAGTGGGGAATGCTCCTCAAAGAGACCACTGGACATACTGGATGAGGATGGCTCTGCTGGAAATAAAAAGGGGAGAAGGCTGTGATCGTTAATATCTGAGGGGCTGAACAACTGAAATCTCAGGGGCATGGGAACCACAAATTCCAGTAGGGATGGAACAGCCCAACTGAGGAAGCCATAAACCTGCCCTACATCCCCATCCCTCCTGCTCCACAGTCCCTCCCCAGCATTCTGCTACCATGAGACTGTCAGCATTCCACCTGTTCCACTCCTCCAGGGAAAGGATGAGGTACTGCTGAGTAGGAAGAGCCAGCAGTTCTAAGGCAGCCCTACTCTTGGAGTTTACAGGGCACTGTTTCGTAGCTGAGGGCATCCGGGTGGTGCAGCTGCCTTTATGGCTGGACAGCTACAGCAGGAGGAAAAGCCAGGGCCCAGCACTCACCTTTCCTCTGCAGAAATGGCTCCAGATTCTCGTTCAGGCACTCCTCATTATCCAGCACAAATTTGACGATTGATGCCAGTTCAACCTGTGTTGGAGGAGCCGCAGTGTTAGCAGCTCTGCTGCAGGTCCCAGCAGGCGTGGGGCAGTGGGCAGCTCCCTGCCTGCCTGTGCCGGTGCCCACACTTGCTGCCACAAGCTTTTGATAGCCCAAAACCACCAGCGAGCACTGCAGTGCCCACTCCACACTCTTTCAATGGGACCCAGGAGGGCAAGTCTCGGAGCACCTCCCCCCAAAGGCACCGCTGTTTCCCCCTGGCACCCAGATCCAGAGGAGGAACCCCAAAGGGATTACCTGGGTCTTGTAGTCACATTCATTCCAGTCCCCAGGGTTCTTGCAGCTCATAGAGGTGTGATACAGGAGCAGCACAGCCACCTGAGCAAGGCAAGAAAAGCATCACTGACCCCAGGCCAGCCCTAAGCACATTGGTGCCGGCTGGCACTAAAACATGCCACACAGTTACCTTGGCCAGCGCCAGCTCCTCTCCATCCAGGAGTTTCTGTGCAGAGACCAGGTTCTCTGCAGCCAACTTGTGCCTGCAGTGCTCTGCAACATGAAGCAGAATTCCCAGTCAAACAGGTGCCACTGGGCACACTGCATCCCGAGGTAACACTCATGGCCAGGAGGGCACTTGTAATGCCCTCCAAGGAAAAGGGACATGGGGCAGGATGGGCTCCAGAGCTGAGACCCCAGTGGTCAGCCTTGGCCTTTAACTCTGATTTTTATTCCCCTCCCTGGAACTCCACCCTAAATCCCAGCCTCCCCACATGGGCATCTCCCTTCCAACATCAGCACAAATAGAGAGTCCCATCTCTGGAGGGTGGGATACAAGCTGGGGTATGGTGTCTTTCCTCCAG
Source organism: Falcunculus frontatus (assembly GCA_013398115.1). Classification (NCBI taxonomy): domain Eukaryota; kingdom Metazoa; phylum Chordata; class Aves; order Passeriformes; genus Falcunculus; species Falcunculus frontatus. Next base: position 116,389 of record VZRV01008530.1, on the reverse strand, counting down.
GAAAGGCTGAGCAAGAGTGTGAGATACTTCCTATTTCCCCTCCCAGGATTTCTGCTTGGGTAAAGGTTTTCCACTGGGATTTGAACAGCTTGAGTCCAGGTACCCAACTAGAAAACTGCTCCAAGGCAGCATCACCAGACCAGCCACTGGCTCCCTGCCCTTCACACCCAGGACCTCCTTTGCTCTGAATCCAGGCTTTGGCAAGGATTTCCATCTGGAAGTTTCCCATCAGGAAGCTTTCCCTTCCACAGGCTGCTGCAGGAAAGCTGCTGGCACCTCACAAAGCAGCTGATGTGGGGGGGTTTACTTTGTGGACGGGGAAGCTGCAGACAGCAGACCAGACCCCCTCGGGGGTCAGGGGCACTAAGCAGGGTCAGTCGTTTTCCCCAGCACCAGCGGAGAGTCTTACTCTGCAGGAAACCATGGATGAAGGAGATCCTCTCTGGCAGCGGCTGGTCCAGCACAGACTCCCCGTCCTTGCTCCCGTGGCTGGAAGAGTGCAGGGTTTGCATTAACTCTTTCTGGAGGGATTAGACCAACGCTGAGTTTTGAGCAACGAGGTTCACTGAGCCTGGGGCTGGCTCTGGGGCACTGCTCTGCCTCTCGCCCCTGCACCAGGGCCGGCAGAGCCACGGCCAGCTGCACCGTGCACGGGAGCAGAATCCCCCGGAATCTCCCTGCTGGGAAAGCAGCTGGAGCTGAACAGCCAATGCCCCCCCCCAGCACTGCTTCCTCCTCCTGTCAACCCTAGCATCCGGCACAGCACAGGGAGCTTGTGGTGACCCCACCAGCCAGAAGGCACCACAGGGGCCAGTCCATGCATGGAGCCTCGGGCTTTTCTTGCTGGATTTTGGGGAGGCTGAAGCACTTTTTTGTGACTACACTCTTCCTGAGCAGCTGCCAGCTCATGGAATATTCTGAGTTGGAAGGGACCCACAAGGGTCATTCAACTGCAGCTCAGAAACAGCATGCCCAAAACCCACACCGATCATGCTTGACCAGCACTGCTTCAGTACTGTCACTTACTCCCAAGGTGCCAAAACCAGGAATCTGGCCTGGGACAGCGGCTGCCATGAGGATTTGCTCCTCCTCATGGACTTCCCCTGGTGCCACCAGGAGCTCCTCAGCTCAGCCAGCTGCTGTGGTGGCTGTCCTGCTGCCACCCCACTTTATCAAGCAATGGCCAGGCCTCTTAAGAGAGCACATGCCACTGGGATCCCTACTAATCTGAGCTGGAGCACTGACCCAGGAGATTAACCAGGTCTGACTAAATATATCTGCAGCGCAGGCAGCTCCTTCCTCCCCACCCACTGAAGGCAGATCCCTGCTCCAAGCAGGCTCTCCTTACCCTGCGCAGGAGGTAATTATAGCAGACAGGCTCCCAGTGAGCCTCCCACCGGAAGGGTTTGAAAGCAACGCATGGCAGCCTCACACCCTCTAAATTTGTTTTACCAGCTCCTTAACCACCAGGCTTCATCTCACCTCTGATGCCATTATGGCCTGTAGGTTTTAGTTGCCCCTTGCTCCCAGGCAATGAACACAATTCCTGAAGGAGGCATTCCTCCCACCCCTGCCCAGCCACCTCAGGTCCCAGGACAGGACAAACAGGCTCCATCCTGACCACACTATTCTCAGCAGCAGCCTGACATCCCCAGGCAACAAGAACTTCATGAGGCAGAAACTGTCATTCTTTACACTGCTTTCCAGATACAAGGCTTCCTCAGGACCCCAAGGCTGCCACTCAGGAAAACTTGCTGGGCTGTTCCCTCACCAGAGCAGCATCAACGGAAATGAATAATCTCCTGTGCAGCTGCAGGAATCCCTATGCCACTGGCAGCAGCACTCAGGTCTTTTCTTCAGTGCTGGGAGCAAACCCAGATGTTAGTGCCAGATGTGATAACAAGTCTCAAATTACAGGAACTCTAACCAAAACACTCCCTGGGCAGCTCTGTGGGACCCAGCAGCTCTGCCCAGGGCTCTGCAGGCAGACCCCAGCTGTGCAGTGGCACAGAGGAGATGGAGATTACAGCATCTCATATGCCAAAGGAGGAATAAATACCCCAAGATCCCCCACTCCCACCCTGCCCAAGAAGAGAGCCTCTTAGCTCCCGGCGGCCAAGGCCATGGCTCCAGGAGGCAGCCCAGACCCAGTTGGGTTGTTTGAAATGTGCACACAGCTCCCCATACTCACATTTTGTGGATAATTTGGACAAAGACACGACAGTCCTGGAGCTGGGACAGATCCTTGAGCGGATCAGGACAAACCTTTGTGCTGTTCACCTAGAAATGGGGTGGGATGGTCAGAAGGCAGAAACCAAGACAACACTGTGCTGTGCCACCCACCACCTCCAGTCCTGGCAGGGGACAGCAAGAGTGGTCTGGGTGTGAGAGTAAACCCACCCCTTCCAACCACCCCTGCCCAGGGAACAGATGAACACGATCCCCACAGCTCCACATCTGGGAGTCTGGCACAGGTCCCATTTACCACACTCCTGGAGCCCCTCTGCTCTGGAGAGGCTGAGAGATCTGGGGGTGTTCAGCCTGGAGAGGAGAAGGCTCCAGGAAGACCTTAGAGCCCCTGCCAGTGCCTAAAGGGGCTCCAAGAGAGCTAGAGAGGGACTTTGGACAAAGGCCTGGAGTGACAGGACAAGGGGGAATGGCTTCCCACTGTCAGAGGACAGGATTAAATTGGATATTAGGAAGAAATTCTTCCCTGTGAGGGTGTTGAGGCCCTGGCACAGGCTGCCCAGAGAAGCTGTGACTGCCCCATCCCTGGAAGTGTTCAAGGCCAGGTTGGACGGGGTTTGGAGACACCTGGTCTAGCGGAAGATGTCCCTCCGTGGCAGGGAATTCCAGCTGAATGAGCCTAAAAGTCCCTTCCAACCCAAACCATTCTATGATTCTTTGCTTGGACACAGCAGTGCTTTGTGAGACAGATCCAACAACCCCTTTACAGTACAGCTGCTGCATGCTTCAGGATCAGCTCCATCTCCCAGGCAGTTTTCATGACCAGACCAAGACATTCCAGCATTTCTGGTTACTCAACAGGAAGGGTGAGCAAGGCTTCTCCTGAAAACACCCACCTTCCTGGGAACAGTAGGAACCAGGCTACCCTAGGACCTGCCCCAGCCACAATCCCTCCTGTGACCAGCCCCAGCATCGTGCCCTGACACTGCCAGTGCTGGCAGCAGCACATCCCACCTATGCAGCGAGCTCCAGCAGAGGAAAGGGGACTTACCCAAGCAAGGAGAGCAGCAACTCTTGCGCCGTGAAGAGACATTGTGGCCAGCCAGCCAGGTCACTGCCCAGACCTAAAGACACCAACAAAGGTGGAGGGGGCAATAAAAGCAGTGAAGTATAGTAATTACGTTATTAAATGACTTGCACCCAGCACCAGGCATTTCTGCCCACCAAGGGAAGATGTGCCCCTGCATCTGGCCAGCTGTGCAGAAGCAGCCAGCATCCTCCTGCAGCTCCACAGGCACAGAGTGGGGAGCAATGCTGAGCAGCAGCCAGGTCCACTCCCACAGATTAGGATCCTGACAAGGGGTCACTGGAAAACTGCTGATCAGGCTCCTCCTCCTCCTGCCGTGCCTCCTTCCCTCCGTCTTGCCTCCAAATGTCACTAACATTTCTTGCCCGGCAAAGCAGTGGCCAAGCCATTGAAGCGCTGCCAGCTCCCCTTCCCACTGCTGCTGGTGAAAGAACCACCTGCTGGGGGCACAGGGAGCTCGCCGGGCATCGCTGCACTGGGTAGGAGCAGGGATGAGCTGCCCTGACGGGATCCGGGATCACTGCCAGGTCCCCTTCACAGCGACCTTTGCCTCCACACTGGCTCTCCCCAGTGCCACCCTGGTAGTCTTCCAGGGGAGGGGACTGCTGGGAGCCAAAAAGTCACCCAGTTGAGGAGGGGGCTCCTCACCCTGTATTGCAGCTGGACACCCCCACCATGACGGGCCAGGAGCCTGGTGGGGATCTGCAGCTGCTCAGCACACCACAGCCAACCAGTCACGGTGGCTTTGGGGACTACGGAGCTCCCACTGCTGTCAGTCCAGCTGAGAAGCATAGGATCCTCAGCAGGACAGGTCCTCCCTCCAATATGGCTAAAACCCAGCTCCTTGTCCCACGGCTGGGTCACTTAGCACCTACTGTCCCTCCACCCGATGGCACAGCCAGGACCTCTCCCTAAAAATCCACCCAAAAGCACTGGGCAAAGCACTCGTGCAGGACTGGATGGAGACCCCGGAGAAAACCGTGTTCCACCAGCGTCGAGCTGGGTTTTACTGGAACCGGTCTGCAAACATACTGGTGCCTGGCGTGAGATCTGGACGGACAGGGCTACCCGCTCCTACCGCGGTCACAGCCCGGCTCGTCACTGGTGACACTGGCCACCCTGAACATCTGAGACAAAGCCATGACCCTCCGTGAGGACGTGCCATTCGTGATGGCAGGCGGGAAGTGGTTGGAGAGCCCGCCAGCAGCCGTGAGCGCCTTCCAGCCGCATCCCCAAAGAGAGCAGCTGCAGGGGGGCGGTGGGGACCGGAGGACGAGCCCCGGAGGTGGCGGCGGCCGCGACGGCATTGTCCTTCCCCGCTTTCTCCTGCGCCGCTCCGGTCACAACACGGCGTTACGCAAGCCCGCGCTCCGGAGCTCCCGACGTGCCAACGTGCCGGGGGGACGCGCCCGCGGGCCCCGGGCTATCCCAGGCCAGGGGTCCGGCTGCGGGAAGCACCCAGGCGGCGTGAGCGACCCACGGCAGCCCCCGCGCACGAACGGGCCCACAGCTGGCGCGGGGCGGAGGGAGAGAGCAGCCGCCGACCCGAGCGCCCGGATGTTGGCGAGCCCGACGCGGCCACCCGCGGCCCCGGGGACCCGCACCTCGGGGGCTCGCGAGGGGCCGGGCCGGGAGCCGTACGCTGCGGCGGGGCGGCGAAGCTGGGCGAGCTGAGCCTCGCCTCCCCCGCCTCCCTCCCCCTCCTCCGCGCCAGCCCCGTGGAAAACAAAACACGGAAGAGGCAGAAAGTCTTTGTTGGGGCCTTACCGGGGCCGCGCGGCCGTCGTCGGCACGCTGGGGTTAATCCGCCATGAGCGCTGGCAAGCCGGGGAGGGCCGGGGAGCTAGCGGCCACGCACAAAAGAAAAGTTGTTGAGCTTCTCTTCGGCGGGGCTGGCAGGCGGCGGTTCCCCTTCCTGGCCCTGGGCCACCCCACGTCACCGCGCCGGGGCCGCGCTCGTTAAAGGCGCACGGCACAGAAACCTCCGGCGCCGCGCCATGGGGAAGGGGAATCGTCCGACCCTGGCCATGGACACGCTCACTGCCGTCATCCTGCCCAGGCCCTGGATGGAGAGCTGGTGGGGCCGGCACAGACCCGCTCCCGGCCCCAGCGCAGCTCAGGAGAAGCCGGAGGCTCGGCAGAGAATGGCCCCCGATGCTACGTCTCTCTCTAACTTGACTAGAGTCACATCCCAGCTGACCCCTGAAAAATTCCCCCGATATTCACACACTCCGCGGCCACGGATTCAACGGGAACCAGACCCTACGGGTCGCCAGCTGGACCTGGAAGGAGTCGGGCGAGGAAGCGACGCTCACCCCTCGCTGCTGTTCCGGAGACCCTCGGAAGTCATCTCCGCAGCGTCTGGGCTGCCTGAGGAGGCTCGGGGCCGGAGGATGGGGCTGCCCCGAGCACGGCACAGGAAGGGCACAAGGAGAAGATTCTTTCAAACCGGCGCTGGGGGCAGCAGAGGAACCCGCGAGGAACGCGGCCGCCGAATGCCGCTGGCGAAGGCTCCGACTTTGCCAAGCCCCGGGAAACTTGGACCACAAGCCCGAGCCCCAACGCTCCGACCGGGATCCACCCCCGTCCTTAGGGAGGGGGACGCCGCTGAGCTTGGCCGGAGACGGAGGCTGTGCCACAGGCGTGCCCCGCCGGCCCGAGGGTTTCGCGCTTTGCCCGCCTGTGGCACAGCCTCACTCTGCGGTCCCGGGCCCCCGCCGAGGGAACCGCCGGGGCCCGCCCCCCTCCCCCCGGGTGATCTCATCTTTCCTCGTACCGTGACCGAGGATCGTGTCCGTCTTCGGCGTCCTCGGCGTCACCGGGGTCGCCGGGGCTTCAGCCGTACTGATGGTCGAGTACCAGACCGGAGCCGCCAGGGTCCGTGCCGCGGCCGCTCTTATTCGAACGGCAGCGCCCGCCCCCGCTGCTGCCCATTGGACACCGCCGGACCGGGGGGCGTCACGCGGGCGGGCGGACCGCGAATCGCGGGGTCCGGGACACACGTGCGACTGTAGCGGGGAGCGCTCTGCCGGTCACCGGGACAGCCGCGGGGGTCCGGGACACACGTGCGACTGTAGCGGGGAGCGCTCTGCCGGTCACCGGGACAGCCGCGGGGGTCCGGGACACACGTGCGACTGTAGCGGGGAGCGCTCTGCCGGTCATCGGGACACACGCGGGAGCCATGAGCTCCTGGGGGACACATGCAAGAGTCCAAGCGAGGGAAGCCGTAGTGTGAGGGGGTTATAGGGCTGCCTGGGGCCAAGGGGGACATAGACAGGGGCCTCCCGTGAAGGTATAGAGACACACATGGGACCAGGGCAGTACGTGGGAGTGTGAGTCTCAGGCCCCCACTCAGAGGTGAGGACACATGAGGGGTCCTGGGGTTCTCTTGGAGGGGGGTGTGTGGTGCCGCACACAGGGCAAGGAGTACATGGAAGCCCACAGTGAGTCAGGGGACATGTGGGGGATTCTGGGGGTGTGTCACATGCAGACACCCCACTCTGCCCTGCAGTGGCAGCTGGGCTGCAGTCCTCACCAGCCCCCAAACCTGCCCTGACCTACTAGTGGGGCCTCATCTCACTTGAGGAGTCCTGGGCTTGTCCCCACACTCACAGCCCTATTTCATCCTGTAGAGGCCCAGAGAAGTTGAATTTAGTCATGGACTGGATCGTGGTGGCACATCCCCCCACCACCACCCAGGCCCCACCAAGACCTGAGAAATGCTTGTTAGGCCTTGGCCTTCACAAACAGCACCTGGGCTAAGCCCCTCTTGAGCTTATCAGATATAATCTGTTCCAAGGAACTAACAGATGTTTAATGAGCATCTGTTTTTTAAAGAACAGACTTGGAAACTAATTTTTCTTGCCTGAATAGCAACCCAAGTGGAGCAGTAGTTTTGCTACCGAACCTTCAACCAATGCAAATTGTGGCCAGGATGGAAAATTACTATGACTAAAGCCCACTCGCTTGCAACCTTCTAGGGAGCAATCCAAAGTGAGACCCTTTGAGCTCTCAGTTTTAAGGGGCTAATGCATACTGAAGCCCACTCGCTAGTGGCCCTATAAACCGCAGTCCAAAGTAAGTCTCACGGAGTATTCTATTCCCAGAAGAGAGCTAACATGTACGTCTCAAACATAGATAATCGGATGGCTGTTGAGCCAACCAAGGACTGTTGGTAATAAACAAACACTGTTGATATTAACATGCCATGAGAAAGAACAAGATGTGGCTGAAAAAGTGGGGCAAGGTGAGATAGAGCAGCACTGGAAAAACATCCTTGGTGTAGTTCCTGCTGATAAGCAGAAGACAGTACAGCATAAGAACAGGAATGAGCAGCAGGAAGCGGGCATGGACTATAGGGTGGGATTAAGACCACCAAAGACCCCCAAACTCCTCTGACCCATTTCCAGGAAGACCTGAAATAACAGACTATGCACGATAACTAATTTGCATAGGAAACGAGAAATCCATCTTCAGGATGGGGAAGCCTATCCATAAAAAGGTACCCTGCAATTTCCATGCCAAGTGTGCAATTTACTAAAACTTTCCGATTATTTGCAAACCCTCTGACTTTTGACATTCCTTTTGACCATGAGCATGTATGAATCTTAGGTGCTTCCTTCCCCTTAAGGGTGGGTCATCATACATTCCCTGTCCCCATCCTCTTGGCCCTGTGGGACATGATGGAAGAGGTGACAAGGGACGGACAGATGTGTGCACCCCTCCCCACCATGGCACGGCTCCCCCATCACGTCCATGCTGTGTCCGACGGAGAAGAGTGGAGACAGGCACTGGATGAACATGGCTTTATCTACTGTGGCAAAAAATAATAGTAATTAAAAAAAATCCAAACAAAACCCAACCAAAATAAAGGTCTAAACATGTAAAAATGAGAAGGGATGGTGTTGGAGCCACCAGGCCCCATGCAGAGCATCACATCTGCCTGGCTCCAGCCCACCCATCCTGGTGACCTGGCGCACAGTGCTGACCCACGCCAGGGCCTCCTTGCACCGGCTGTTCCCTTTGTGCTCATCCCTGTGCAAGGCAGTGTCCAGCTGACACAGCCTCCTCCTCCCCACGCACACCCACCCACCCACACACCCACGAGGAGGAGAAAGCCTCAAGCAATGCAGGTGGGCTCGACGTGCCAATGATGGGTGCCTTGGCATTTTAGTAGGAAACAGGGTATCTGTCCAAGTTCTGTGGCAGCACCACGGGGAGGGAAGGGATATAAAGAGAAAAAAATGGGAAAAAAACCAAAAACAACCCAAAGCGGTGAAGCAGCGGTGGTGGGGGCAGGCTCAGGGGATGCCAAACTGTACAACCAGTTCTTCTTTGGCGTCGACACGGATCTGTGAGAGCGCACTGAAGGCGTAGGCAGCTATCCGGGACACCTGCGGGCATGAGGACATGGCTGTGACACCAGTGGCTCCTGTAACTCCCGGTTATCCCAAAGAAACTGTCGCAGGAGGTTAGCCTCCAGCCCTAACGAGTCCCTGAGTCAGTCCTGGGCTTTGCCCTCAGCTCTAACAAGTTCTGCCAGGGCTTTGGGCAAGCCAGTAGGGCACCACTGCTCCTCTAGGACAAGGATGTGCCTCTGGGGAGCATCGCAGGGGCCCAGGGCTCACCGCAGCCCTGCTCACCTGCTGCAGGTCTGCGAAGGGGACAGGGTCGCTGGCGAGCACTTGGTGTGGTTGGTTAGTCAGAGACGGCAGCAGCGGGAGCTTCTTCCAGTGAGTCAGGTTGTTGCTGAGCATGGCCAGGCGTGTGCTGTGAGGGGAGTGCAGCGAACATCAGTGCCATGCCAGGACATGGGGACACTCAGAGGATGGGTGCTGCACCCCCAGGCACCCGGCACCCCCAGGGGGAGAAAGGGAGAGCAGTGGTGCTGCACTCCCAGCATCCAGCCCTCTCCACCCCCTGCAGCAGGAGGATGAGGGAGCTTCCAGCTCTCCAACACAGGCACCTTTCAAGCAGAAGCAGTCACATCCAGCCCCCCACCATCTGTCCCCAAGGGCTGGGTGAACACAGGAACCCTTTGTTCTGGGCTCTGCCGCCTGCACTGCCATGGGCCTTCCCTGAGCAGGCTGCACCTGCTCTCCGAGATGTGGCAGCCCTGCTACATGCCGAGGCCAAAACCCCTGGGACCTGCCCAGGGACACACACGGCTGTGAAGGGACTGCGGGCACCCCAGGGGAGAAGCACAGGTCCCACCTGTACTGCCTGGCCCTGTCCATGTACTCGTGCTGCTCCATGCCCTGGGAATCCGCTGCCGACACGTCGATGATGTTGCTGCAGAGACACAAGACAGTGGCTCTCACTGGAGGCTCATTGCTCCCCCTGAGTTCCCTCCTCATCTCAGAGCATCCTCTGACCAGGGCAGACAAAATCCAGCATCCCAAAACAAACATCTCAAGGCCAAACTCGCCCAATGAATGCTACCAGCTGGACACAAGCGTGCCAGGCTGGAGTGGCTGTTCGCCAGGAGGGAAATGCCAGGGACTGTTTGCCCACAGCTGCCCTGGGGCAGAGGCAGGCAGAGGCTGCAGGAAGCTGGGGGCTGGTCTGGGTTCTGGGGACCTTGGCATGCAGCCACCTGAGGAAAAAAGCAATGACTGGGAGGACAATGTGCTTGGCAGACATCCTGAGAGCCCTGGTACTGGGCCCTGGGCTCACAGAGGAACTGGGCTCTTGCCCAGGGCCCTGCCACAGCCCCATTGTGTGCACCCCACAGCAAAGCAGCACTCAGAGCTGCTGTGGCCCTGCATGTTCAACATACACCAGTGGCCAGTAGCTCCCCAATGCCAGGCAGGGAAGCAGAGAGGCCTACAAGCATCCCAAAGCCCTCCCAGCCAGGCTGGACACAGCCCTCTCCCCACATTGCCCCTATGCATTTGAGGAAAAGCCTTCTTGGAAGGGGATACAGTGCTGCTGCCCCCCCAGCCACCCCCTCCACATCCCCATGGACTCACTTTCTTATCCAAACCCTTCCCCTATTTCCAGCCCAGCAGCCGAGGGGTCACTTCACATCTGGGGTCTTGTCTCTGTGTCCCCATGGGGCTCAAAGCTGAGGGAAGGGGTTGTCTGAGGACAGAGGGACACTGGGGGCTCTGCCACAGCTCCCCTCTTCCCCTCAGCACATATGGCTGATCACCGGGGCCCACAGCCAGACAGCCCCCCAGCTGCATGCCACATCCAGGGTTACCGCTGGTCCCCGAGGTGTGCTGCCTGCCCCGTGGGCACGGCCCGAGGCTTACATGGCTGTTTTGGCGAGGATGGAGGACAGCATGGCCTGCTCATCGGTGCGTGCCGATGGGAGGTTGTGGTAGCTCTGCTCCGCTCCATTCAGCACCTTGTTGGGTGGGCTGGCTGCCGGCTCCAGCAGACGCTTTGTCTCTTCTTCCTAAGTGAAAGGCAAGAGGAAAATCAGCCCTGGCTTCCCCATACCAGCACCATTAACCCCAAGGGATGAGGTGAGTCTCACCCTCCACCTGCCAGGAGGGCTCCCTGTGCATCCCAGTGTAACCCAGCACAGTCTCAGTTCTGCTGGGGCAATGGCCAGGCACCTCTTTACCCAATTCTTTTGCTTTTTCCCAGCTGAAGCCCCCCCAGCCACAAACGCAGCAAGTGTGGCTGAAATCGGGCAGCACATTTGGAGTGGCCAATCCTGCAGGCAGGAGTCTGCAGCCAGCATCGACCTGCATGAAATCCTGCAGCTAATGAGGACTTACCGTGGCCCCACCCCCTGACTGGGCACCACAGAGACCCCACCCTGCAATAGCAGGGGGCTCACCTGAGCCCGGTGAACCCCACCTGCCATAGCCCAGGGACAGGGTGGGGTGGGTGGTTCCCAGAGTCACAGGGCATGTTTCCCCACTCACTCTAGGAGGTGCAAAGCTGCAGCTCAGCCCTTAAATCTCTGGTTTGTCTGTATAGTGCTGCAGGGGCTGTGAAAAGAGCCCAGTAGGGAGATCATGGGCACAAACACCCAAGAGAACAGGATCATAGAGTAAAATTGGAAAAGCCCTCTGAGCCCAGCCTTTCTCCCAGCACTGCTGAGGCCATGACCACACCATGTCCCCAAGCGCCACGTCTACACAGCTTTTAAATCCCTCCAGGGATGGGTACTCCAACAATGCTCTGGGCAGCCTGTGCCTGGGCTGTCCCTTTTTTAGGGAAATTTCCCCGAATATCTGACCTAAACCTTCCATGGCACAACCCGAGGCCCTCTCCTCATGTCCTGTTGCTTGCTCCCTGGGAGCAGAGCCAGACCCCCACCTAGCTCCACCCTCCTGTCAGGGAGTTGTGGAAAGTGAGAAGGTCATCCCTGAGCCTGCTTTTCTCCAGGCTGAGTCCCCTCAGCTCCCTCAGCCACTCCTTGTGCTCCAGCCCCTTCTCCAGCTCCGTTCTCTTCTCTGGACATGTTCAAGCCCTTCCATGTCTGTCTTGTCCTTAGAGAATACTCAGCCTATGACCCATGGTGGGCTGGGAGTGCAACCACTCCTCTACACACACCGTCGGTGGCATCTCCAGCACCTCCCCAGCCAGAAACTTCCTCTACCCTTCCTCCTGATGAGAAATGCTGCTGCAATACTCTGGCCCAGGCCCTTCTCCCTCCTTTCTCACGACACAAGGGGGAGCCGGCTGGGCTCCCCTGAGACGGGCTGTCACAGCCGAGCTCTCACCACACCCGCAGATTAAGTTTCGCGGGACAGGTGACAGCCCCAATTCTGCCCCGGCCCCTGATCTGCGCGGCAGTCAGGCCGTCCCAAGAAGGAAAAGCTGGCGCTGCTCCCGCCGGTGCCGTTTGAGGCCTTGGACTTATATCTGCAGCGGGACGGGGGAAGGATCTGGCACGACCCCCGAGCCTCTGCCTCCAGCCCCCACGCGGCACCAGGGGGACACACGAGGCGGCGCGAGACACGCGAGGAACGAGTGACACGAAGGCGGCGACAGCCGGGAGCGGCGCTCAGAGGCTGCCCCGGAAGCGGGGAAGGGCCGGGCCCCACCGGCGCCGCCCCTGCCGCGGGCCTCGCGTCCCCCCGGCGCCAGGCCCACCTGGTCGGAGGCCTCGGCCTCGCTGCTGTAGCAGCAGCCCATGGCGAGCGCGACCCCGGCTCCGGCACGGCCCCGCCGCGCGGTCACGTGAGCGCCGAGTCACNGCCACTGCACACACAAGCACACACAAGCACAAGCACACACACACACTCTCTCGCACGCGCGCGCGCGCGCACACACACACACACACACGGCCGCGCCCGCCGCCGGGGGCGCGCGCGGTGGTGTCACGTGGGACGGGACGGTGCTCGCACGTGGGCTACATCACGCGGCCTTGTGCGCGCGGTCACGTGTCTGGTTCCAGTGCAGCGCCCCCTCCCCCCAGTGCTCCCGGTGTGTTCCGGGCGCGCTCCCCTGCTCGGACACCCTGTTCCCAGGGCTCCGCGTTGTCTGGGCTTCCAGTGTTGCCAATGCCCCCAAGTTCACAGTGCCCCCACACTCCCCTTGTTACCAGTGCTCCCAGTGCTTCCAGTGTCCCCAGTGCTCATAGTGTCCCCATGTAACTCGTGCCCTCAAGTTCCCTGTGCCACAGTGCTCCCAGGGTTCCCAATGTCTCCAGTGTTCCCGGTCCTCCAGTGCTTCCAGTGCTCCCATGTTCCTAGTGAAAGGAATAAGAAGGATGTGTCTTTACAAACTGTGGGCCTGGTGGTAGATAAAGCCAGATACCGAGAGGTGAAAGAAGCAATGGGAGGAACCATAAATTCCATAGGAATTCCATTAATTGACACAGATGGTTACTCACTCAAAACTCTGTTAATCTCTGGATTTAGAGAAAAAGAACAGAGACACAAGGAAAATAATAGGGAAGGGGGGTACACATTAGAAAAGAGTTCTGTATTAAGCGATTCGGAAAGTCTGTACCTCTCAAGTACCTCAACCAATGGGGAAAGAGAGAGGGAAATGTGGCCGGGAAATTAGGACAAAAAGGAGGCTGCATCCTCCAAAAATTTGAGAGACCCCAGGGGAATGCCCCATGGCCTCTCCCTTTGTTCGAATAAAGTGACAGGACTCCTCTGTCTCCTTTCTGGACATAAACTTCTGGTGTTTGTGGATTAATTTTCCTGACACTAGTGTTCCCAGTGCCTCCATTGTTCTCAGTATCCTCATGTTCTCAGTTTTCCCAGTGCTCCCAGCAGTCCCAGTGCCCCAGTGTTCTGAGAGCTTCCAGTGCTCCCAGTGCCCCCATGTTCCCACTGTCCCTGATGTCCAGGTGTTTGAAGGATAAATTCATTGTCAATAGATTTGCCTTGTTATGATTTAGGGCTCACATGCTTCAACAATCCCTGCACAAAGGAGATTCTCTAAGCCTGGGCCCAAAGTTATCCTACTGATAGTGGACACAAAGGGTGCAGAACTTCCCATTTGGCAGAACTCCCAAGATAAGTAGGAAACTAACAATGTCAGCTCAGCAACTGTACTGAAATCAGCTCAGACAGTTGACAGGTAGTTCTAGCATGGGGAGACTGGGACCACCGACTCACAACCACTGACCCAAGAGACCCACCGACACAAAAGGGGAAAGACTGTGCATGCAGATTAATTAACATACGAAGCAAGGGAATCATAGAACCAATAGAAAGTAGAACACTAATAAATGACAGAACTAGGTAACTCACAGCCAGTGAAAAATGGTTTTGTTTGCTAGATGTATAAATAGTGAAAAGTTTTGATCGGTGTGGTGCTGGCTTTCCAGATTGGCTCCCCAGCCCCCCTTTCTGTGCACAGCTGTAAATAACCAAATACCTCAACTCTTGCACACTGGGGGAAGAACCTGTTTGGGGACTACACCCTTAGTGCTCCCAGTGTCTCCAGTGTTCCCAGAGCCCCCGTGTTCCTAGTGCCCCAGTGCCCTCAGTGCTCCCAGTGTTCCCAGTATTCCCATGTTCCCCGTGCTCCTGGAGTTCCAAGTGGTTCCCATGTTGCCTTTGTTCCCGGTACCTCTAGTGTTCCCAGTGCCCCCGTGTTCCCAGTGCTTCCAGTGCTCAGAATATAAAGTGGGGGGAAGAATGAGGAAGAGGGGGACATCTGGAGTGATGGTGTTTGTCTTCCCAAATAACTGTTACATGTGATGGGGCCCTGCTCTCCTGGAATGGCTGAACACCTGCCTAACCATGCGAAGCAGTGACTTAATTCCTTGTTTTGCTTTGCTTGTGTGCATGGTCTTTGCTTTCCCTATTAATCTGTATCTCAGTCTCAATCCACGAGTTTTCCAGCTTTTACCCTTCCAGTTCTCTCCCTGATCTTGATGATGGGGGAGTGAGCAAGCAAATGTATTGGGCTTGGTTGCTGGCTGGGGTTAAATCATGACTGTCCTTATTTGTTGCCCAGTGTGGGGCACTAAGGGTTGAGATAACAACAGATCTGTCCAGAGTAGGCTGGAAACAAACTTGATCTCAGAATTTGCTGTATTAGGTCCAGAGCCACTGGTCACAATGGTCCATTTGGTCCATTTATTGTGGGTATGGTACCTAACCCTGGATATATTCCTGTGTTCCTGTATGTGCTCCTCAGGGTGACCTTTTTCAGAGCAGGGACAAGGATTGGCATTTCTTTGTTGCTGTACTGTGGGATATGAGTTTATGACATGATAACATCAAGGGCAATGAGGGTACTTTGGGATGTGTATTCAGTGCTGCTCTCCTGCTGCCCTTACTTCAACATTACCTTTTGGGAGTCCATTAATAATCGTACCCAGTCCGTGGGGGGAACAGGGGAAGGATGATTTTCCCCTGTTTTTCCTTCCTTTTCCTCCTTTGAGCCTATTACAACAGCTTTTGAGAATTTTGAATTGCCTTTGGATGTTAAGGAAAGTATGTTCTTGTTGCTATGTCTGCTATGTCTCAGTGTAGTCCATGCTATGTTTAGAGTCACATTTGGAGGCAGAACAGAGATTTCCAAGAAGGCCATTCAGAGACCTGTTCCGAGGAGGAATAGTCATGAGTGGCATGGAATGTGAGAGGAAATTGGCCAATTTTTTGAGAAATTCTCTGCTCCAATGGTTTGGGAGTTCATCCCTGAACAACTACAGGACCCTGATAAAGTGACAGAATATTTGCAAGGAGGACGCTGTGGCAACTCCAGAGATGAGCAGCTTACTGCAGTGTATTGGGCCCTGGCTACTCTTTATTGCACATGGGTGGCCAGTAGAGAGCACCCTCGGGGAGGAGGAGGAAACAGAGCAACAGGCAACGTGGCCACGCCAACTGCAGCTGAACCAGGGGAACAACCCATGCTGGGAGCAGTCACCCCAGCACAGAAGAAGGAATCCCAGACAAGATCAGTTCAGTTAGTGAGCGATGACAAAGCAGGGCCCTCAGAACAGGAGGAGGAGGCAGGGCCAGAGAAAATCACCTGATCCATGTCCCTGGGTAAGCTGTAAGATGTGTGAAAAGGTTTCAGCCGCCACTTAGGTGAGACCCTGGTGACCTGGCTGCTCCGGTGCTGGGATATCCCGGCCCACGATATGGAACTGGATGGTAGTGAAGCCAAGCAGCTGGGATCCCTGTCCTGAGATTTGAACATTGACCAGGAGATTGGGAAGAGGACAGAAACTCTCAGGCTCTGGAGGCGACCCCTGTCAAGCATGAGGGAAAGGCATTCTCTCAAGGATGATCGAATAGTGCACCTAGACAAGTGAAACACCATGGAGCAAGGTACCCAGTATCTTGGAAAGAATTAGCTGTGCTGGAGGTGGAATCTACTGCAGGGATTCAAATAACGAGCAGTCCCCTGTAGGCCCAGATGTCCAGTGTACACAATCCTTGTGGCGCAAGTTTTTACAGAGCGCCCCATTGTTGTACACCAACTCACTGATGAGTAAATTGGCGGAGGGAGCCATCTGGTATTGTCTGTTGTCAGGAGGGGGTCTTCCATGTGAATAGTTTCTTTTCTGGTACCCCCTGTCATTAGTGTCATTGCTGTTACTGTTTCCTTATATCCAGTAAATTGTTTTTATCTCAACCTGAGGTCTTTACCTTTTGTGCCTCCAATTCTCCTCTCCATCCTGCCACTGTGGGAAGAGGGAGAGGAAAGTGGGGGAGCAAGAGAGTGGGCATGGTTTGGAGGGTCTCGGTGGGGGCACTGAACAGGGGAGTACCATTCCTAAACCACAACAGATCCCAGTGCCCCAACCCTCCACACCCCCAGTGCTCCCAATGCCCCCATGGTCCCAGGGCCTGCAGTGTCCCCAGAGTCCACTGATTCTAGCTCCCAGTCCTCCAGGTGCCCAGTGCTCCTGGCTCCCTGTCCCCCTGTTGCCCAGTGTTTCCAGTATCCAATGTTCTCAGTGCACAGTGACAGGACTCCAGCTCCAGTATCAGGACCACAGCTCCTAGTACTACACACCAGTATTGGGACCCCATGCCCAGTACTGGTACCCCAGGCCTCAGTATCAAGACCCCAGCTCCAGTATCAGCACCTCAGCCCCAGGCCCCCTTCTGCAGCCCAGGACCACCTCCCAGCCCCAGCCTGGCCCCGTCTCTGTTGCCAGCCCCACTGAGCTGGTAACCGGAGCTCCAATAGCAGCTGCAGCTGAGGCGACACCATCAATAATTGAGTGGCAGCAAGGCTCCACGCAGGACTGCCTGCCTCTGCCTGCCCGGAGTGTGGAAACAGGTAGGTGCCACTCCCATTGCCCTATCCTGTCACTGTGGCTGGGGACCCCCAACAGCTCAGGGTGTGGGGACCAGGGTGTGGGGAGCAGAGTGTGAGGTGGAGGATATGGGGCGTGGGAGCAGCAAAGCTGGACCAAGGGGGGTGCAAGGGGTTGTGCTGTACAGTGCCCCTCAGAGCAGCCCAACCCCCTGGGACGCCAACCCTGTTGACCCCAATATCAGGACCCCAGCAGATGGGTCCCCAGCACTCACCAGTCCTGGCACAGGGACCCCCACAGCATCCTGGGGTGCCCCAGCCCTGCAGGCCCAGCAGCACTGGAGCCCAGGGAGAGGTACTTCCAGGGGGTGCACAGCATAGCCAACTCGTGGTATGAGCGGGAGCTGTGAGGCTGGCACCCTGGGAGGACGCTCTACCACAGTATCCCCTGTGAGGGGATAGATTTGCCTCATTATGGTTTAGGGCTCATATGCTTCAATATGGATCTCTGCACAGGTGAGATTTTCAAAGCCTGGGCCCAAGGTTATTTTACTGATAGTGGACACAAAGGGTGCAGAACTTCCCATTTGGCAGAACTCCCAAGATAAGTAGGAAACTAACAAACTCAGCTCAGCAACTGTGCTGAAATCACAGCCTCACTTGCTTGTGATGGTGTCTCCGGTGATTGCCCTGGCCTTCCTCCCCTTCATTGTCACCCTGCTGATCCGGTACCGGCACTACCTGATGCTGCTCTACCGGGCGGTGCTGGTGGCCTGGCTGCGGGACCGGCTCACCGGCTCCTCGCGGGAGCAGCGTGCCTTCCAGTACGTGCTGGCCCATGCCATCCCTGGGGACCCCCACCACATCCTCCAGACCTTCGATCAGTGGTGCTACCACTGTGAGCACCTCAGCTGTGTGGGGCCTGAAAAAGGTGAGTGCCACCCTTGCTTGCCCACACCACACTGGGCATGGCCATGGCACCAATGACATGGTCGTGACACTGCCAGCATGGCCACAGCACCACTGGCACAGCCATGGCACCACTGCCATGGTCATGACACCACTGACATAGCTGTGACAGGGTTGGTGTGGTCATGGCACCACTGGCATGGCAGTGGCATTGTTGATATAGCCATAGTATCATTGGCATGATTGCAGCCCCATTGACATGGCCAGTGCACTGCCAGCACAGCCATGGCTCTGTTGGTATGGCTATGGCATCATCAACCTGGCTGTGGCATTTTTGGCATGGCTCTCCTCCGTCCCTCTGGGCACTGGGAAACTGCTTGGCACCCTCGCCCTGCCCAGGGCTGGGGTGGCACAGGTTTGTGGGTGCTGAAAGGCACATGCCATGTCATGCCACATCAGGGCGGATTGTGGAGCGGGTGCTGTTGGAGCGGGCACCACTGCGAGTGCTGGAGCTGGGCACATACTGTGGCTATGGCACTGTGCTACTGGCACAGGGGCTACCCCCAGGTGCCCGCCTCTACACCATCGAGGGGGACCCCCGACATGCTGCCGTGGCCGAGAAGGTCATCCGCCTGGCCGGCTTCAGCGAGCAGACGGTGAGCACCTGGGCACTGGGAGAAAGCTCAGCTCTGCACCTGAATCCAGGGAGGAGATGGGTGGGGGTCCTTCATTGTGGCCGGGACTGTAGCACCTGCTGGGTAGTGCATGTGGGAAGAGAAAGGTCCTGTCCCATGTGGACCCATCACCACCCTGTGAAGCAGGGTGGTGGGTGGGCACCCTGACACACTGCCCCAGTGACTGAGGGTGCTGCAGCACAGGTGGAGCTGATTGTGGGCCCCTCGGAGGAGGTGATACCCTGCCTGCGGGAGAAGCACGGCCTGATGAAAGCCGACTTCGTCTTCATGGATCACTGGAAACGCTGCTACCTGCGGGACCTACGGCTGCTGGAGAGCCACCAGATGCTGGCTGAGGGGGCCACCATCCTGGCTGATAATGTCCTCTTCCCTGGGGCACCCCACTTCCTGCAGTACGCCAAGACCTGCGGCAAATACCACTGCAAGGTGCACCGCGCCAGCCTGGAGTACTTCCGCGCCATTCCTGATGGTATCGCCGAGCTCCGCTACACTGGTACCTGCTGAGCAGGTGGCGAGCTCCTGCCTCGTGGTGGCCACGGTTACAGTGGGATTGCCAGGTCCCCAACCCCTTGCCTCGGCCTCAACATGGGCTCTGGAGGAAACGCAGTGGCTGCTGTGGTCTGTGGTGGGGTGCAGTGGGTGGTAATGAGGTGGCTCATTCCCCGTAGTATTCCTGCCTGCACTGCACAGGGAGGTCTGCCAGCCACTCCAGTGGATGGTGAGAAGCAGCCCTGCACTTGCCTGGGTGGCACCCCCTGCCTGCCCTGGTGGCCTCAGACAGAGCTGGGGTTGTTTTCTTGAAAACTGAGTTTATTAGAAAAGATGTGTTAGCTCCAATGTGCCAGGTGGCAGTCTCTCCTCTGGCTCCCCTGGGGGGCTTCCCTCTGAGTCCCCTGCCCCACACAGCACCCATGGCAGGAGGAGCTTCATTGAACTGTCCCCCAGAGCCATGGGGGGCAAAGGCTCTCCCCCAGCCTCCAGTTTGGTGTGGTGGCGGCAGAATCAGATCATCCACTGGTCCTGATCCTGCTCTGTCCCCTCCATGTCCACCTGGGAAAGAAAAACATTTGAGATCCCCCACCAAAGCGAGAACCAACAGAGGGAGTGAAGGAGAGACAACAGCCCCCGGAGTTCACGCTCAGAGTCCCAAACTATTTACCTCATTGATCTCCCCATCATCAGGAGACTCATTATAATCATTCATCTCATCCATATCCTGCATGTCCTCATCATCTTCTGAGTCCTCTTCACTGTCTTCATCATCCTCATCATCCTCCTCCTCCTCCTCATCATAGTGCTGTGGACACAACAGCTCCAGTATCCCATCTGCCCCTCAAGCCCTCTGGAAACCCCCCACTTCCCTGCCCACACACCCACCTCAGACGCTGGCTTTCCTATGGGCACCAAGTTGTTGTCCTTCTCAGCGATGCTCTGGAGCTGGGGAGGGGAGAGACGCGGGTGAGCATCCCGACAGCTCCACGATACCCTGGCAAACAGGCCCTTCCGGCTCAGCTGCCGGCTTGTATCGCTTCCTGACCACGCCTATTTCCAGCTGGCAGCTGCCCACGGAGTCCTGCTGTCTCCCCGGCATCCCCCAGCCAGGCAGGGAAGAGCAGCTACAGACATTTGCCTGAATACCCTGACACCATGCAGGGTGGCCCCAATGACGCTCTGGGGCTGAGAGGGTTCGAGGCATCCCCATGTGTGGCTTGAGAAGCTCAAACACAAAGCTTATGTATTTCTTTATCAAAAAAAGAACCAAATTTGAGGCATCTGATCAGCCAAATGAACACAACCACAGCAGATAATTAAAGCTCAATTAAAATATGTCAGCACCCTCCCACCCAGAGGGACTTGGAACCTCTTCTAAGTGCTGAGGTTTTAGCTGATTTAAGCTTTTTTATTTAATTATAAAAGCTTAATTACTGAGATTTTAAAAAAAACTTTAATCAAGTAGATGTTCTTCCCCCCATACTCAAGGGCACTGCAGCACCAAACCACGCTCACAGCGCAAACACTTGTCAGTTACCAGGATCAGAAATCGCTCCCCGACTCCCTCGGGAGATTAGTTAATTAATTAATTGGGAGCTGGTGCAGAAGCCTCGGTTCAGCAGCAGCTTGTTAATTAACCCCCACACAGTAAACGGGGAACTACGGGAACAGCCCGCACCGAGCCAGTGTGACACACGGATCACAGATACGAGACTAGCGGTGCCCGAGCCGGCAACACCGGCACAGGACGATGAAAAACGGGCACAGTCGGTGAACACGCGGGGGGAGCGACGCACCGGAGGAGCCCCGTGCCGCCCGCGAACCCCCACCCCGGGCACTGCCTCGGGGCTGCAACGAGCACCGCGGCCGTGCCCGCTGAAGGAGGAGCCACTTCCCCAACCCCGAACAGTTCCCGGCCTCCTGACACTCGGACCCGCGGCCCCACATCTCCCCCCGCCCCGGTGCCCACCCAGGCCTGGTGCTGCTGCTCCTGCTGCTGCAGCTCGGTCTCGTCAACGCACGGCCGGTCGAGGTTGAACCAGAGGGACTCGGTGAGGCGGGGCAGGAGTGACGGGAACAGCGTGGACATGGCAGGAGCACCGGGAGCAGCGCCAGGCCGGCGCCGGCCGCCGAGCCGGATGTGGAGCCCAACCCGGAACCAGTTACAGCGCATAGAGCATGCGCGGAGGGGGGGTGTGTCTGGCGGGGCCAGGCCTACGGGGGCAGAATGGGCGGGGCGTGGCCTAGGGCGCCCTCCGGGGGCGGGGCGATGCCTGATTGACAGGCTGGGCCCCCTGCGCGTCCGGGCCTGGGGCAGCTGGGACGGCCCGGGCATACGTGACCATCCCCGGAGTTATCTGGGACCCCAGTGAGGGGTTATTTGTGATCCCCACAGAATATCTGTGCCCTCCCTTGGGGTATCTGTGACTAATGGTGGGTATGTGACCCCCACTTATACCAGTGACCCCAGGGGAGGTATCTGTGATCTTCATGGGGTAATCTGCTCCTTTGGGGGCAACTGTTGTCTATGGGTGAGGGTATCTGTCACCTGTGAGGGGGTATCTTCCCCCCTCTTCAGGGCATCTGTGACCCCCGGGGCATGTCTGGCCCCCCATCATGTGTGATCTTGGAGGTATCTGCCCCTTCCAGGGTATCTTCCCCCCTACCCCAAGGCATGTCTGACACTGGAGGGTTTCTGTCCCTCCCGAGCCACAGGTGACTGCTCTTCCCCGGGGTATCTGCTCCCCCCTCCATGGGGCATCTGTGATCCCGTGGAGTATCTGTAATTCAATGAGGGGTACTTGCCTCTACCCTGTGGCCATCTGTGACCCCACAGAGGTATCTGTCCCCACCAGCAACATCTCTTACCCCCCGGGTCACTCATAGGGACCCTGTGGTGTTGGGGGGCCAGGTCCTGCCCCTGGTGCCGGTGTCAGGGAATCAGGCCACCTCCCATGGGAGAGGAGGAAAAACAGCCACAGGTGGATTTTGGCTGGTGCTGGCTCCAGCCTGGCGCCAGAAGGATGAATCCCAGCTGCATGCAGGGCTGGGGGGGCCAGGATGGGTAGAAGTGTCAATCCAGGACACAGTGGGGTGCCAGGGTGGGGTGCACTGTCTCCTCCATGCCCTCAGTGCTGCCCAATCCACCGCATTCCCATGTCCCGTGATCAGTGGCCAAGGGTTGTACTGCGCCACGACCTTTGAGATGAGCTGCGCTTGTCCCATGGCACCTGGAGCCCAGCTTCCCTCCAGGTAAGAGCCCTGACCATGGCACCCCCCAGGTAAGATCCCTGACTCCACTGTAGGTGGTCCTGGGCAGTGACCTTGTGCTGCCACGCTCCCACGTGCATGGTGGAGGACTTTGTCCCTGCTGTCACTGCGTCTCTCAGTGCTGCTGTCCTGACCTGCTGTCGCCCTGGCAGAGCGATGGCAGCAGTACTGGCGCTGCTGGTGCTGGTGGCCTGGCTAGCTGCCACCGCAGCAGTGACAGTGACGCAGGACTCGCTGCTCAACGTCTGCATGGATGCCAAGCACCATAAAACAGAACCTGGCCCCGAGGGGCAGCTCTATGGGCAGGTACGGTCCTCACCCACTATGCCAGCACCCACTGGTGTCACTCACTGTGGGGTCACCAGGATGGAGGATGGGGGACTCTGTGCCCCGACATGAATTCCATCACCCAGTGTCACCCACCTGTGGGCACTGGTGCTTTCCCTGGACCCACAGCAGGTCCCAGCTGAGCCCTGGTGGGTCCTGATGGGTCCCAGCTGAGCCCTGGCTGCCCTGGTGCAGTGTGTCCTCTGGAAGGACAACGCCTGCTGCACTGCCAACACCAGTGTGGAAGCCCACCAGGACCAGTCCTACCTGTACAGATTCAACTGGGACCACTGTGGGGCCATGCCGGAGAAGTGCAAGCGCCACTTCATCCAGGACACGTGTCTCTATGAGTGTTCTCCCAACCTGGGGCCATGGATTGACCAGGTAGGTGCAGACCCCCGCCCCCCACCCACCTACCCGGATCCCTGGGGTGAACTGGGGGAAACCGGGGGCCCTGCAGGCAGACACCAGCTGGCGGAAGGAACGGATCCGGGATGTGCCACTGTGCCAGGAGGACTGTGAGCAGTGGTGGGAGGATTGCCAGGATGCTGTTACCTGCAAGGTCAACTGGCACAAGGGCTGGAACTGGACTACAGGTGAGTGGGGGTTGCAGGGCACCTCCCCATCATGCCTTGACACTCTGGTGGGTCTCCAGTCACCCTCCATCTTGCTGCAGGGGAGGTTGTGTCCACCCTTCCTGGTGGCTATGAGTGGGTCCAGGGGTGTGAGGGTCCCCATGGGGTGGGGGTGGCAGCCAGGTGGGAGACCCCTGTGCATGTGAGTGGGTCAGGGGGTGTGAGGGTCCTCATGGGGTGTGAGGTGATGTGGTGGTAGACCCTGTGCCACCTTGAGGTCAACTCTGTCTTCCCCAGCAATGCCAGCAGGACCCATCTGCACCCTGTGTGCAGAGGAACAACACTCTCTCTTTCCCAAAGCCCTTCACCCACTTCACCCCCTGCCCCCCCCCAGGCACCAACCAGTGTCCCAAGGGTGCCATGTGCCAGAAGTTCAAGTTTGTGTTCCCCACGGCGGCTGCACTCTGCGAGCAGATCTGGTCTGGCTCCTACCGCTACACATCCCACCACCGTGGCAGCGGTCGCTGCATCCAGATGTGGTTCGATCCCGCGCAGGGGAACCCCAATGTTGCTGTCGCCCAGTATTATGCCCATGGTGATGCTCCCCCAAACTCCCCGCTCTCCATCCTGCTGGCCCTGCTGCCCCTCACCCTCCTGGCCCCACTCTGAGCAGGAGCGGCTGCAGGCAGGAGCAGGCAGTAGATGGTCAGGGGGGTCACCAAGCTGCCCTGTGCTTCCCCATGGGATGTCCCTAAGATGTGTCCTCCCCAGGCATGGGGCTCATGAATAAATGCTCCTGCCCTGCTTGGTGTTGGGGTGCTGTGCAGCTGAGGGTTGGGAGGGCAATACGATGGTTGAGGGACCTGGGGGTGTGTGATCGTCTGATCCTGCTTCTGGTGGGGAGATGAAGCAGACATCACTCCCATTCATTTGTACTGACCAACCTGGCTGCCTGGTACTGTCTCCCCCAAACCACTGTGCCGGGAAAAGCAGAAGGCCCACGGCTGCCTGCCACTGGGCCTCAGGGGGAAGGGATCGCTGAATGTGTCCCAGCACCTGACACAGCTCCAGAACTCCGGCGGTCACTGACACCGGGCATTACCTCACTGGTGCACAGGATGGGACTGGGAAAATTATGGGGGAAAAGGGGAGGACATCCCCGGGGACCCTGAGGTGGGAGCATGGCTGTCAAGGGAGTTCTGCCGGCCCGGAGCCCACCCCAGGGGTCCCTTTCCCCACATGCTCCGTGTTCCCACTTGTGGGGTGGCACCGTCCCAATCCCTGGGCCATGGAGAAGTCTCCAGTTTTGGTGGCGAAACCGTGTCGTGCCCCCTACTTTTTTAGCCACTGGCCCAAGCCCTGCCCCACTGCGGCCCCCCTTTCCCCATGCCCGGCTCCCCGGTACCCTCACACTGCCGGTGCCTTCATACCACTGTGCCCTCCCCCCTCCCTTCGGTACGCCCCTGGGTGCTCCCAATCTCCCGCTGCTCCCCTGGTGTCTCTGTCTCTCCAAATGCTTCCCCCCTCCCTGGTGCTTCCCCCCCGATGGTCCCCATCCTCGCCGTGCTCCCCACTGCTGCTGCCCGCTAGCCGGTGCTCTCCGCCTCTCGATGCCGCTGCCCCTCGATC
>VZRV01008530.1:69541-90458 GCA_013398115.1 Falcunculus frontatus | reverse complement strand
GGAAGAGCAGTGGGAGAGAAACCGAGGGTGGGAGGGGGGGTTCCAAGGGAGCACTGGCAGGGGAAGCAGTGGGGATCAGTGGAAGGGATCCAGGGGAGCACGCAGGGAGCACTGGGGTGGTACCAACACCAAGAGGGCAGCAGGCAGAGGCAGGGACCCACCTGGGACGACACAGCGTACGTGGGGGTCACCAGTACTGCGGGGGTTGCTAGGAGTTTGGGCACAGGGAGACTGGGACAGCTTTGGTCAGCGGGTGCTGGGGGGGCACAGACACGAGAAGACCTGGGGGTTCAGAGGGACCTTGGCACTTCTGGGACACAGGGCAGCAGGGGAATGGTACCCGCTCTAGCCTGGGTGTCCCAGGAGACCAGACAACAACAGATGGGGGGTTGCTGGAGGGGCTAGGGATCTCTGGGCACTGGAGGGATCTCTGGGCTGGCTCCAGGGGGGCTGTGACACCCACCCTTGCCACCATGGGAGTCTGTGAGATGGGGGGCCTGGCCCCTACCCCACACTTTTGGGGTCCCCAAGCTTACCCATGACACTGGGGGGCCCCAGCTCCGGCCCTTATGTCTGGGGGTCCCCAACCTGGGGACGGGGGACAGCTCTGTGCCCTTGGGTTGTGCCATGGGACTCCATGGCTCCCAGCTTGTGCCAGGTCACTTGTGAGTGCTGACACCCCTGGGGGTCCTGAAGTGCCTTTGGCCGCTGGTGCACCCCAGCACCCCACCATACCTGGGGCCTCTGGCACCTCGGTATGCTGGTGATGTTCCATGTGCTGGGGTCCTCCTGGGGAGCTCCTGGGGCATGCCACTGGCTTTGCTTGAGGCTGGCTACCTGTACCAGCACCTAGACCTTGGTGTGGTTGTAGAGTGGTGGTGAGGGCACTTCAACTCAAAGCTTTTCTGTGCCCTGAGAGCCTGTGGGAGAACTGGGAATGCACTGTGAGCTGGCCTGCCCTGGCCTGGGGTTGCTGTGTGCCGGTGCCACGTGCAGGTGCCAAGCATGCAGCCTCCATGATGGCATGGTTGTCCTTGCCCCATGGACAGTGGCAAATGCAGTTTCCCAGCCACCTGGGCACAGCGTGGCTCTGGACACTGGCTCCCCACCACAAAGCTGGACTGGTGAGCAGCACTGGGAGAGCACATGATTCTGGCATCTGATGGTGCCATGAGGCTGGGGGGCATCGTGGCACCAGTGTGGGTGACAGGGGACTGCAGACAGCATGGTGGTGCCAGTGCCTGGGTAAGGGGTGCCTGTCATTGATGTCTCTCACTGCCTGGTGAGGAGGCCATGGGTGCCAGATGGCTGGGCTGTGGGATGGGACCATGCGGCATGGCAAGCCCGTCATGGGGATGCCGAGATGGGAGCCTGCACTCCAGCAAGGACTATTGGGAGTCCCTGGTAGTGTGATCTCAGCAAGCATCTCCATTGCCAGCGAGTGGGTGGACAGGGCTGTGGAACCATTGGCCCTGGCTATTGCTGGAGCCCTAAAAATAGCTGCAGGGTCAGGAGGAGGAAAGGGAACTGCAGCGGGATCCCGGCAGCGTCGGCTTCCTTTAACCCTCCCGCCAGTGCGTCGTGGCCTCACCGGGCTGGATGTGGCACACCAGGACATCTTGCTGTGCCCTTGCCATGGCACACTGGGGTGTCTCACCATGGCACACCGGGGCGTCACACCTGTGGCCTCGCTGTGGCATATCGGGGCATCACTGGAACCCACAGTGCTGGCATATGGCAGTGGCACCCCAGGGCGTGCTGATGTTGCCAGTTGGTGAACAGTGTCAGTGGGGACAGTCCTGGTGTGGTGTCCCATAGGAGCACAGGGGCTTGGAGCCTCCATCCCAGCTCACTGCCAGTTCATGGGGACACCAGTGCCAGGGTGGTGCCAGTGGGCACACAGTGTCCCCCTCGCTATGGTGCCCACACCCCGCTCTTGGTGGAGTAGGGTGGTAGGTGCCCCTCTGTGCGCCACGGGGCAGTGGGGACATGGGGGTGCCTGCTGTGCTGTGGTAGGGTGCTGGCTGTGCGTCAGAGCCGACAGGGGAGTCCCGTTGCTCCCACATAAAGGCTCTTTGTGCCCAAGCCTGGTGCTCTCTGGCCCCCCCGTCATTGCTCACCAAAATAGCAACCACCAACAGTGAGGGACTGGGGAGCCAGGGGGGCCCTGGAGTCCCCCTCCGCTGTACCACCCCCTGTGCTGGGTGTCCCTCCAGCCCCCTGCTGGTTATCCATAGAGAACCTCTTGTCCTTCCCCACAGCTGAGGTTTCTTCTAGGGGTCCTGCTCCTTGCCCTTCTAATTTGGAGTTCCACATACTGGTGCTGTGCTGGGATTCCTCTTGCATCCCCCATCAAACCCCCACTGGTGTTCCTGCTATGTAACATTAGGACTTCCCACAGAGACCCCTTATACTACCTTCATTTGGGGATGTCTCTTGGTGCCCCCCTATCCTACCAGTTGGGATTCTCCCACGGACTCCTTTGAGCTGGGAACCCCTGATTCCCTCACCCACCCTAGCAGAGTTTTCCATACAGCCCCCCCATAGTGGATTCCCATTCAGCACCCCCTACCACTTGGAGTGTTCCCCGTGGTCCCACCCCCCCAATGGCCCCTGATTGCACACTGGGGCACCTGGGAAGACCCCAATGGTGCTGGGGTGGGTTGTACCTGCAGAGGAGGGAAGAGAAATGGGGTACCTGGCACTGCAGGGAGCGTGGTGGCACCAGGGGACCTGGTGCTGTGGGGTGGCAGCAGGGTAGCCCGAACTGTGGGGTGACACCAGGGGACCTGACACCATGAGGTGGGACGCAGGGGCACGGCACCCTGTCCAGGATCATAGCACAGTGTGGGGGGATGGATGCTGCCTTGTCCCAGTCCTCCAGCCCTGTGTCGAGGTGCCACCGGGGCAGGGGGCACAGCAGTTGAGCGGACCAGTGACCCTGACGTGGTGACAGCCGCCTCGATGCTCATGGTGACCTCTGTGGCCAGAGGCCAGCCGAAGAGCCACTATTCCTGCTGACAGTGCTGGAGTGGGGAGGTCTGGCAGTGCCGAGGCTTCCTGTCTCCTGGAGTCCCTGAGATGGGGACGGGTCCCAGTCCTGCTTCTTGCAGCCCCTGATGTTGTCACCCCATCTCTTAGTGCTGCCTGTCACCGCTGCCCCGGGATCATGTCCCTGGTTCCTGTCAGCTTTCACTGGAAAATAAATAGTTTCCTGGCGTCCTGGCTGCCAGGTCCTGCCTGCTCCTGCCAGCTCCTGCCTGCATGTCGCGTTCCACTGTAGGGAACTGTGGAGAGTTCTTTTAAAAATGGATGGTCGGGAACGAAATTAAGCCAAACAAGGCAAACGTTGTATCTGAAAACCGTTTATTGCTAACAAAAAGGAGAAGGAAAAGGAGTTGCCCAAACGAAAGAGGGCTAGAAGAGACAAAAGAAGAAAGGAAAATGGAAAAGGAATGGGGGAGAGGAGAGAGAGGGAGAAGACAGGAAAAGAGAGTGTTACCCCTAGCGAGTCAGGGCAGTGCTATCGGCGGCCAGGCGGTGGGGGGTGCGCACGCTGCCTGCCTGGGGACGGGCTGCGTCTTAGGGAGCCTGCGCCGCTCCCGGAGGGGCGTGGCTCCTGCGGCGGTGGCACCGGACACACGGTGAGTGGGCACACGGATGGGGGGACCAGGACCCTGGACAAGGCCCTGGCAAAGGTCGCGGCGACTAGCTGGATTGGCGCGGCAGGGTTGGAAGCAGGCAGCCCAGGTGAGGACGCAGGGGACGAAGTGGCAAGGCGGTGGCCAGGGACACAGGGAGGCAGGACAGGTGTGAGGGCAGGCCAGCGAGGGCAGGAGAGCCAGAAGGCAGGCCGGGGCCAAAGGAGGGAGCGAGCAGGAGCAGCGAACAGTAGTGAGCCCTGACTGGTTTTTATACCCCCTGCCCCTCCCAAAGCCTGCCCACTAACAGGGAACCACTGGTCCGGTCCAACCTTTCTTTGCCGTCCACTGGTGGAGACCTTCTCACGACCTGATTGGAGAAGCCCCCCCACAGTGTCTCCTACTGAGTGCCTCGTGTGAGGTGTTGCCAGGTGAAGTCCTCCCAGAGACAAGGCTTCTTCTAGTTGCCTCTGCACGTGGCACATGTGCACCCCTCCTCCACATGCCTCTGACAACCATTGTTGAGGCATAACTAAAACTGAATTGGCTCCTCACACTGCGCCTGCCGGCTCCTGCCTGTGCTGTGGGCTGGGGACAGTGCCTCTGGCACAGACAGGCAGTGCGGCCGGGGCAGCAATTGTGGGGTCAGAGCAAGCAGGGGTGTCACTCTGGGACTCCCAGCACCCATCCTGCAAGCATTTTCCCCTTGGGTTTTCCATGGGTTTCCCTGGCAGTTCCTTGCATGCTGTGGAGAATAGCAGTATTGGAGTGCCTCACTGTGGGTGCTGGTGAAGTAGGGGTTTGTCTGGACGAGTACTGGGCATCCCTTCCAGGTTGATGGGGGCCATGCAGGCAGGTGGGGGGATCCCACCCAACCCCCAGCACTCAGATGCTCTCCCTGCTGCCACAGGTTCCAGAAACACGTCCACACCTACCGCATCCTGCCGGACGAGGAGGATTTCCTGGCTGTGCAGGTGGGCAGTGCGGGCATGGGACACCCTGTGGCTCACGGGCAGTGAGGGTCTCCAGCTAAGCAGTGTTTAGTGTTGACCTCGTGCTGCGAGTTTGCCCATCTCTCTGGCTGTGCTGGGTGGCTGTGTTGGGCTCAGCCCTGGCCCAGTGCCACGTGCGTGCCCGGCTTTGCCGGATGGCTTGGCTGTGCCCATCTTGGCCGGCTGTGGCACCGGGTATTTTTAGAGCAACAGAACCCTCTTTGTGCTGGCCAGGCGGGCAGGAGAAGCTTCCCCTGGGAGGGAGGAGGCCGAGGGACAGCTGCTGCCTGCACCCTGCCAGCCCACCTACCAGCCCTGCAGGCCTCGTTGCACCAGGCCCTGCTCCCCACCGTGGGGCTGTGGGGTGAGCCCCCCATCCTGAATGGGGGTCCCTGAATGGAGGGGTTCCTGCACAGTGGCATCTCTGTGTGGGAGGATCCCTGCGTGGTGGCAGCTCTGCATGAGGGGATCCTTGCAAGGTGTTATCCCTGCCTGGTGGCATCCTTGGGTGGTGGGTTCCCTGCTTGGTGTAGTCTCCACCCGGGGGGTCCGGTGATGCTGGCTGCAGGCGCTGATGGTCCTGGTGTCCCCATGTCCCCGCAGACGTCACAGGGGGTGCAGGTGCGGCGCTTCAAGACGCTCAGCGAGCTGATTGCCCTGTACCTGCAGCCCAACCAGGGGCTGGTCTGCACCCTGCTCTTCCCTGTCGAGAGGGAGAAAGAGAAGGAGACCGTGGAGGACAGGGACTACTCGGGTATGGCAGGGTGATGTGAGTGGGTGAATAGGGTCCTGGGGCCCCTGGGGTGGCGGTGACTGGCCCCCTCATTGCCCCGTTGCAGATGGAGAGGATGAGAAGCCGCCGTTGCCACCACGCTCTGGCTCCACCAGTTTCTCTGGCAGCTCGGTGGGGCTCAGCCCCACTGGCCTGGGACCATCTGTGCCGGAAGGGCCGGTGGAGAGGTGAGAGTCTGTCTGTCTCCTGCCTGTCCCCTGTCTGTCCCCTGCTCCTCCCTGCTGTCTCTCACCCCCTGGGTGCTCTCTCTGCAGCACCAATGGGCTCAGCAGCATCTCCCACGAGTACCTGAAGGGCAGCTACACCCTGGACCTGGAGGCGGTGAAGGGAGGGGCCAATAGCCTCCCCCACCTCAACAAGACCCTCGTCACCTCCTGCAAACGGCTGCACAGGTGGGTGCTGGACACTGGGACAGATGAATAGATGGAGGGACATCTGTACCACCCACTGAGCCAGCTCCTCTTGCCCCTCCAGTGAGGTGGACAAGGTGCTGGCAGGGCTGGAGATCCTCTCCAAGGTGTTTGACCAGCAGAGCTCCCCTATGGTCTCCAAGATCCTGCAGCAGGTGAGGGGAGTATGGGAGAACAGCAGTGGCAACCCACCACCATGGACTGCACCCACAGACCCCACCATGGCACCATCCATGGGTGGTGAGAAAGCCTGTGGAGAAACGCCCACCATCCTGCCCCATCCCAGGGGCCCTGCCACTTGGGGTGGGGGGGGAGGCTCTGGAGTGGGTCTGGGGTTCACATCCCAGTGCTGGGGTGACCTGCTGGGGGTTCCAGACGGCAGGGCAGAGCGGAGAGCAGGAGCTGGAGAGCCTGGTGCTGAAACTGTCTGTGCTGAAAGATTTCCTGTCCTCCATTGAGAAGAAGGTGAGGCTGGGGATGCTGGAGTGGATGGCCTGATGGGGGTGTCCTGAGGGGTCTGGATGAACTGGAGGGGCTGTGGGGCTGAGGGCACTGGTGGAACTGGGGCAGCTGATCTGGATTGCTAGGCTGGTGGAGCTGGGGGCCTGGGGATGGGCTTGTGGGATTGAGGCACCAGTGGGACTGGGGAGGGCCGGTGGAGCTGAGGCGGACTGCAAGGGCTGGTGGGGCTTGGAACATTGATGGGACTGGAGGGCTTGGTGGAGCTGGGGGGACTGGTGGGCTCTTGGCTGACCCTGCTGGGGGCTCTGGCAGGCACTGAAGGCCCTGCAGGAGATGAGCTCGGCCACCCCTGCCACCGCCCCGCAGCCCCTCTCCCGCAAGGCCAAGAGCATCCCAGTGCAGACCTTTGAGGTGAGCCCTGCCCTACCCCCTGCCCTGCCCAGTTTGAGAGTTTTGAGGGGATTTCAGCATCAACTGAGTGCCTCCTGTGTGACACTGAGGGCACAGACCCCTAGGTGTCTCTGGGGGAGGCCAGACACTGGAGTGGGTACTGGGGCATCCCTTGTGTCCTCCCTCATCCCAGTGTCCCCTGGCAGGTGAAGCTGGATATCACCCTGGGGGACCTGACCAAGATCGGGAAGTCACAGAAGTACACGCTGAGCGTGGACGTAGAGGGGGGGAAGCTTGTGGTGCTCAAGAAGCAGAAGGACTCCCAGGAGGACTGGAATACCTTCACTCATGACAAGAGTGAGTGGGGGGCCCCAACACCCGTGGGACTGCTTTTGTGCTGGGGAACATCCCGGTGGGGCTCAGTAGTGGGCTGGAAGCTGGGGGATTTCCTCTTGCCGGGGGTGTCCCCATCCTAGGGGTCCTCCAAAGCATGGACTAGGGGGGGGTTACAGCACCCAGCTGGCACCCAGCACCCTCTCAGCTCATGCCACTCTTCCCCAGTCCGGCAGCTGATCAAGTCGCAGCGTGTGCAGAACAAACTGGGCATCGTTTTTGAGAAGGAAAAGGATAAAACGCAACGGAAAGACTTCGTTTTTGTCAGTGCCCGGGTGGGTAATACTCAACTGGGGGCAGCAGGAGACAAGGGGTCCCTTGTGGGGATGGGGTGGGGCAGGATTTAACCCCTGGGCCCTGGCAGGGCTCGGGGATGGGCACTGGGTACCAGTGCCTGATGGCTGGGTGATGTCCCTGGGGTGGTCCCCCATGCCCAGAAGGTGCCAAGTTTGGCTGAGCCAAAGCAGGGGGGCTGGAGAGGGTTGTGGGGACCCCTTCTTCCCCCCCTCACTTCCCCCTCCTGCAGAAGCGTGAGGCCTTCTGCCAGCTCCTGCAGCTGATGAAGAACAAGCATTCTCACCAGGATGAGCCTGACATGATCTCTGTCTTCATTGGCACCTGGAACATGGGTGAGCAGGGCCGGGGGCAGCCCACGGTGGGGTATCAAGGCCCTGGGGTCCCCCCTGACTATGCTGTCCTCCATGCAGGCAGTGTTCCTCCCCCCAAGAACATCACTTCGTGGATCACCTCCAAGGGGTTGGGCAAGACGCTGGATGAGGTGACGATGGCCATACCGCATGACATCTACGTCTTCGGCACCCAGGAGAATTCCCTGGGAGACAAGGAGTGGGTGG
Source organism: Falcunculus frontatus (assembly GCA_013398115.1). Classification (NCBI taxonomy): domain Eukaryota; kingdom Metazoa; phylum Chordata; class Aves; order Passeriformes; genus Falcunculus; species Falcunculus frontatus. The sequence continues at coordinate 82,523 of VZRV01008530.1, read as the reverse complement.
ACTTTCTGCGCACTGTCCTCAAGGACTTCACAGAGGTCGAGTACCGCCCGGTAAGAACCAGGGGGTCCAGGGGACCCTGGGGGCTGTGGAGTGCAGGCACTGGTGGGTGGTGGAGGTGTGTGATGCTCAGTGTCCCGTGGGTGGCTGTGCTCTGGCTCTGTGACACTGGCTGTTCTGGGGTGCTCTCGTGGTGCTGAGTGGCTGTGGGTGCTCCAGGTCTGCTGACATCAGGTATTTTGGGGTGCTCTCCTGGTGCTGGGTAGCTGTGGATACTAGCTTGATGTGGTGGGATGGTGGTGGGATTCCCTGGGACACAGCCTTTGGTGGGAGAGGCTGGGATGAAGCAGTAATGACTATCCCCCGTGGACGCTCCAGAGGGGCCCCCATGGCCCCATGGGGCCCAGCGCACACTGGCAGGGGGCTGAGGGTGCTGGCGCCCACAGGTGGCCATGCAGTCCCTGTGGAACATCAAGGTGGTGGTGCTGGTGAAGCCAGAGCACGAGAACCGCATCAGCCACGTCAGCACCTCCAGCGTCAAGACGGGGATCGCCAACACCCTGGGTAGGGGCACAGCAGGGCCTAGAGGGACACAGGGGATGTGCACTGCACTGGGGGGGGTCCTGGGCTATCTGCATCGTGGGAGGGTTCTGTTGTTGCATGTGTTGCATGAGGAGGAGTCTCAGCATGTGTGGCTTGCGTGATGGGTCCTGGTATGTGGGCATTGCATGGGGAGGGATCCCAGTGTGCATGTTGTCCAAGGAGGGGTCCTGACGTGTGTGTTGCACGTGGAGGGGTCTTGTTGATGCACAGGGAAGGGTCCCAGAGCATGTGCATTGCATGAGAAGGGGTCTGTGTGTGTGTCTCACGAGGAGGGGTTTGTGTGCAGTGCGCAGGGAAGGCTCTGGGAATGTTTGCGTTGCATGAGGAGGCTCTGGATGAGTGTGCTTGGCACAAGGGGGACTCTGGGGGGTGTGTTTCGTGAGGAGGGCGCTGGGCATCTGCCAGGCGGCACGTGCCCATGCTGGCTGGCCAGGTAGGGACTGTGCCCCATCACCATAACCTGGGGCTGGCTGGGTGCCCGTCCCCATGGTAGGATCAGGGGTTGCCTGATCCCATCCCATGTCCCCATTTCCTCACAGGGAACAAGGGCGCTGTGGGTGTCTCCTTCATGTTCAATGGCACCTCCTTTGGCTTTGTCAACTGCCATCTCACCTCTGGCAACGAGAAGACAGCACGGTGAGTACCCCCACCCTGGGCGGGGCTGGGAGGGGGCTGTTGCCCCTGTCCCCATGTCAGTGATACCCCGTCCCCCCGTCCCATGCTTTAGGAGGAACCAGAACTACCTGGACATCCTGCGCCTGCTCTCCCTGGGGGATAAGCAGCTGAACTCCTTTGACATCTCCCTGCGCTTCACCCACCTCTTCTGGTTTGGGGACCTCAATTATCGCCTAGACATGGACATCCAGGTCTGGGGAAGGGGGTGGGGGGTGGGGGTGTTAGGGTCTCCCTCCCAGCCCAGTGCCAGCCCCTTTGTCCCCGCAGGAGATCCTCAACTACATCAGCCGCAAGGAGCTGGAGCCGCTGCTGAAGGTGGATCAGCTCAACCTGGAGAAGGAGAAGCACAAGGTGTTTCTGCGCTTTGGTGAGGACTAGAGGGCTCCAGGAGGGTCTGGGGGTGCAGCCCCTACTGTCGGGGCTGTCTTGACCCACTGCTGTCCCTGCAGGTGAGGAGGAGATCACCTTCCCCCCAACGTACCGCTATGAGCGGGGCTCCCGGGACACTTACGTCTGGCACAAACAGAAGCCCACAGGGGTAGGTGCTGGGGCAGGGGGAGTCAGGGGAGTGGAGGACACCCCAGACTGAACCCCCACCCACTCCCCACCCCTGCCAGGTGCGTACCAACGTGCCGTCCTGGTGCGACCGCATCCTCTGGAAGTCCTACCCCGAGACTCATGTCAACTGCAACGCTTATGGTGAGCAGTGTGACCACCCCCAGCACCCTTGTCCCTGTTCTGGGGACAGTCCCTCCTCCATCCTGACTGCTTCCCCATTCCCACTGGCTGCAGGGTGCACAGATGACATTGTCACCAGTGACCACTCGCCCGTCTTCGGCTCCTTCGAAGTGGGAGTGACATCCCAGTTCGTTTCCAAAAAAGGTGCCTCTGCCCAAGGGGATACCTCGCTGTCCCCGCCCCTCTATGGTCCAACCTCTGCCTCTAAATGGGGAGGTCCTAGGGGGATTCTAATGCCTTGCCTCCTCTCTATGGAGGGCTCTCCAAGTCCTCAGAGCAGGCATACATCGAGTTTGAGAACATAGAGGCCATTGTGAAGACATCCAGTCGCACCAAGTTTTTCATCGAGTTCTATTCTACCTGCCTGGAAGGTGAGGGCTGGGATGGCAGTAGGGGGTCCCAAAGGGCTTGAGAGGGGTCCCAGGAAGCTCAGGGGGTCCTGGGAGGCTGATGGGGTGATGCCATGTCCCTCTACCACCACAGAGTTCAAGAAGAGCTTTGAGAATGACAGCCAGAGCAGTGACAACATCAACTTCCTCAAGGTGCAATGGTCATCCCGGCAGCTGCCCACGGTGAGGAGGGGCTGGGGGCTGACACGGTGGGTGCTGGGGGAAGCTGCGGGCAGGGAGACACCCACTCATCCCCTTGGTCACAGCTGAAGCCCATCCTCTCCGAGATCGAGTACCTGCAGGACCAGCACCTCCTGCTCACTGTCAAATCCCTTGACGGTTATGAGTCCTATGGTGAGTGTCCACTCCAGCACCCCACCAGCACCATACCAGCACCGGGGGGTCTGTGGGGTGCAGACCCCCAACCTCCCCCACTGTCACGCCCAGGGGAGTGTGTCATCGCTCTGAAGTCGATGATTGGCAGCACAGCGCAGCAGTTCCTCACCTACCTGTCCCACCGCGGTGAGGAGACTGGCAACATCCGAGGCTCCATGAAGGTCCGGGTGCCCACAGAGCGCCTGGGCACCCGCGAGAGGCTCTATGGTGAGGACCCCTCACCCTGGGGGGGATGGTGGGGATGGGACTCCACTGCTGAGCCCTTGTCCCCCGGCAGAGTGGATCAGCGTCGATAAGGATGAGACGACAGCTAGCAAAGGGAAGGTGCTACCGGGTGCCAGGGCCACCCAGGACTATACCAAGTATGTGGGGTGGGGGGCACCGGTTCCTGGGGGTGGGGAGGCCTCAGGGATTCACCTGAGCACAGGTATTGCTCAGTGCATCCCTCCGGGTTGGTGTGTGGGATGTGACTGGGGACAGTCCATACACCAGTTCTGTGCCACACAGGGCAGGGATGGGGCTCTGAGCCTCCGAGTGTGGAACCGGCTGTGTTTTGGTGGCTGAATCCCGTGCTGGAGGGCTGAGCCCCATCCTGGGGATCTGAACCCTGACCTGGGCTGCTGAGACCCATCCCACGGGGTCTGAACCTTGTCCTGGGTGATCTGAGCCCTGTCCTGGGGGTCTGAACCCCATTGTGGAGGTTCAAGCCCCATGGGGCACCCAACATCTCCTGTTGCCAGGTCTGCGGGGCGGAAGCCCACCTGTGCTGAGCCCTTCACCACCACCCTGGCAAAGCTCCCAGAGGAGCCTGAGAAAAGCAGCACCGCAGCAGCACCGCGGCCCCCTGCCCCACACCGTGGCACCCCCAGGGATGAGGCCACCCCGAGCCGGTGAGGGAGTATGGGCAGGGCTAGGGAGGGGGAGTGCTCGGGGTGCCACGCTCACCCTTGTGCCCACAGGTCCAAGGTGGAGGCAATGCCAGAGCTGTCAGGGGGTCCCCTGAAGAACAGCTTCAACAACCCAGCATACTACGTGCTGGAGGGGGTCCCGCACCAGCTGCTGGTGCCGGGGGATCCTGGCAAGCCCCCCAAGGCCAAGGTACAGCTGGCAGTGCTGGAGCCCCGCCGGTGCCCCTCAGTGAGCCATGGTGGCGAGAGCGATGAGGAAGAGGACCTTGGCACCCTCAACCTGCCACCGCCGGATTTTCCCCCACCGCCACTGCCACGGGAGCTGGAGCTCCCCTCAAACGCCTTCTTTGGCACCCCCAAGGAGCCGCTGGTGTCCACCGGGTGTGAGGACCCCAAATCCCACCCTGCTGCCTTTGGAGAGGCTCCCCTGCCCAAGCTGCACCCCCGGCCACCCCCAGCCACCAGGGCTGGATTTGGAATGGAGGGGGCTGGTGGGACGCCTGTTACCGGGGGGCTGCCTGCAGCTGGGGGGCTGCCCACTCCTGGTGGGCTGCCGGGAGGGCTGCTGGATGACCGCTCCTGCTCAGTGCTGCAGATGGCCAAGACGCTGAGTGAGGTGGACTACGGGAGTGGGAAGGGGAGGGTGGTCCCCCCACCACCGCTGCTGGCCAAGGGGGGGCTGCCTCCCCGCTGCCTGCACCCTGACTATGGCCGTCCCCTCGCCTTCCCTCCCCACTCCATCCAGGAGAGCATCCAGGAGGACCTGGCTGAGGAGGTGGGTAATACAGGGTGGATGGGGGTTCTCAGCACGTCAGTTGGGGCTCCCTTTGGGGGACCCCGTGGTGCTGAGGCTGTTGGGGTACAGGCGCTGGGCCGTGGCATGGGTGCCGTGCCCTGTGTGGGCGAGTGGCTACGGGCACTGGGGCTGGAGCGGTACGAGGAGGGGCTGGTGCGCAATGGCTGGGATGACCTGGAGTTCCTCAGGTGAGCAGCCCCCCAAAACAGTGGGGAGGGACCCCCACCCACTCCCACCACCATCCTGGCCAACCCCAGTAGGTTCATGTCTTCCCCAGGTGGTCATAGTGAAGCTTGGGTTCTGGAGAGGTCTGTGAGGGTGCTTCCCTTGATGGTCCCCACTGTCCCTGGGTTTCCCCCACTACCTGCTGAGGGTCCCTGCTTCCCCTGGGGGTCCCCACTGCCCCCAAAGGTTCTGTGCTGCCCTGGGGCGGGGGGCCCATCGCTTTCAGGGGTCCCTGCTGCCCCTGGGTGTCCCAGCTGCCCCAAGGTGTCCCCACTGCTCCCAAGGTGCCTTTTGCCTCTGGGGATCCCCACTGCCCCCTGAGGGTAGGGGGACCAAAACCCCACAGCAGGGACAGGATGGAGCCTGGCAGGGCACCCAGCAACCCAAGTGGGGGCTCTAACACCCCCAAGTGGGGACCCTACCCGAGGCTGGGGTGCCCTTTGGGGACAGAGAGCTCTACATTTGTGCCTCATTCCCAGTGACATCACAGAGGAGGACCTGGAGGAGGCTGGAGTGCTGGAGCCTGGCCACAAGCGTGTCCTTCTGGAGAGCCTCCAGCTCCGCAAGTAGCTGCCACCGCACATCCAGCATCCTGTGCATCCCATGGCCCAGCATCCCAGATCCTGCGGCTGCATATCCTGCATCCTGCGGCCCAGCATCCCCAATCCTGCAGCCATGCGTCCCCAGACCTTGCAGTCGTGTGTCCTGCGGCCCAGCATCCTGTATCCCACAGATGCACATCCTGGATCCCATGGCTGTGCACTCTGCATCCTGCTGCTGCATATCCCGGACCCTGTGGCCCAGCATCCTGCAGCTGTGCATCCCACATCCTGCAGCTGTGCATCCCAGATCCCCCAGATCCTGTGGCCATGTGTCCGCAGCCCAGCATCCTGCAGCCACATATCCTGGGTCCCATGGATGTGCATCCCAGATCCTGCAGCCATGCATCCTGCAGCTGAGGATCCTTCATCCCACAGTCCCACATCCTGCATCCCTTCATCCCACCATCACCAGCAGCCAGTGGGAGCCCCAGGACCTCCACAGCCCACCCCCCATCCTGGATATGGGGTAATGGGGTGGGAAGGGGGAGTCGGGCGACAGCAGGGTGGTGGGTCCTGGTCAGATAATTTCACATGAGGGTCCCTATGGGGTGCTCTCACATTTAAGTTATTTTTTATTTATTGGGAGAAGGGATGGGGGAAGGGGTGTTTGGGGGTAAGTCTGGGATCCTGGCTCCCCCTGTGACCCCTCACAGCTAGGAGGAGGAGGCTCTGAGCAAAGTCATGTCTCAACCCAAGTGCCTTCATGATGCCTGGGATGGGATGGGATGGGATGGGATGGGATGGGATGGGATGGGATGGGATGGGATGGGATGGGATGGGATGGCTCAGCCGGCTCCCGTAGACAACACTAGTCAGAGCTTAGGGTCCCCATCCCCACCTCTAAGGATCCTGTCCCCACCCTGAAGGTCCCATCCCCACTGTTGACAGTTCCTGTCTCCACCCTGGGCATCCCTGTCCCCACCCTGGGGCACCTATCCCCCCAATGGTCCCTGTCCCCAACATGGATGTCCCTCTCCCACCCTGGAAGGTGGCACTAGGGGTGCCTGTCACTATCCCTTGGGGTCCCATCCCGTTGCTGTAGGTCCCTCTCCCAACTCCAGAGGATCCTGTCCCCCCCCCGGACATCCTCTGCACATTAGGGGTTCTACCCTCACCCTGATGATCCCCATCCCTGCCCTGGATGTGTTGACCCCATCCCCGGGGGTTCCTGTCCTCACCCCATGGGTCCCTGCTCCTGCCTCTGGGGCTTCTATGTCCACCCCAGGTGTCCCTGTCCCCACCACAGGGTTCCCTGTCACCATTCCTGGGAGTCCTATGCCCACCATGGGGGTCCCTGTCCCTGCCCTAGGGGTGCCTGTCCCACATCCCTGAGGATCATTTTCCCATCATAGGGGGTCCCTCTTCCCACCCTAGGCATCCTCTCCCCACTCTGGGGGTGCTGCCCCCATCCCCAGGGGTCCCACCCCTACCCTGCGGGTCCATCCCACCCAGAGGTTCCATCCCCAGGGGTCCTATTTTCCCCATACTGGAGATTCCATCCCCACCTGGGTGGGTGTTGTCCCCACCCACATGGTCCCTGTCCCCACCATGGGGGTCCCATTCCTACGTGGCAGAGTCCCCATCCCCCCTCTGGGAGTGCCTGTCCCCATGCTGGGAGTCCCGTCCTCCAGCCTGGGAATCCTGCTACAGCAGAGCCAGATCAGTGCCTTCCCCCAGAGCCCACCCCACACCACAAGTGCCTCCGGGGCATTCCCCCACTCCCACCCAGTTTGTCCATTAGGTACTTGCTGGGTCCGTCCCCCCCGGGGTTTGTGTTGCCCTTGGGGGCAGTGGGGCTGGCAGCCAGGTCCCCTTGTGGGTGCTCAGCCCCCAGCCTTGCCAAGTGTCCTTCCAGGAGGGTCCCAGGGTGGGGGTCCCCAGGACGGGGGTCCTTCCACTGTGCCTTCCCCACTGGGATGCCCCCCTCAGGCTCTCCCTGTCCCCAGGGGGGATGGGGGGGATGCTACCCCCAGATCCCCCATCCCCCCACTCCGGCTGAGATGAAGGATGGGCCAGGCCCCCCTGGCATCCCCCAACATCCCCCCTCTGTTTGTTACTGGGGTATTTGGTGTGAACTTCCCCTACTAAACCCCCATCTTGTCGTGCCCTGTGTTTGGAGATGTTTGGTAAATCTGGAGTGATTTTTCTCATGTTTCATACGGTGGGTGTGATGGAGCTCTCAGCGTGGGGAGGCAGGGAGGGGTCTGGAAAGGTGTGGGGAGGGGGGCAAGATGGGGAACCAGGGTGAAGAATGGGGTCCCAGCATGATCTGTGACCCTCCCAAGCTGGCTGTACTGGTCCCAGCACAGTCAGGGATGCTCCAGGCTGGCTGTACTGGTCCCAGCACGGTGGGGATCAGGTCCCTTGTCCCCTTCTTGCCCATCTTTGGTACCTCAGACCGCTCCTCCAATAGCCTGACATGCTCCTTGTCACCATCCCAATGCCCCCAAGATCTTCTTCATCATCAACCCCCAAACGGCCCCTAGAGGCCGGGGGGGCTGTGTGCAGCACACCTCTCCTCACCCCACTTGAGGGGGCTTCCCATGGGGTGCCCCCTCACCTTCCTGCAGCTGCTTGGAGTCTTCGAGTGGGGGGCACCCAAAATAATCCCAAAGGTGCTGGAGGTCTGTGGCATCACCTGGGGGGTTCTGGTGGGTTTCAGAGGGTTCAGGGGTGGGGACTATGCAGCCCGCCACCCCTGCAGCCTTTGGTGGGGGTGGGGTGCAGCAAAGGCTGAGGGCCAGCAGCAGCATCAATAAATTAAGTTTAATTTGGATTAGTGGCATTTGCAAATGTGGGTAATAAATTACAGAATGGTTAAAAAACAAAGAAAGAAAAGTGGGGAACCCACCTCGGGGGGACTGGGAGGGATACAGGAGGAACACGGACACATGTATGGGCTGCCAGCATCCTTATCATGAAGCCCACCAGCATGGCAGCACCGGTCTAGTGGGTGGCTGGGCACGAGGGGCCCACCAGCACCACCGCCCCTCGGGGACCCTTTGGGAGACCACAGGGATGTGTGGGGGATCCCAGCTCCACCCGTGCCAGCTCCAGTGGGAGCACCCAACCTGCTGCTGGCAAGGGGTCATGGCTACTCCGAGGCATCCCACTGGCTGCTCCGGGGGGTCCATCCCACAACAGCCCCCTCGGGGGGCCACCACATCCCCAGCAGTTCTGGTGCCCCGTCCCCATTGGCAATGCCTGCAGCAATGCAGGTGAGTGCTGAACCTCCCAGCCCTGCATTTACTCCCCAAAGTCTTCGGAGGGGAATGGGGTGGGGGAGCGTGTCTTCTTCCCGCCAGGGTGCTGCTGTGGGGAATCCATGTCAGTAGGCAGGATCTGGGGGAAATCAACTCCTCCCCACACCAAGGGGCGTCCCTGTGCCAGACTCCCCGGCACTGCCCATCCCGTGGCCCCCAGAGCCCCCCCATAAAGTGCTTCCTCGCCCCCAGCCCAGCGGCACAGCCCATTGAGGGGGGGGTCTCCTGGGGCGATGCTGGAGCACCCGCAGTGCTGTGAGGAGCCCCGCATCTGCCCCAAACCCTGGAGTGCACCAGGAGCCCCCAAACCCGAAGGCTCTGCCAGGGGCACGCTGGCCAAGCATAGTAGTGGTGCCCCCTGCCTGGCACCCCATGGTCCCGCAGCACCCACGGATGACGGTGGGAGCTGTCCCCACTCCGGGTCCATCCCATCAGCGCAGGGTCCAGGAGGTGGTGGGGGGCAGTCCTTGCGCCCTCTCCCCGTTTGCTGAAGCATCGTGGCTGGGTCCGTGGTGGGGGCAGTGGGTGGAGGGTGCAGGGTAGGGGCCGAGGGGGGTTTGGGGGGCAGCTGGATCCGGCGATTCAGCGATCAGAAGAGGTTTGTCTTGATGCCGTTTGGTTTCCGATGGAAGGAGGAGAGGACGCCAGAGAAGGGTCCCGGCACAGCCTCGGTGGGCTGCCAGGCCTTCAGCAGCTCGGCTGTGTTGGGGGCACCGCTGCCGCCCCCCACCCCTGCCCAGAGGGGTGCCTTGAGGGGCTGGGGGGCATGGCCGGGTCCCAGGGGTGCCCCCGCGCCAGGGCTGGGGCTCAGGCTGCCGCCGGGGCTGCCAATGGCAGCAGCGGGCAGGGACGCCGTGCTGTCTGGAGTCGGGCTGCAGTTGGATTCCTTGGATTCGTCGTCTTCTGAGGAAGAGCGTGGCTCTGACTTCTTCCCGGTGCTGCCGGTGCCACTGGCACCCTTGGCATTGGCCGCACGCTCCTGCTTGCGGAATTTGGCTCGACGGTTCTGGAACCACACCTGGAGGGAATGGAGGGGATGGGAGCACCCCTAGCCACAGTCCCTGGGTGCTTGGGGAGCCCTCCCAGGCTCCGGGGTGCCCCTCACAACCCTCCATTCTCTCGGGGGAAATGTCTTCCCACATCACCAGAGGGATCCATGTATCCACAATAATGTGGAGTTGTGAGGTTGACGCTGGGCACTGTTGTGTGCTCCAGTGTTGGCAGGGGAGGGAAATGGGGAGGAGACATTGTCACACTGCACCCACACCTGCACCTCGTGGTGTCAGAGCCCACCCCACAGCCTGCACCCCCCAGATCCCCATGGTGCTGACACAGTGGAGTCCGCTTCACTCACCATCCCCCCAGGGAGGGAGGGGGCCAGGACCCCCACTCCTGCCGGTCCCTACATTCCTATGGGGACAGGTGTTCTGATAAAAGGGGCGTCTGCACCCACCGAGGGGGGTCTGAAGCCACGAAGGGGGGTCTGCACTGACCCGGGGGAATCCCACACAGAAGGACCCCAGAGAGAGGGTTCTGCACTGACATAGGGTGGCTGCACTCACAAAGGAGAATCTGCACCCACACCAGGGGTCTGCATCCCCTAAGAGAAATCTGCAGTGACACAGGGGACATCTGCACCCACAAAGGGCCACTCTCTATCCTCCATGGACTCTCACCAACCTCAAGGTGTTTGGGACTGGACTAAATGATTGGTGACAATGACAGTGCTGTGGTATGAACCAGTGCCCTCACGCTACTGGGAGCTGGGCTGTCCCCCTGAGCTCCCAGCAGAGCAAGGCTGTGTCAACAGTGTGTCCCCTGACTGTGGTGGTGCCGAGGCCAGTCCCTTCCTCTGCCCCCTCCCAATGCAAGGAGCAGAGCAGCAGCGTCCCATGGTCAGAGTCCCTGCTCCGGTGGGATCAGAGCCCNCACCCGGGCCTCGGTGAGGTCGATCTTGAGGGCCAGCTCCTCGCGGGTGTAGATGTCGGGGTAGTGGGTTTCGGCAAAGACCCTCTCCAGCTCCTTCAGCTGGGAGCTGGTGAATGTTGTCCGGATCCGCCGCTGCTTCCGCTTCTCGTTGATCCCCGACGGGTCTGAGAAGAATTTGTAGGGAACTGGGAGGGAAACAGGAAGTCAGTGCGGCTGGTACAGCAGGAGGGCTGGGGGGGACACTGGGGGACACTGGGCAGGGGGCATCAGGCAGGGATGGACCAGGAAGGGATGGAACCGGAAGAAACGGACCGGGAAGGGATGCACCAGGCATGAGACACTAGGCAGGGATGGGTCGGGCAGGGATGAATTGAGCAGGGATGAACCGGGAAGGAATAGACTGGGAAGGGATGCACCGGGAAGGGAAAGATGGGGCAGGGATGGATCGGGTAGGGATGAATCGAGCAGGGATGAACCCTGGGAAAGAATGGACTGGGAAGGGATGAACGGGAAGGGATGGACCGGGCAGGCAACACTGACCAGGGATAGATGAACCGGGGAGGATGAACTCGGCAGTGGTGAACTGGGAAGGAATGCACGGGTCAAGGATGGACTAAGCAGGGATGGATCGGGCAGGGATGGACTGGGCAGGGGACACTGGCCAGGGATAAATGAACCGAGGAGGATGAACTGGGTAGGGGTGAACAGGGAGGGGATGCACCGGGAAGGGAAGGACGGGGCAGGGAAGGATTGGGCAAGGATCGCCTGGGAAGAAATAGACCGGGAATAGATAAATGGGCAGGGGATGCACTGGGCAGAGGAACCGGCCAAGGATAGATGAACCAGGAAGGACGAACTGGGCTGGGGCGAACTGAGAACGGGTGGACAGGGCAGGATGAATCAGGAGATGGACCAGGCACGATGAACCGGGCAGGATGAACGGGACAGGGCGGGAAGGACGAGGGCAGCGCTGGATCGCTGCCCCCGCTGCGCCTCCAGCCCCGTTCGCTCGTTACCGGCGGGATGCGGGGCCTCGGGGCAGGAGCGGGGCTGGGGGAGCGATGCGGTGCCGGCGCGGATGGGGCAGCCGGTACCAGTCGGCGGCTCCTTCGTTGTCGGCGCAACCACAGGCATCGCCTCCGCGATGACAACGAATGCGGAGCGGGCAGCGGGGTCCCAGCGGCGAGGACCTTTCCCAGCCCCGTTCTGGGGCCGCCACCGCTCCAGGGATCCCCGGCGATCCGCGGCCGTGCTTGGGAGGGTTCATCTCCACCAGCGGAGGCGAGCGGGGAGACCCGGGACGGGGAGAGGTGGGGAGCGAGCCAGACAGGGCCAGCCTGGGCTGCGGGCACCGGCAGCACCAGGAACCGGCGGGACCTAGCACCAACAGTGCCAAGAATCGGTAGCACCGGGAATCGATGTCACGGGGAACTGACGGCACCGAGGACCGACAGCAGCCGTTACCGACGGCATCGAGCCTGAGAGTACCGAGCACCGGCGGCAACGGGAACGGGCAGCACCGGGCACTACTGGCAGCGAGCACTCATGGTACCGAGAGCCGACAGTACCGGGAACTTGCAGGAACGGGCACTGGCGGCTCCGGGAACAGACGGTTCCAGGAACCGGCGGCATCGAGCACTAACGGTGTTGGGCACCGGGGTCACCGGGAACCGATGATATCGGTCGCCAACGGTACCTGGAACCGATGGCTACGAATCCTGACAGTGCCGGGCACCAGCGGCACCGGGAACTAGCAATAACGGGCACTGTCGGCACCGGGAACTGATGATATCGGGCACCGACAGCATCGAGCATCGACGGTACTGGGCAACAACGGTACCGGGAATTGGTGGGATCGGGCACCGGCGCTACCGGGAACCGGCAGTAATGGGCACCGTTGGTATCGAGTCCTGCTGTAAAAAGCAGCGGCGGCTCCGGGAACCGACAGTATCGGGCACCGACGGCATCGAGCGCTGACGGTATGGGAGAAACACGGCTCCGGCAACCGATGGCACGGAGCCCTGACATCGCCAGCAGCCGCCGGTCCCGAGCCCCGGCGGCCCCGCTCCCCGCCAGTTCCGATCCCTGCCAGCCCCGACGGCGCGGCCGCTCCCTCACGCCCGTCCAGGGGCTGCTCGGGGGGTGTTCCTGGTGGCTCCCGGCGGGTCGGGGGGTCCCTCTCCCTTACCTGCCGAGTAGGGCGAGGGCTGGTGGTCGCGGAGGGCGCCCAGGGCGCAGCTGGCGGATGCGAGGGGAGCGCAGGCGGGCGCGGGCCCGAAGCCCCCCCGCATGGGGCTGTACTGGAAGGAGCCCGCCTGGCTGCAGGGGCTGAACTCGTAGCTCGCCTCCATGGCGGCCACGCAGGACTCGTAGGAGTTGAGGTAGGAGTAGTCCATGGCGAGCCCGGTGCGGCCCCGGCTGCCGCCCGCCCGTCCCCGCCGCCTCCTGCCCGCCGGGCCCC